>OZ008368.1:314289545-314698545 GCA_963931995.1 Phaonia tiefii | reverse complement strand
TTTATTTTATTTCATTTCATTTCATTTCATTTCATTTCATTTCATTTCATTTCATTTCATTTCATTTCATTTCATTTCATTTCATTTCATTTCATTTCATTTCATTTCATTTTATTTCATTTCATTTCATTTCATTTCATTTTATTTCATTTCATTTCATTTCATTTCATTTTATTTCATTTTATTTCATTTCATTTCATTTCATTTCATTTTATTTCATTTCATTTCATTTTATTTCATTTCATTTTATTTCATTTCATTTTATTTCATTTCATTTCATTTCATTTCATTTCATTCTATTTCATTTCATTTCATTTCATTTCATTTCATTTCATTTCATTTCATTTCATTTCATTTCATTTCATTTCATTTCATTTCATTTCATTTCATTTCATTTCATTTTATTTTATTTCATTTTATTTTATTTTATTTTATTTTATTTTATTTTATTTTATTTTATTTTATTTTATTTTATTTTATTTTATTTTATTTTATTTTATTTTATTTTATTTTATTTTATTTTATTTTATTTTATTTTATTTTATTTTATTTTATTTTATTTTATTTTATTTTATTTTATTTTATTTTATTTTATTTTATTTTATTTTATTTTATTTTATTTTATTTTATTTTATTTTATTTTATTTTATTTTATTTTATTTTATTTTATTTTATTTTATTTTATTTTATTTTATTTTATTTTATTTTATTTTATTTTATTTTATTTTATTTTATTTTATTTTATTTTATTTTATTTATTTTATTTTATTTTATTTTATTTTATTTTATTTTATTTTATTTTATTTTATTTTATTTTATTTTATTTTATTTTATTTTATTTTATTTTATTTTATTTTATTTTATTTTATTTTATTTTATTTTATTTTATTTTATTTTATTTTATTTTATTTTATTTTATTTTATTTTATTTTATTTTATTTTATTTTATTTTATTTTATTTTATTTTATTTTATTTTATTTTATTTTATTTTATTTTATTTTATTTTATTTTATTTTATTTTATTTTATTTTATTTTATTTTATTTTATTTTATTTTATTTTATTTTATTTCAATTCAATTCAGTTCAATTTAATTCAAATCAGTTATAAATTTTGACAAAGCTAGGTTAAAAGCAAATTTTATTTCGTCATACACATGGCAAACTGGAATCTCATATGAAACACAGATTTTGCCAAAGGTATTGATAATATGTCTCATAAATATAAACATCCGCATTTGGTAACGGATATTTGTCACGATTCGTTAGGAAGGAGACAAATTGTACTAGTGTGTCGTATTTCATGACAATGTTTCATATGAAATATCTTACTATTTAAAAAAAAAAAATCCAATCAGTGTTCGAACTCACGGGCGATGTGTTAACACCTTTTTGCTAAACGGTACCTGTTCGATTTCTATGAACACATTCGTAAATGTTACATTGGAAAATAAAAAACAGCGTTCAATCATATGGTGACGTTACAGTTAAATAATATTAATACTTAAAATTATTTAAAGACCCAGTGCAAGCACATGTGTCATTATTTTCTTGCTCAATACTTTTTGTTTTATTCCCACAAAAGTCAAAGAATGCAAAGCAACAGACACTTGTACATACATACATACATTGTTATTTTCGTACGATATAACCCAAGATCAACGTAAAATACTTTTTTAATATTACTCCAAATTAATACTCCAAAATAAAACACTTCAATCTCGGCTCGCCGATATCGGATCGCCTTAATTTTTGGCCTAAACTCTTCGTCGAAACCCGCACTAGCTTATTGTTGTTAACACATCAATAAAAAATTTTGTCCCATAACATGCCATGAAGGCATAAAGGAGAGCTTCTCACAATCAGGGTTCACTACTCATACTATTCAGGGGGTTATTTTGGAAATCCCGGAGATACTACATTTAAAATAAACAAAAAGAATCGGCAGATATTAGTCTGTTTCAATGGGACTATAATTCAAAATTAAAATTTTCACAATTTTCGCTAAATTCAGTTGCTTCATTTAGACCTTAGAAATACGCTTCAATAAATACCCCAGCTCATTTGAAATTTCTTACACTTTAAAAGTTTATCATCTTGTGTTATTATAACTTTTATAAAAATTATACATTTATGACATTGAACAAATGGGACGGCAAGACACGTTCCTTATGTATTATACTGGCTCAATTTAAATTAAATATGCAAATATTCGACTTAACATTTTGACAGTCAATTTATTTGTTTATATGACAATTAGATCCGACAGAAATACAAACAAGACCACCCCACTTGAGACCACCCCCTCTGTATATATACATACATATAAAGAAATCCATTAATATTTGTCTATATAAAATATGAAGCGCAGAGAAGAAAAGGAAAGAACAAGGAAATCTAATTGTTATTATAACCATTTTTGAAGCTTGTCATTGTATGTATAGCCAAGAGGAAGTAGTAGTAGTAGTAGCAGTGGTGGTAGTAGTAATTTAAAAACATATTCACAAACACTTTAATGAGGTATTTCTTCCTTATACATATATATTAGGGTGTCAGTGGGAAACTAAAAATTGTCTAAGAATACTTATGTGCTCCATTCTAATATTGTAAAACTTAGAAATCATAATTTTTCTGCGAAGAGGAAACACAACTTTAAACTGGGAAGCATTTTAATGTAAGGATGTAGTTATGTCGAAAAGATTGAAAATTTAGTTGCGATCGTAAAGTACATGTTATAATGAAGAGACCGCCTTTATGCATCTGGTAAATACGAGTATAATATAAAAAGTCTTTTCTTAACCCCGCTCTGAATCGGTATATAGCTGTAGATCCCAATCAGTGAGTGCAAAAATAGAAAGCGCAAAGATCACTGATTGTGAGAAGCCTTCCTGTTCCTTTATAGGATGTAATCGGAAACAATTTATTTATTTAAATTTTTTTAACATAATCCTGCAGAATAAACTATTCCAGTAATCTTAAAATATCAGACAACTATTCCGAAAAAAATTCCTACATTGTTCTCCAACATATTTAAATTAATATTCAAACAATTTAAAACTAGTGAGAATAAGATACACCCTATTCCAAATAGACAAATACATGTTATGAGTAATGGAACACGACAAGTGTATACATATATCACTCTATTCCTATTTGTATGCTAGCAGCCAGCCAAACATATATTAGAATATTTCCCAGGGGCAAAAATGTGATTCAGAAAGGCATCAAATAAGGCCTTCTAATAAATATCCCTCCGTCGTGCATCTTAGAAGAATTAATCGAGAATATATGATAACCAATCTATACCTTTCTTAAGGCATTTCTATGGCATGTCGCCTATATTATCCCCTTGAAAACGCAATAGAAACATGGTTTAAAGTATATAAGAATATCACTAAAAATTTCCCCAAATTTTATCGTAACTGATGACGCGTTCGAGAATTTGGAGTGGTATAAAGAGGAGACCGCGACTAATTTTAGACTCCTATACCTCACTTGAAGCTGACCTATTCGTGACGACTTAGGAGTTGGCGCACATCTAATGGAACCAGTTCAGAGACTTTAAACGGCCAGCCCGAAGCATGAAATAAACTGTTCTTTAAATTGTTCTTCCAATAATGCCAAGATTTCACGGGCTGTGTGAAAAGTAGAGTCCCCCGGTCCAAACCAAATGTGGTCGAGATTACGGGTTTCAATTTCGGACAGCAACTAGTTCGTTACTAAGCCGCGATACCATTACCTCGGCCACAAGTAGAAAAGCTAACGTACAAGATAAGACACATCCTTGTCTAACACCCGTTAATGTAGCAAAAGATTTTCTTTCCATTCCTTTAAAAAAAGTGTATATGATGCATCCCAACACAGTAGGATGTACTGAAAACTGAGTTTTTATGAGTTTCGTTCGCGGGAGTTTAAAACATTCGTATTGAAGGGCTGATTACGGGAACGTCACACTTTTTTATACGAGGGCATTTGAGTGTCAGTTGTCGTGTATTTGGGAAAAAATATTATATTTTTGGTCCATATGGGGCTCAGTCCAGGTATCATAAGTGTAATAAGAAACAAAAAAAATTATGATGAAGATGTCTGGCTAGATCTGAAATAGCTATACGGTTTCCCAGGATCATGAATATGCATTTTGCAAAACTTCTTTTTTAAAACAACTATATCTCTATTAATAGAGATATAAAGTACAATGGTCTTGAGCTTAAATAATAAAATAAAAAATTACCAATAAGAAGGCCGAATAAATAAAAATCATCCCGGCTGAACGTAGACCACGACGAAACTGCAGGCAATAAAAATTAACTGTAAGAATTGTATTGCCTGTTAGGCAACAACAAAAATCATTTCTAATTTGGACCGATGGTTCTCTGGAGATGGAAATACGGTTGTGCAAATATTTTCTTGTATGGTTTGGTTGCGATATTTCTCGAACACTTGCATAGTGGAGAATTTTTAAGTGAGATGAATTTTCGTTTGCATTTAGTTTCATAAATTTTACAAAAGCAGCATTCCAAACAACCGTTGATGAAGATCTTTGCCTAGATCTGAAATAGCTATACGGTTTGCTAGGAATCATGAGGATGCATTTTAATAATATTTCGTGACTAATTATAGCAGCTTAAAGTCCCTTTAGTTTTCTTGAAAATTTTCCGTTTTTTTCTTTTTCAATATTTCGATTTGCTTTGGAAATCTTCTTCAGGAAAGTTTTTGTATTAATGTTAACAAACAAAATTCAATACAAATTAAATTAAAATTAATTGTTTGTTACAATTAATATAAAAACTTTCCTGAAGAAGATTTTCAAAGGAAATCGAAATATTGAAAAAGTAAAAAACAGAACATTTTCAAGAAAGCTGCAATAATTAGTCAAGAAATATTAATAAAATAAAGGTCGAAAAATAGTAAAAAATTACTAAGGGGATGCATTTTGCAAAACTTTTTAAAAAAAATACTATATCTCTATTAATAGAAATACAGAATGATCTTGAACTTGAATAATAAAAGAAAAAAGTACATATAAAATGGCCGAATAATTAAAAATTAACATAAAATAAAATTAAATAAATAAACTAGGAATCGAAATTTCAACGGCCGGTTAAGAAAAGTATAATATTTCGGTAATCAGCACGCACCTCCCCTCCAAAAAATTATTTGTCAGTACACCCTACTGTACATCTCCCAAACCATACACAATATTTTGTCCATTGAAAGCGAATTAATTTTCAGTTTCGGTGTATACTGTTAAAAACTTGTCCAAATTCTACGATAAGTAGGTACATAGGGGAGCACAGCTCAACCGATTGTTCTATGATTATCAAACTTGGATCCACAGAAACTAACAGGCCCGTGACCGCTAGTTCCATATAAATATTTTATTCCACCACTGAAAAGTTGGGGATTTCTGTACAAAATTGGAAATAATTCTGTCGCTTCTAAACGGTTTCGATTTAGGTGAAATTTGTTACAGCCAAACTGAGATGTAGTAATATTGAAAGTCCTAAATTTGAACTCCACAAACCCCACTTGAGCTGCATAAATGCGAAAAATGTTAACAGTTGTCAAAATTTGAGTTTTGTTTCTATTGAATATATAAGTATAAGTATAATATCATATATTTATAGCGCTAGTAATAGACTACATAGCGCTAGTAATAGACTCTCATGATTAAGCATTGGGATTTGAGTCACAATTGTATACATTTGCGATTAAGTATTTGACACCACTAGATGCATTATTACCTCTAGTTGATTTTCTTTCTAGTAATTAAATAACACAATCAACTAATGGATCATAAATTAACATTATTTCAAATTTTTCCGATGACCGACGTTGTCAGCTTTGGGATCCCACTATGCGGAAGCCCGTCCCGGCATTCCCGAAGGAGTTTTTGTTCTGGTTATTTTGTTATAACCACTATGACTGATCCCAATCTCAATTCAACTCTGCTATGTGTGTGTGAAATTTCATATTCCGGAAAAGTCCGGAAATTACTGAGTTATCTCTAACTTTTTGAACAAATCCCACACAGTGCACTGGCAACATCTGCTGTAGTATTAGCATCGCCATTACTTTAGCCTGACCATGTAATAAATAAATATATATTCTTGTAGTTTCCCATGACATCCTATGAATCGACTGGGAAAAGCTACTTACATTATTTACTTTATACTTTTACATTCACTAAGTGGGAACTACAGTTTCACACCGATTCCGACAGGACTTTGAGAAACCTTTTCATCGCTAATTACTCGATACTGTCGCCGTCACTAAGCGAGGTGGCCGTCGACGTTAGATATGTAAAGTGGTCAGAGCAGAGATCGAACCCAGGACCCAATGGACTCGAACCATGTCACCAGCTACGGCCTACTATCTAATAGCGCTCCAAATTTTGAGGTCACTTTTTTTTGGGATAGTTATAGCCACGCCCTCTTTCAACTGCGCAGCGATTTGGTTGTTTATCTATGCATTTGTAATGATCAAGGTAACGACACCTGTTAACATTGATTCACAATATTTCAACAGCTCCGTTAGAATGTTAAGAGGTCCAGAGGTTTGTGGTCCTTATTTTTGTTACATTGGTTGGATATATTTATAATTTAAAAAACAAATTTAAATTAGTTTAAGTTAGGTATGTTAAACCAAGCCCCAAGTTGGGTGCTGTGTTTGCTCTAAATTGGGGTTTTATTCATAAAGGTTTTATTCCTTCTTCAATAGCGGTCTTATCGTGAATTTATATGTTGGCAATTTTTATTCTTCATGACAAACGCTACCACTTTCTCTCAGGGTGTAAATCAACATTCCCAACGAATTGCAAGATATGAGCCTGACAAAATTATCACTTTTTTGCAAAAATGACACCGAGGCCCCAAATCTTTGGGAGCCCATAAAAAAGTACATGACTTTGGCCAAAACTGGGAGGCACGGGTCTTTTTTTGTTTATGAATATATTTTCATGACTTAAAAAATTAGTTTTCACATTTTTCGTTGATCCAACGAATAGACAATTCAACACTGCAGGTTAATTTTCGTAGAACTAAAACACGATTGACAGATCACATTTTTTTCTTGTTGCTGTAGTTTGAATAAAATATTTCAGTTTTGGCAAACAAAACTAAAGTACAAATCAATTGATTTATATGAACAACATTTGGTGATGCACATTTGTTCTTGATGCACTATTATTGGTAATCACAAGGAAATTTTAATTGGCTGTAAATATAATTGCGACAATGAATCCCTTCTCTGTGTGTGATACTACTCGCATTAAAGGAACACATTACTATGCTGAGCTGGGAAATAGCAGAATTCATAAAGAATTGAGTTGGTACTTACTCTCATCTTGTCTATTGTATAAATATTTTTTTTTTGTAGTTGTAGATTCTTTAAGAACCACAAAAACCAGCCAATTCATATAAAATCTATGCGCCTTAATCATAAAATATTGTGAGAGATTTGACACACATTTTTTGAATGATAAATTGTTTTTCAAACGACTCAAAAGTTTTTATGAATAATGCTGAATAATTATAAAAATAAATGATCTATATAAGGAATAAAATTGCTGGTAAATACCAACTCCGTCACTGGATTAGTACACGAATGTACATATGGGCATATACAATATATGTGTAGATATACACAATAATACATGTACATAGTAGGTACATAACTGTGATGGATCCATTGAAATCCAATTAAATTGTTTCTGTATAAGATTATAATGATATTGTGTTCAAATTGTTCTTGTAGTTTGTTTACTAATATCGTCTTCAAACAACAATTGTACTGTTTTACTAAGATACTTAACTAGTAACGATGATAGTATTCTAATAATATTCCAAACTTAATTGTTACTGGGAATCAGTACCATCACCAAAGGGGTGCTAAATACAGAATATAATGTGAAAGCAATGCATAATAGTAATCAAATAATTATCTTCCAAATCATCATCATCGCCACCTCATATAACTACTGTATAGTTATTATATTAAATCAGTTACACAAATGTTTTAAAAGTTTTAAGCATCTCTTTATTCTAATCATTAAAAACAAATGAATTTTATTAACTTCTTTCAAATTGTTTTTATATCTTAAATATTTAGCGTTTAGCTAACACAATCACATTGTTCAAAACAATCTAATGATCTAATTAGTTTTTTTTTTGCATTCACAAAATATAGGTCAAGAACAAAATGTGCGAAAAAGAGAATCATTTTAGATTTACATTTTTTTTTTATCACAAGACAAAGAATAATGAAGCAACGTTTTGCATAATTTCATAAGAATCCAGGAAAGTGAAAATAATTGATGTGACAAGTTAGATAAGATTCATGAAAATGTTGTAATTGCAATACTACTGTGAACTCGCGGTAATATGGACACATACACGCTGCAAAATAATGGCCCTAGCAACATATTCGTGAATTGAAGATCTGCTGCTTTATTTTGCTTTAGTGTCTGTCACGTTTTTGTTTTCAGCAGCTTTCAACTCAAATTTGAAAAATTTCAACAATTGTGTCACAAATACATACATATAACAGGTCCGCCAAATAACTTTTTTTTTTTTAAATGCTATTTAAAAAAAACTACTGAATATTTTCTCAAATTTCTTATTTTATTTGAAAGTACAATCCTTCCGGTTAATAATGGAATATAATTTCATTCAAATGGCTGCCTCGGCTGGCCATGCAGTAGCCTTCACGATCGGTCCAATTTTTAAGCACATTATCGATTGTGTGCAGCTGTATTTCTCTGGCTTGTCGGCGTAACACTTATCTTTGAGGGCACCTCACAAATATTAGTCCAACGGTGTCAAATCGCATCTACGAGGTAGCCAAACGACATCAGCTCTGCGGCTGATAATGCGATCTTCAAAAACAGGGCGCAAAACATCGAGTGTAGCTTCGGCTGTGTGGCACGTAGCGCAACTTTACCATGATTTTCAAAGTAATGTCGCAATATTTCCCAGCGTTGCTCAAGCGTATACACAACCATATTCGTTCAACGGAAGGATAAAACTAATTGTCTGTCAAATCAGACATGAGCTAAGTGTTACCATTCACGAAATAAGCACTAGTTGAAAAAAAAAACGTTAGATGGCGGACCCTTTATTTTAACCGATTAATCATTATGTTATATTGAATAGCAAACACAATGTATTTGGATACAAGTATAATAAATTTCCGACAAGCCACAAACACGTTATATTTGCACCCAAACAACAAAAAATGAAAAATATTTCAGCGTGTACTATAGTGAACAAATCGAAAATGTGGGACTTAAATCACAAAGTGAATACATTCAAACACAGTTTGTCCCACTGCGATCACACAGATTGCTTAGCGTAAACGGCTGGACCGATTTGAATTAAATTTTGTGCGCAAATCGGGTAGGTCGCAGAATCGGCCAACATCTATTTTTCATACCCCTAAATGATAAGGGTGACCCAGCCCTATATAGAACACAGATTTGTCCGACTGCGAAACACAGTTTGTCAGGCGTCGAAACAAAACACACACTGAGGTAGCGGCAGCGAAAATTTGTTTTGTGTGGGTGCGGAGCACTCTCAGAGAAAAGAGAATAATGACGTGGTTATACGTATATAAAAATGAGATAGCAGGAGAGCAACGAAAATTGTGTGAACTTGTGTAGCGTATGTACGAACATAACAATGTATGTATCAGGGGTATCTATGAGACAGCTGTTCAATTTAGTACTTGGAGAAGAGATAGAGAATATGCTTTCAAAGAAGAAATGGTGATAGCTGAGTGGAATTCCGCAAAACTATTCCGCAAATAAATAACTGTTTTTCACTTTTGTTTTGATTTTTATGATAGAACGCTGTTTTTTATTCTCCAATGTAACAATTACTAATGCATTCATAGAAACCGAACAGATACCGTGTAAAAAAAAGTGTTAACACATCGCTACAAACTCAAACACTCAACCAAACACCACACATATGTTTGAGTGTATGTGTTTAAACAATTTTCATTTGACAAATTTAAATATTAGGAAGATATCAAGCAATATGAAATGTATATCAAACGAAAGATAACATCTTCATTTACCTACAAAAAAAATTTTAAAAAAAGTTATCTCGCCGTTTCCTCATAATCAATGAAATAAAGATTACAACAATAACAATCTGACATGACTCCCTATACCGTAAGGTAAGACGTATTCTACGCCAAAAATTTTAAATGTATTTTGACACAATGCATTATATATCGAGCTGGGAGCGATCGATATTGTCGCGATGTACAGTGTATCACAAAATTAGGTATACAGCTGTTCTCCTAAGTTCATCAAAATAGAATGTGTATTCCATAAAAACAAAAGCAGTATTCAATATTAATTAAAAAAAAAATTGGGCATTATTCGAGTATTAGTTTGTATGTACACTGAAAAGAAAAACGCGTCGTCGCATGGATAAAACACTTTCGTTAATGTTTTTACGTTGTTATAGTGAAAAGTGTCGTATATCCGACAATTTGGTAGGCGCTGCAATGAAAAATTTCAAACTTAACTTCTTTGACAAATTTTCATTTCGTTGCTGCGACAAATTACTTTTCATTCCTGCAACAATTTTATTTAATTTGTATTTTGTAGAAAATTGGGTTGAAAATTAAAAAAATAGGCATGAGTTTTAAACTACTGATAGTTGGATCATCTCCCACTTTTTATAGTTTATATTTATTATTTATTTATTTTGGAGGTTTGTCAAAATTTTTAGGTGACGAAACAATTTCGTTACTGTAACCAAACTAATTTTTATGAAGATAAAGAGAGAAAAGCAGTCAAAAAATTAGAGAGCGTATAAAAGAGGCCAGTAAGAGAAAATGGTGAACGTGATCGGTGGGTCACGTACACATCTTAAATCAGTTTTCTCTGCTACAGCCGAAAGTGGTAGACATAGTTCTCCGCCGGAATAATTTAAAAAAATTTTTAAAAACGACTATTTGGTTATACTTAGGAATTATCTACTGTTGTGAAAATAAATGGTGTGAATTTATTTGATTGCTGTAATCATTTGTGTGAACTGAGCATCCATAAATCAAATAGATAAATAAACAGAATGCAAGGAGCAACATAACAGCGAAGATAGTGACGCATGTAACTGAACATTTGTGTGCGTGATTGCGCGTGACGGTACAAATCGCAACACAATGTTCGAGTGTTTATGTTTTGATCATAATTCGGTCGCTCCTATTTCGTTGTGTTGGTATTTGGATTCAGAAAAAAACGTGAGGGCAGTCGAAATCAATGAAAATTAAGAAGTCAAAGAAACAAAGTGTCTAAAAAAAATAACAATTGAACATACAATCAAATGAATCCAATCGAAATTTTAACAAATTTTGTTAAAACAATTAAAAGAGCAGTTGAAATAAATGCTCGCAGAGCCATCACTGGCTTAATGACCAAGAGATTTGGCGCTACAATTGAATATCAGAACCCTCGACTCAACCCCAATTGCATGATTTAACAAAACAATGATGTGGTACTATGTTAAAGGAGTAGAGTATATGGAAGTATTGCTTATGTTCATGGTAAGCACAGACATAGATATGTACATATTTTAATAAGAAATCTTAATAATAAATTCCTCATAGTTGATTTTAATTGCAGGACCTGAATACGACGGCCACAATAACACTCAACCGCTCGAATAGCACAATCTTCTCCCGACGAGTGTTTCAGCATGGAATGAATATAATCTAGTTAGCAAATTGAGATAATTTTCAAAACAAAAATTCAAACAAATTTTACCAAAACACCTGCAATGTAATACTAACAGTGTATTTAAGTACAATTGTCAATAAATAATTTCATGCAAACTTCAAAACATGCATTGCAGCAATGAAACAATATCATTGTAGTAATGAAACAAATTCATTGCAACAATGACTCAAATTCGTTCCACCAATGAAACAAATTCATAGCAGCAATAAACAAATTTATTGCAGCAGTGCAGCAAATTCCTTGCAAGAACGATACTTATTCATTGCAACAATGAAACAATTCAGCGAGACAAATTCGTTGCAATACTGAAGCAAATTCATTGCAGCAGCAACCATACTTTCACCACAGTAACGAACAATTTGCAGTTGATGAGCACATTTTCATAGCGGGAATGAAACGTTACGTTAGCTCACCTTCGATGACAACAGTTTTTGGGGTGATGAACATTTTCATCCGTATGACGATGCTTTTCCGTTCAGTGTAGCTTATAAGGAATGAAATTAACATCACTAAAGTTAGTTGCAGGACGATGATACTTTGATTTTCGTAAAACAGCCGAATAGTTTGAAGACACTGTGCCTGGATAACTATACGAATACAATGGAAGCGATAACGTCGACGTTGAACATTTGTGCATGCATTCTTTTTGGAGAACAATAAGAGCTCTAGCGCTTGATGTCTTTACTGGCGTTATTTGTATTGTATTTTATATCTCTAGCAGAAGAAGGCCCAATGTTGCCAGGTTAATACGAAAATTAGTATGTGTTTAATTGAGAAAGTTCTCTTAGATTAATTTAAGAAGAAACAGGAGAAAAAGGAAAACAAGAAAAAAATAAAATAGAAAATAACTTTAAAAAAGAATCGACCCTACGGTAATTTTAGCTTGAACCACTCGTCTTACTACCACCTATTTCGTTTCCCATAAACGAAAATTTTTGTTAACTTAAAATTAATTCCTTAAACGAAGTTTAGTTGCCAGCAATTTCTGCAATGAGGAGAGCTGAACAATTTGATTTTGAGAGATTAGCGATTGTTCGTGAAACACACGGTTTTTATCCACCTGAAAACACAATATAGAACTACGGTGTGGTGATTTTAATAATTGAAGACCCTGGTGTAAGAAGGTGTTAACTCACTTTTTTTTCAAAAACAATATTTTCCTTCTTTTACTGTTTCCATGGTATCAGATTTAAAAAACCAGTACATAAGTTTCAGTCGGGTGAACCGACTTAATCATACCCTCACCATACCGTACCTCATCCACGCCCATACTCAAACGTGACCATATTCAACAGCAGATTGACGACATTGCGCTAAATATTATTGAACACCCAAATTAGTTCGTTTCCCTCCCAATATTTATATGCGAGGTACATAAATGGGCATGGCAAGTTGTTGCCAAAATTTTAATCAGTACCAAATTTTATTAAGATCGGTTATGCTTTATTGGAGATATCGAGTCGGCAAACCCCAAATACGCCCAACTTTTATATGGGATGTACGAAACTGTGCGCGCCACAATAGTCAGTTATTAGTTACACAGTAGGTTTTAGCAAAATATTGCCTAGTACCGAATTTTATTAAGATCGGTTGTAGTTTATGAGAATTGTCGTGACGATCAACCGATCATCCGTCCAACTTTTATATGGAAGGTACCAGAATGGGTGTGGCACAACAGCTCATTTTCTATAGGAGAGCTTTATTTGGCTACATACTGACTAGTACAAACTTTCATAAAGATTGGTTTGGTTTTGCGGGATTTCTCATGCCGAACAACCAGACGCGCAAAGAACTTTTGTATGGGAGGTACCAAAATGGGCGTGCAAAATCACCCTTGTTTTAGTCGGTGATTAGCTTTTGATAACGTAAAGCCTTATACCTAATTTCGTTAAGTTCGGAAGTGTTTCACGCGGTTTATCGGATTGACAATCCGGTCGAACACCCTGTTTTGTATGGGAGGTACCAGATTGGGCGTGACAATCTCGCCCATTTTCTCCAGTTACGTAGGCATTTACAGATTATTAACCGGTGTGAGAGTTGAAGTTAATCACATCTACCAGAAGAAAGGTTTGAAAGAAACATGATTTTGTGCTAAATATGTCGATTTGTATGGGAGGTACCAGGAGGGGCGTGGTCAAAACGCCCATTTTCAATCCCAAACCCAATATTGGCAAATAATAGTCACTGACAAAGTTTCATTGTCATCTGTAAAGATTTCCGGCAGTTATCGTGTTGACCAGCCAGCCAGCCAGACAGACAGACGGACATAGCTCAAACGTCTTAAAAAGTCCTAAAACGAATTTCGTCCAAAGATACTAGGGTTTAATTTGGTTCCTTCTATGTGTTACATTTTTTTACGTATTAAATGATATATACCCCCATCCTATGGGGGGGTATAAAAAAAATTAAATGAAATACATGACGTGTCAGGGGACACCCGGTTGGAACCAAGTTCCTCTCGCTATATATTATTTACTGGTTAGTTCCAACACACCAAAAGCACCCGTTGCAAAATACGAGAATTTAAATGGACCTTTAAGAAAAGATAGTTTTTGTAACATGATAAACTTTTTTTTCGAAAATTTTTTTATAGAATGAATTTTTTAAAAAATATATATATATTTAGGTCCTCTTTGTAAAAATATTTATTAAATTTACCCGCAGAGGTCCTATTTTATTAATAGGTAATGTTTCTTTCTAAGAAAGTATAATATTTTTAAGAAGAAGTACTTTTTGTACGAAAACACCATAAGAATATGATTTTTTTTTACAAGAAGTACCTAGTGGTACTCTTTATAGGAAAAGGTTATTTTGCTAAGAAAATTTACTTATTCTCAGAAATGCTTATCTCAAAAAAGAAAAGGTATTATTTTATTTTTAAGAAAAGGTACTTTTAAGAAAATAATTTTTTTTAAGAAAAGGCATTTTTGTAAAGTAGTTTTTTAGGAACCGGCAATCTGTTGCAAACTTAGTTTCTTTAAGAGGAAGAAAATGTACTTTTTTTAAGGAGAGGTTTCTTTTAAGAAATTGAAATTTTTTTTATAATAGGTCCTTTTTTCAAGAACATGTAAATTTTTAAGGGTAGGTACTTATCTTAAGAAAAATTATTTTGTTTCACAAAAAATTTACCCTTTAAAGAAAAGGTAGTTTTTTAAGAAACGCAATTTATTGCAAAATTATTTTCTTTAAGAAGAAGAAAACATGCTTTAAGAAAATGAATAGGTTTTTTTTAAGAAAATGCCCTTATTTAAGAAAAATCTCTTTTTTTTTAACTTCTTTCACTTTGGCTTTCCTAAATTTACTTTTTATTGGATTCAAACTACAATATATACTAAATATTGGTAATAGGCTCCACCTAGAAAACTTCCCATTAAACAAGAAATTTTCCAATATATGTTAGTCTAGACACAAACCAAAGCAAAAGTACGTAATATCAACTAGTGGGTTGTAGCATAATAGTGTTAAAACAAAAGTTGGTTAATTTTTTTTCATTTAGCCCCTATCCGGCAACGTGCGTTAAGGAACTTCGTTCCAAAAGCAAAATAGAAAATAACTTTATAAAATTATTGACTCTACTGGAGTTTTAGTTTGAATCCCTCGTCAGCTGCCGTTTTTTAGCCAGCTATGCTACCACCAATCTTGTTTCTCACAAACGTAAAATTTCTAATTATTTCCTTAAAAAAAGTTTAGGTGCCTGCTGTTTCTGTAATGGGGGAAAAAAAAAAATATTTTGAGAGCTTATCAATTGTTCGTGAAAACCACGGGGTTATCTACTTGAAAACACAACATAGAACTACAGTGCGGTGATTTCGATAATTGTATAATTATTTTCCTAGATCGGGACACGACTCGAAATCATTTCATTGGGTCATACAAGTGAACTTCTAAAGATAACCAGAGCATACCCAAGTCCTTTGCTTTTGCCAAAAAGCTTTTAAAGTGTAAAGAAAATGCAAGTTCGTGGTTGCTGAAAAATGGCACATAGTTCTTCATCAGACGCACTGTAATAAAGTATTTCCTTTCGAGTGGCTCCATTTTATTATAGCAAATTAGCATAGAATTTTACGGTTTAATATCTTGGCGCTTGTAAAATTTTCTGGCACACGTACAATGTGTTTTTTTGTTGTCTGCCCGTGTTATATCAGCTTCCTGTTAACTTAACATTACTTGTGGCAGCAACTATAATTTGTCGAATATTTATAGTTGCACTGTTCATATTTAGTTGCTTTTTTGTTGTACTTAGTGTAAAGACAAACAGCAACCATATATTGTTATTAATGGATGCCAAAAATTGCAACAACAAACAACAACTAAGAGAAACCATTTACTACCACTGCTACTGCTACAAGAAACAAACAAATACTAACAACTTTTAGAAGCCTTTAGGCTATAAATGTCCTTTGCCTAGAATGAGAACGAGCCGTGCAAATATACAACAGTAGGTTCCGCACGCATACACAGAAATAACAAAAGGCATTTTTTGCAAGTAGCATTTCATAGTTATGCTTAGCAAAGTAACAACAGTAACAAATGTAATGGACAATTGTAATGGAAAACAACAAATAGAGAGAAGAAAACCTCGTAGTAGTGCAACAGTAGATAACAACCTAAACACAAAAGTTGTTAGTTGTTAAATTTTTCGGTAAATTGCGAAAGGGATGAAGAGGAGATATTGCGAAAAAATAGACACCTTCACTTGCACTTTTTTTTTTTATACAATGTTGGTATTGTTTGCATTGCTCACATTAGGGTTTGAACAAAAGTTGTTATTTCTTTTAACATGAGTTTAAACAAACTAAAAGTATCCGAATGTGTAGGGAGTGAGAAAGGAAGTGTAGTCAGAGAGTCAAAAAATATCAAAAGTTACGAGTAGAGAACGCAAATTCCAGAGTTTTTAGTTTGAGGGCAAACCAACAGAACCCCAAAATTTTGCGCGATCCCGGGAAATCTCGTTCAAATAGTAAAGGTTTTATGTAATGAATTTTTTTGAAGTTAGAGATTTTTAATCCCAAACTAATCTCCTATGAAAATTCGACTATTTTACATATTAAACTCCACTGAACTCATTTATTTGTAGGATATGTTTATTGACGCATATTTTCATGCGCATTTTAATCTACAACACAAATAAAAAAATATAAAAACCACAGAGCAAAATTTTTGACACATTTCGAAACTGAAAAATGTATTAAAAAATTGCACATTTTTAGAGAAGGCTGACTGTAGCGTGCATATCGAAATGATCATATTTTTACATTCATCAGATTTGCAAAAGCTTTGCCAATCAGAAAAATTTAAAAATTTTAATAGGTTTCTTAGCAAAAAACTCAAGAAGATACTGAATAAATTATGGTACCTGTTCGGGAAAATATTGTGTTTTTCACAGATTGAAAAAAAATCCAAGTGTGAGAAGTCTGCATTTCCAAACGCCTCGAAAAACTCAATAATTTTTACCTAATTTTTCAATAATATTTTATTTTTTTCTTAACGGACGTGTTCCTAATTTTGCGATATTTTCAGAAATATCGTCGTCTCTCAAATGACCGAGTTATTAATAAAATTTTAAATTTTAATAGAGAATATCTTAATACCGATAGATTGAAAACCTTTGAAATCGGCCTATAAGTGTAAAAGTACCAGGCTTTGCAAGTTGTAACAGCACCAAAGTGGTCGAAGTTGATACCCTGTACCACCAACCGTGTTTACACAGAGGCCGTCTAAGGCAAATATTCTGAAAGCCTGAATCCTCGCCTATAAATGTCTAATACATTCAAAAATGATCAGAACAATAATTTAAAGGTTGTCAGATTTTTACCGTGTTTTTTCCAGTCAGTAATGTTTACAAAATTTTGACAGAGTTTCACAGCAGCTTTTTGAAATTTCTATCATGCATACTTTTTCTTCCCAATTTTTCAATAAAGTTTTAAATTTACTACAATTTTTATTTGACTTGAAAATACTATCAGGTACACGCTGAAAAATATGAATTTTTTTGCTGTTTTGATGCAAATACAACGTGATCCAAATACAACGCTTTTTGCAAATATAGTATGCTTGTGACCAACCTCGTTGTGTTTGATGAGGCTCACTTTCATCTGAGTGATGTGTTAAATAAACAAAACTGTCGATTCTGGTGCGAAGAAAATCCACAAATTATTCATGAACAATCATTATTGTTATTTGGGTACATTGAATTCGGTCCTGCAAAAGAAGACCTGAAGGCCATTTGAAAAACATTTTATTCGGAACTTAATTGTATCGATTGTACTGCACAAAAAAAACATACGAATTTCCTAATTGTTTTGTATTTTAAGAAATCATATCATTCAAATTGGAAAACCCTTTATATACAATAAATATAACTTAAAGGTAATTAGAGGCCTACAAAGAGAAATACCCAAAAAAATCTGAGAAGTATGCTTGAGCAAGACCTCAAAACGCTGCCATGAAAAAATTCTGTGTTAAAATTTGGAAATATAATTTTCTAATTAGGAACGATGAAAAGTCGGTATTTTTTTGTTGTTTGGGTGCAAAAATAAAGTGTT
Organism: Phaonia tiefii; assembly: GCA_963931995.1. Taxonomy (NCBI): domain Eukaryota; kingdom Metazoa; phylum Arthropoda; class Insecta; order Diptera; family Muscidae; genus Phaonia; species Phaonia tiefii. The sequence goes on along the minus strand of OZ008368.1, from coordinate 314,680,252 downwards.
TTTGGAGCTTGTCGCAAATATAGTATACTTGTGTTTAAATACACTGTGCTGGCTTTTCAATATTACACAATGAGCAATATGTTATAATACATATGTTTGTGATCCAAATACAGATTTGTTTGTGACACAAGTACAGCTGTGTTGGTGCGCTTGGAACTTTATTTTGTTTTTTTTTCGCTATGCTCTGTCAAGAGCAAAATAATAAGTGATTTCAGTCAGTGATTCAAAAACATTCCTGAATACATGTGTAAATGAATTGCGTGCTTTGCAGGTTGTCTGATCAGTTGCGTTTTAGATTCATGCATTCAGTGGTCAATCGTTTATTTGGGAGAAGACTCACTAATTCCACGACGTAAGTATATGGATGTTTGTGATAAAGCACGCATATGTTTCCATGTAAAAGCATTCATGTTTGCTAGTAACAATACTCTGTTTGCAGGTAAATACAATTACGTTTGGGACTCACAAATATATGAATATTTTGAGTGCGTTCCAAACATATGCATGATTTCTGAAGAATGTGTTTTAGAGAATATGTTACAGAGACCGATTTAATTCCGCATGTTATCATCATTATTCGACGTTTGACCCTCATATTGATCAAAAATTGATCAAAAACGAATTTAGTCAAATACACTATTAATCGACATTTCAACGGTAGGTGGGGAACTGGAAAAAACGGCCCCAGCAACATATTGCAGGGACCATGTTCATGTTTGCAAGTATTGTCGTTGTGAATTGAAGATCTACTCCTTTGTGTTACTTTATTCTCTGTCACGTTTTTTCAGCAGTTTTCAACAAACAAAGCCATATTTGGGTCACAAATACATATATTATAACCTATTAATCCTTATGTCTCAAACATGTTATATTGAATAGCAAATACAATATGTTTGGACACAAGTATACTATATTTGTAGCAAGCTACGTTATATGTTCATCCAAACATAAAAAAAGACAAATTTTTCAGCGTGTGTAATTACCCTCGCATAGCAGAAATTTCACGTTCCCGTTATCAGCTCTTAAATACGCAGCTTTTTAAACCTTCCCCACACAGGATTGAAATTTCAAAACACCCTAATGCACAATTTTTTCTGTCGCACTGATGTCACCAGTTTTCTCGTGGATGTAAAGAATGGAAATTAAAAATATTGTAATTATGATTTTTTGCGTTTAAACGTCTTATGATGCTGAAATTCTTCACATTGATCTGTGTGCAGTACAAGCATATGCCAACAGTTCTGAAGACTTTCAAGGTCTCTCGTTTCAGATGTGTTGCCATCGTTCGTATACAACACAACATGTGAGAGTTAGGGCGGTGTTAGAGGCTTCGGAAGTTGCAACAATTTGGGTCAGACAACCTATAATTTGGCTGTGACAACCGGCTTCTGTAAAATATTCTCCCAAACATATTCTGCAGATACCATCAATATGTGAGGAACACACTTCAAAATATCATATGTTTGCAAGTTCCAAACCTACTTATATTTAAATGCAACCACTAGCATGTTTACCTGCAAATAGGTATACGTTTCCGTGGATCCATATGCGTGTTTCATCCCAAACTTACATATGCTTACGTGGAAGTATTCGTGTGCTTCCTCCTTAATAAAAACACACTCCTAGCTAAATATATTTGTTGCAAAAACTAATGTATATGCAACCAAATCCTAAATATTGGTATTTAAATATGTCACATATAGTGGGACAAATAAGGCAAAATATGGTCATATGAAGAATTCTCCACGAACCAAGCATATGCCAGGGGATAGTCCTTCAGGAGTGTCTTCGAAATATAAAATCTAGAATTTCCCTAGGACCTGCAGAAATTCAGAATTTTCCGTGTGAGGTCCCTGTGCAAGAATTTGGCCCACTGTGGTCAAACGAAGAATTCTCCAAGAACCAAATATGTGAAGTTGGGTAGTGCTTGACACATACGTTCAGGATATGCCAACCACAATTTCAGAAGACCTTCAGAACTGGAAATTTTTCATTTTGAATTTCATATACGAAAACAGTTTTTCGACCACTGTGCCCAAACGAAGAATTCTCCAAGAACCAAATATATTCCAGTCGATAGTCCGTAATGAGTGTGTTCGAAATATAGAATCTAGAATTTCCCAAGGACCTTCAGAAATTCAGAATTTGAAATTTTATGTGTGAGATCCCTGTGCAAGATTATGACCACAGTGCAACTTTTTGACCATTTTAAAATTCTGCAATCGGTTACAAATTGCAAAAGATACAGGCGGTTGAATATGGAATTTTTAGTGCCTTTAAATACGTGAACCGGAGTGTACAAATCGGTAGTTAATTGACAAAATTAGGAACTTTTGTAATGAATTTTATTAGTTTTGACTATTTAGCTACCGATTATTAGAGCTAAAAAGTTATGGAATTCCGGTGCCGGGTCTGTACCCTGTCATAAATATCAGACAATGTACCATTAAGCCCGCCTACCTGTATTAATAAATTTCTATAATTATCATACTGGCCACGTCTCGCTAGACCCTTACATTGTGTCGTACATGCAACATTGACATATAAGTACAAAGCATTTACTTGCAACAAGGGTGTAGTAATTTAAAACTACATGTGCTTGGGTTCCTATAACACTCACACACCCTTGAACACTACATACACAAACACTACAGCACAGGAGTAGATGCACAAGAGGAGGAATACAATGAAAATGCTATAAAGAAACACCAACAATGTTGTGCTATGCTGACTTCGTCTGCCTCGACACAACTACAGGATAATGTTGCAGCAGAAAACAAAAAAAGGACATGTTACATATTTTACGCATACTAATAGTATATCCGGGGAATTGTTTACCAGATAACTAGTAAAGCGTATGAACCAAATTGAAGGAAAAACAAAAGTTTTACTTTATGAAAACTTTGCTGATTTTGATGAAGAAATAAAAGAAAAGTTTCCGCACAAGCTAGCAAATAGTGCCAAAGGAAGGGAAACTATTATCCTTTCACATCTTCGGTAGGGGTTGCTCCACACAGATATCGTATCCCAAAGGATATGCTGAAGTAAGTTCTTCCTATGGCAGCGAAAAGAGTTTTCGCTACTTTCTATTGCTAAACTTTCGTTAATCAAGCAACTGGAGTGGTAGAGAAATTCGTAAGTCCCATAGGACTTTTTCTCATCGTCATCTACACTTGTTATTCTCGAGTTTCTTTTTCACTTTCTCGTGCTGATAGGAAAATTCGAAAAGGAAATATTCATTTTGCTTTTTTGTATAACTTTTTTTCTATTTTTTCCTTACAGCTCTCTGCTTAAAAGAGAGCGGCAGTTTATGTGCTAGCGTAAGTCCACAGGATTTGTTTTGTCTGTGTTGATTTTTCTATCCGCTGTGTTTATGCCTACTGCCATTACAGTTTTCCCTCTCTGTTGGCTGTATAATATAACACACCACCCTCTTTCTCTCGCTCACAGGACGTTTGTATCTCGCTCACTGTTCAATTGTCTCGTTTTTGTTTTCCTTTTGAAAACATCTTTCTTATATTTCATTACCAGCTAGATTTCCATACTGTTTGCAGGATAAATCATATGTTTCTGCAGTCTCTCATGCACTACTTCTCTTCCACAACATGTTGTCACGTGAAATGTTGTTCTCTTTGAAACACTATGATTTTTGAAACACATATTTCTCTAATTTGAATAAATTTCTCTTTACTTTCTCGCCTTTGGGGAAAAGTTTGGGATTCAGAGTTAAGAATTTTAAAGTGGTGGTGGATTTGTTGAGTTTCGAAAAAAGAGTTTGCAGGAATGATAGGCTCCATTAATTTTAAAGCACATATTTCGGAGACTTATAAAGTCTCGTTTAATGTTAAAAAATTGTAATATTTAAAAGCAAATAGTTCTTGCTTTAAAATGTTTCTCATTGATATAGTTGATTTTAACTATATCTTGAATTCAGCCATTTCTAAAAGCCCAGACGGATCAAGACACAATTTCACATGATATCTAGGGAAATTTACATATTGGATCCCACATTGGGAGTTAAAGTTGATAACCTCGACCATCAAAAAAATGTAAACCCTTATGAAACATTGAATTTTGTTTTTATCGGACATATTTTTATATTTTCGGTTTAGATTTACTCTATTTAACGTTGATGCAGTCAATATTTATGTGGCGCATAGAATATATTTTTTTTGGCGTTAGCTCACTTTTCAATGGAACTAGTTTGCAGTGTAATGTATTTTAGAGTAGGGTGCAAAACTAAATTCCAGCAAGCAAAACCAGGAAATACAAATTTGAATGGATTTATTATGATTATTCAAAAGTTTTTGGTTAAGCTTTAATCTGCTCGTGAGCTTTACGATTTTGAGATCAAATCAAAAATTCCGGCCTTTCAAGCAGTGATTTTCTGGTTTTTATACCCTCACCATAGGATGGGGGTATATATTATTTAATACGTAAAAAAATGTAACACATAGAAGGAACCAAATTAGACCCTTAGTATCTTTGGACGAAATTCGTTTTAGGACTTTTTAAGACAGACGTTTGAGTCTGTCTCTTTGGCTGGCTGGCTGGCTGGTCAACACGATAATTGCCGTAAATTTTTACAGATCACAATGAAATTTTGCCAGTGACTCTTATTTGCCAATATTGAGTTTGGGATTGATTGGATTCTGGTACCTCCCATACAAATCGACACATTTAGCACAAAATCATATTTCTTTCAAACCTTTCTTTTGGCAAATGTGATTAGCTACAACTCTCACACCGGTTAACAATCTGTAAACTCCTACTTAACTGGAGAAAATGGGCGAGATTGTCACGTCCATTCTGGTACCTCACATACAAAACAGGGTGTTCGACCGGATTGTCAATCCGATAAATCGCGTGAAACACTTCCGACCTTAATGAACGTTTGAGTCTGTCTCTTTGGCTGGATGGCTGGCTGGTCAACACGATAACTGCCGTAAATCTTTACAGATCACAATGAAATTTTGCCAGTGACTACTATTTGCCAATATTGAGTTTGGGATTGATTGGATTCTGGTACCTCCCATACAAATCGACACATTTAGCACAAAATCATATTTCTTTCAAACCTTTCTTTTGGCAAATGTGATTAGCTTCAACTCTCACACCGGTTAACAATCTGTAAACTCCTACTTAACTGGAGAAAATGGGCGAGATTGTCACGTCCATTCTGGTACCTCACATACAAAACAGGGTGTTCGACCGGATTGTCAATCCGATAAATCGCGTGAAACACTTCCGACCTTAATGAAATTATTTTTAAAGGCTTCACGTTATCAAAAGCTAATTACCGATTAAAACAAGGGTGATTTTGCCACGCCCACTGTGGTACCTCCCATAAAAAAGTTGTTTGGTCGTCTGGTTGTTCGGCATGAGAAGTCCCGCAAAACCAAACCAATCTTTATGAAAGTTTGTACTAGTCACTATTTAACCAAATAAAGCTCTCCTATAGAAAATGAGCTGTTGTGCCACACCCATTCTGGTACCTCCCACATAACAGTTGGGCGGATGACCGGTTGATCGACGCGATAACTCTCATAAACAAGAACCGATCTTTATAAAATTCGGTACTAGGCAATATTTTGCTATAAGCTACTGTGTAACTAAAACCTGACTATTGTGCCACGCCCACTTTCGTACATCCCATACAAAAGTTGGGCGTATTTGCGATTTTCCGACTCAATATCGCCAATATATCATAAGCGTTCTTAATAAAATTTGGTACTGATCAAAATTTTGGCAACAACTTGCCATGCCCATTTTTGTATCTCGCATATAAATATTGGGAGGGGAACTAACTAATTTGGGTAGTCAATAATGTCGTCAATCTGTTGTTGAATATAGTCACTTTTGAGTATGGGCGTTTTTTAACAGAACTCCCACGCAATGGATGAGATACGGTATGGTGAGGGTATGATTAAGTCGGTTCACCCGACTGAAACTTATGTACTGGTTGCATCTTAAGTTGCTGGGAAACTTATTCATAAGCAGTCGTGAGAGATTTGAGAGACGATTGTTGGATGATAAATCGTCTCCTAAACCAATCATAACTTTTTCTGAAAAAGACCGACAGCTTCCGGAGGCGATATTAAAACAGCTTAGCTTTATTAGAAATTTGCATAAATCAATCCAATCTAATTCTTAGGTGGTGGGCAAAGGCCGATTTTTTATAGGCCGCAATTCTGTCGGTCTGTTCTCTTTGTTCAGATATTTTCCACAAATTTAGAGAGATAGGCAGAAAAGTATCCTCGCTCTTACCTAAGTAAAATCCAAGCACAGCTTTCATGCTTCAACTCGATCTTGATAACATTACCCACCAGTGTTGTGATTTACATTGGACTTTAATTTACATTACTTTATGTAATGCAAATGCAAAAGAGTTGCCATTGTTCGCAATGACAATTAAATATTGTTGCATTTCCAATTGCTCAGGCTGCGCAAATTCAGGTTGTGGAATCGGATGGTAATTGTGATGAATAATGGGAATGGTTTTAAATATTTTGAATTTCTTTGACTGCTGGCAATTCAGGGTTTTTAAAGTATTTTATATGTAGATGATTGTGGCTTCTATTAGCGTTGCCTCATAGTACTTTAAAATGCATAAACCTCTACATTAGGGTGTCATGAAAATTGATTTTTTGGAATTTCAAATGTGGGGTGTCTCAAACGACGCGTGTTAAAGAGGTGATTATGGGAACGTCAAACTTATTTTGTCTTCCCCATTTTGCTGTATTTTATATTATAAAATAGATATATACTATGTAGGTGATATTGCGAAGCAAAAAGACAAAACTGAGAATCAAATGAAATTTTTTGCAAAATTAGCCATTTGATGGAATATTTATGTAAAATACACCAAAATAGTGAAGACCAAATATGTATGTTAAAGATTTCAAAATTACGTTGTGTAAAACAAGTACATAAGTTTCCGTCGGGTGAACCGAATTAATCATACCCTCACCCTAAGTCATCCATTGTGTGGGAGTTCTGTTAAGAAACGCCCATACTCATAAGTGAACATATTCAATAACAGATTGACATTGCGCTAAATATTATTGAATACCCAAATTAGTTACAGCCTGTTTCTCTATCTCGAACGAAAGCTAACATTCGTGTGCTAGACGAAAGAAAGTTGATTTGGGTTCACAATCTTGTCATTTCAAGGCGTATGAAAACAAAAAATTTTTCAGTTCAAATTTTGGTTTCCCTATGTCGAATGTGCAATCACTTAGGAACAAACATGAAGTCAGTCAGGCGAACGAAAATTTCGACTTAGAGACAATAAATCTGAGTCAAATGTAAGTGACTGATTTTCGTTCACTTTGCTTTTCGTTCGGGATAGAGACACAGGCTGTTAGTTTCCCTCCGATTATTTATATGCGAGGTACAAAAGTGGCCGTGGCAAGTTTTTGCCAAAATTTTGATCAGTACCAAATTTTATTAAGATCGGTTATGATTTATTACAGATATCGAGTCGACAAACTGGAACTTCTCCCAAGTTTTGAGTGGGAGGTACGAAACTAGGCGTGGCGCAATAGTCAGTTATTAATTACACCGTAGCTTTTACCAAAATATTGCCGAGTATTAAATTTTATTAAGATCGGTTGTAGTTTACGAGAGTTATCGTGTCGATCAACCGGTCATCCGCCCTACTTTTTTATGGGAGGTACCAGAATGGGTGTGGCAAAACAGCTCATTTTCTATAGGAGAATTTTATTTGACTAAATATTGACTAGTACAAATTTTCATAAAGATTGGTTCGGTTGTCCCGCAAAACCTCGTGCCGAACAACCAGACGGCCAAACAACTTTTGTATGGGAGGTACCAAAATGGCCGTGGCAAAATTAGCCTTGTTTTAATCGGTGATTAACGTTTGATAACGTGAAACCTTATAACTAATTTTATTAAGGTCGCAAGTGTTTCTCGTGATTTATTGGATTAACAACCCGGACCAACAACCTGTTTTGTATAGGAGATACCAGAATGTTCGTGATAATCTCGCCCATTTCCTCCAGTTAAGTAGGCATTTACAGATTATTAAACGGTGTCAGAGTTGAAGCTAATCACATTTTCCAGAAGAAAGGTTTGAAAGAAATATGATTTTGTGCTAAATGTGTCGATTTGTATAAGAGATACCAGAAGGACCGTGGTCAAAACGCCCATTTTCAATCCCAAACTCAGTATTGACAAATAATAGTCACTGATAAAATTGCGCGGTGATCGATAAAGATTTACGGCAGTTATCGTGTTGACCACAGCCAGCCAGCCAGACAGACAGACAGACGGTCATGGCTCAAACGTCTTAAAAAGTCCTAAAACGAATTTCGTCCAAAGATACTAAGTGTCTAATATGGATCCTTCTATGTGTTACATTTATTACGTATTAAATGATATATACCCCTACACCTATGGGTAAGATTTTAAAAATGCTCTGTCAAAATTTTCAAAATATTTTTTTCTGTATAAGTTCATCACGGCACGTCGTGTGAGCCCCATAGTGCCCAAAAAAATAAATTTTTTTTTCGAAAATGTACTAGGAATCGCAACTTCAACGGCCGTATAAAAAAAAGTTTGACGTTTCCGTTATCGCCTCTTCATTACGCGTCGTTTGAGACCCCCTCTCAAAATTAAAGTTTTCAGTACAGTTTAAAGTTTTCCTACTTGTACATATAAAATATTTGAAAACCAAAACAGCCAGATATGATGGAACTGTTTCCAAAATGACTACAATTGCCAATGGTTGTGTATTTTTTTTTTTTGCATTTGCATTTGTATAGACAATACAAATTATACCTAATTGTCATATGAACAAAATGGAACCTGTTCGAAAATAACAAGATTCTGACAACAGATTCTGGTAGAGGGATTAAAAAAATACACATGAGTCTGTGTTTTGAAAGTTTACGTCTGATTTTTTTTAGGCTGGGTAGTGGTGTAATTTCCCCGTTTGCACATTTTTATGATGAATCGGCATAAGAAACCATATTATCCTTACCTTTTTGGGTATAGGATGTGTTCAGCAATTTTATGTAGCAATTTACGAGAAACATTTTTGGTGGAATACTTTAAACCTCTACCGCCTCAATATATGGGTCTTTTTTGTTCGTTTTGGGAAAACGAGTTAAAATGTACTACAAAAATATATTTTATAAAATTCTACTTTAAGTTGCTTAACACACCAAAGCTCAAAACTCACCTTAAATGCCAAAAATAAGTCGAAACTGATAACACATTTAAGGGTTTATTTCATACATATTCCCCGTTGGCGGTAAAATGTCCTCAAAACTAAACGTGTGTCAATTTAGACGTAAACTTCCAAAACGCCGATATACGTATATTGTTTCCTCCTCTACCGGAATTCGTTGTCAGAACCTTGTTATTTTTTTTTTGTGTTCCACAGAGTAACTAATTTGTCCCATGTATGCTACGCACACAATTTGGCAGTCATTCAAGCCATACCATAACCACATTCATAAATTCTTAGTTCTATTTTATTTTATGAGAAAGACTATTAAGTTTGTGGACTAAATACTAAAAATTCTTTCCAATAAGTTAACTTTAATGTGTAGTTCTAATAACTTTTCTTATAAGCTGTTTAAATTTCAATTAACTACGCGTCATTCTTCTACACTCTGAAAAATCTGTATTTTTTGCTTGTTTAAATACAAATATCGGGTTTTTCAATAAGAGCGCTACAAGAGTTTTTTTTAAATAAAACGAAACCGGTTTTAGATACCAATGAAGTTCTTCGTTGCTTTGAAAGTACGTTCGATGCCATTATGTACTCGAACTCGATTTATTTTGCATGGCCACTACTGGACCAGACACTGCACCCAATTTTCGACGGTTTTCAAGCATAAATCGACCGATACTGCTGCAATTTCACGTTCGATATTCGTACGAAGTTCATCAATCGTCGCTGGCTTGTTGGCATAGACCATAGACTTGACGTAGCCCCACAGGAAATAATCTAACGGCGTCAAATCACACGACCGAGGCGGCCAATCGACTGGGCCATTTCGTGAGATAACACGTTCACCAAACTTGGTTTCCAATAAGTTGATTGTGGCATTCGCTGTGTGGCTTGTGGCGCTGTCCTGTTCGAACCACATGTCGTCCAAGTCCATATTATCCAATTGGGGCCAAAAATATTCGGTTATCATTGAACGATAGCGATTCGCATTCACAGTAATGTGCCGGTCTTGAACATCACGGAAGAAGAACGGCCCAATGACGCCGACGGCCCATAAACCGCACCAAACAGTAATTTTTTCGGGATGTAATGATGACTCATGGATTACGTGTGGATTGCTGTCTGACCAGTAACGCATATTTTGCTCATTGACGAAGCCATTCAGCCAGAAATGAGCCTCATCGCTGAAGATGATTTTCCGATGAAAATCCGAATCATTTTCAAGTTGGTGCTCAGCCCAATTCACGCACATACGACGCTTGTGGTGGTCAAGAGGCTTCAGTTCTTGCGTCAATTTGATCTTTTAAGGATGTAGGCCAAGATCTTTTTGCAAAATTCGCCACAACGACGTCACAGAGATGCCCAACGCTTGAGAACGATGTGTGAGAGACACATTTGGGCTTTCTTGAACTGAAGCCTTCTTTGTCTCACTGGCACGGGAACATTTTGTACTGTGCCTGTGGATTCAAATTTTTCCACTAGACGCTCAATTGTTGGTCTGGTAGGACGATTATGACGACTATAAATTGGACGTAGCGCTCTTAAAGTTGAGGCCACTGACTCCAAATTTCGGTAGTAAATTTTAATAATTTCGACTCCTTGTTGGCTCGTATATCTTTCCATGATGAAATGCAAACTTTACTCAAAAGAAATGTCAAAAGAGCGGGAAAAAATATGGCGTCGTTTGCTGTCCCTATCGATTAACTTTTGTAGCGTCTCTATTGAAAACCCCGTTATAACGTCTGTTTGCAGCTTGTCGCAAATATAGTATACTTGTGTCCCAACACATTGTCTTGTCTATTCAATATTACATGGTTGAGACACAAGGTTTAATATATTATAAAAAAAAATATAGGTGTTCGAGATCCAAATACACCTTTGTTTGTGATACAAGTACAGTTGTGGTTGGAGCACAGTTCACTTCTTTTTTTCACTATACCCTGTCGAGCGCAAAATACTAAAAGGCGGACAAAGCCTAAGTTACTGTTGTTACAGTGTACTCTATCTTTGCATTATTCTTTCAGTCAGTGATTCATAAATATTCCGGAATGCGTATTCAAATGAATTGAGTGTATATGTTGACTGGTCTGTAGCGTTATAGTTTCATCCATTAATTCTCCAATCGTTCATTTGGGAGAAACCACACGGATGCATCGACGTTAGTATATGGAAGTTTGGGATGGAACATGCATATGGCTCCGAGGAAAAGTATGTATCTTTGCAAGTTAACATACTAATGTTTGCATTTAAAATTAAGTAAGTTTAAGGCTTGCAATCATATGGATGTTTGAAGTGTGTTCCAAACATATTCATGGTTTCTGGAGAATATGTGTGGAAGAATATTTTACAGGGACTGTATTTTTTCGGTGTGTATAACCCACCAAACTTTTATGTTAAATTCCGAATTTTTATAGAAAGGTGCAAAAGGTTTTACTTCTCTTTCGGATTGAATTCAGTAGTAGAATCGCCAATATTTGAGCATGTGGAAACCCAGGCTAAAACCATAAACGAAGCACATAAGTTAACTGAAGACAAATCGATACGTTGCAGGAATGAAACATATTTGACTTGTGTGTGTAATTGCAATGGAAAGTTTCTTACAAACGACGATTTTCGTTGGGCAAATATGTCTTTAGTATTTCAAAAATTTTTAATTGAAATTGCTAATACTTTACAATCCTTAAATATTTAAATATTATTAATATTTTCTAATTAGGTTTGACCAATTCTTTGATGTTGACGATACGAATGCGTTGCTGGTATGAAGGTGTGATTTATGGGACGAGACCGATACACTGTCTACTCTACGAAATGCACTTAGTACCTTTTAGTGCAACCACTTCTAAAGTCGATTGACAAAAATTTTGTTGGAGAGGGGGTTCTCAAAAGATGCATGTTTCCTGGTTTCCTTAAACAATGTTTTTTTTATTTGATTTAAGTTGTATATATGCCCATTAGGGTGTACTAAAACCCGCGCATTTTTGAATTTCTACACTGAAAGAAAAAAGCTTCGTCGTATGGATGAAACATTTTCGTCAATGTTTTTACGTTGCTATAGTGAAAAGGGTCGTATATCCGACAATTTGGTAGTCACTGCAACAAAAAATTTCATACATGATTTCTTTAAATGTTTTTCATTTCGTTACTGCAACAATTTACTTTTCGTTCCTGCAACAACTTTATTTAATTTGAATTTTGCAGAAAAATGGGTTAAATATTTAAAAAACAGTAAAGCCATGATATTTAAACTACTGATATTTGGTTTATCTCCTACTACGATAGCGTTTAAGTAAAGTAGTCAACAGAAAGTTTTTGAATTGTCATTTATCTAGTTAATTCAAACCAAGGGGCATCTTTATAATGCTAATGCATGAATGTACCATATGTATGATAAACCTAGATTAACTTATTTTATGTATGACACTATTATATTATTATGAGGCAATTTAAATAAACCCAATCTTCGTCTGGAAGGCTACTTGAATTTTTTTTCTTCCTCAATGTTAGAAATACTATAAGGTTCGTTCCGTCCCACACGAATCACCATCATAATATTTATTATTTCAGCCGCATAGGCAAACAAACAAACAATTCAAAATTAACATTTTAATTAACTAAAACACCATTATTTCTAATCTCAATCACTTCTTAGCCCATCCAACACAAATGGATCTAAAACCACTTAATCATATATCACAAGAATAATAACAAAATGTCATAATAATCACAATCACACAACACAAATACAAATACACTCTGCCATCCGGTTGTCCTTGTTATTGCTGTGATTGTAATTAAATCATCATTGTGTTTCCATAAATTTGCAAAATGCAATAATTTTCTGAAATGCCATAAAACATTTGTGGCCGATTGTCTAATTGATTCTTGCATAATTAAAACTTACACAACTATAAGCAAATGTGTGTGTATGTGTGTGCGTGCGAATAAATCGCTCTATAACAATAAACTTCTACATACTTAAATGTGTATAAATATTTACATGCACGCATGCATACATAAATAGTTACGCACACAAGTACGCATCACTACACCTTCGATTGGCCAACCTTGCGGGCCCAGCCCACCCACATTGAGGGCATAATTAAGCAAACACATTTGTGCGGAAAGGGTGGCGGGTGGGGGCAATAAATACTACTTACTCGTATGCAATGCTATGAGAGATTGAGGCCTTTCGAAATCATTTAAAAACTTTACAATAACTATGGTTAAACAATAATGGCTTTAAGTATATAATATTTGTATGTATATATATTTTTGTATTTGTATATAGTAAATAAAAATGTATAAATAGTTATGTATATAGACATATGAAAATTTAATGGAATTTTCAACACATAATAAACACAACACTCGTTCATTGAAATTTATAGGCATAACAATCGCCTATTTAAAATAATGCACTTAAAGAAATTTGGGGTTTTACAAATTAAAATATCAATTAAGTTAAATTCTTTAATTCCAATTTCAGAGAATGATACTGCTACTTGGACTTCCTTTAATTTAGGTAATGCAAATTAACAAATTTAGCTAATTAAAATCGAATGCTAACTCTTTAAGTCCAAATATAGCCCTATGCCTCAATCATTGCCAGAGTTTTCCTATCACAGCACTAGCAGACGAATATAGTATGGATTATAAAGTACAATACACGACATATGAGGAGAAATACTGTTCAGGTAAAAAAAATACAACTTTAGCATTTTGCAACATAGGCTTTGTTTATTATTTCTTATTTTCTTATTTCGAAGCCGTCAATAAGATCACAATTTCCCGGTAAATTCTACAAAATACCAAAAAAAAAAGAAACTACGACTAAATATTTCCGCACGTGTAGTACTAGCGTGTTCGCACGTAATATTAGCAACATGTATCGAGCAACATTTTAATGTTTCTATCAAAAATATAACGAGTAATCAAATTGTAGGAAGTGATGATCAATGTTGTCAACTCTCAAAAAAAAAGTATTTTAGTATAAAAAGCTTTAAATCAGAAAAATTATAGCGATCCATACTGATATGTTAATGGCCAGAAGACACAATTTGATGTTGCTAAATGTGTTTCGTGTGACTGTAGTTAGTGGTACAATGGCTATTGTGCGCGGCGTTTGTACATGAGAACCTTGATTTCGACCCCTGCTATGTCGCTTCAATAGCGGCGGTTGATCAATTTGATGGTCAAACTTTATAATAATGCAAATGAAAGCTCTTTGAGGAATTTCAGTACCACCTGTACGCAAAAATTCCATTTATATGCTAAGTAGGGTGTTGTAAGGAGGGGCCATAATCATTGTCATTATAATTTATATATTGTGAGTTTAAAGGATTTTCTTCAATGGTAATGATTAATTTTGAGAAATATTGCAAATATTTTCGACCAAAAAAAAAGAATAAAAATCATAAATAATTATTATTTTCAGTTTTATTTTTTGCACAAAAATAAACAGAGGAACCAACCAACGCGAAAATTAAACTAATTATATTTGTATAAATGATAATGTTTTTCATCTTGGATGGTTCCTCTGAATTTGTTTGAGAGGAAATAATTACTATTTTTGAGTTTAATTTTTTTGTGAAAAATAATGATTATGGGCAGATTATTGTAATATTACTCAAAATTAATTTGTTAAAATCTAAAATTTAAAAATTATGGCGGAAATGCAAAGATTGTGCTATAAGGTTCGATATGAGGAAATTATTTTTCTTATAGAACAATTATAGAACAATAATCATTATTTACGGTCCCTGGTTATAAGAGATGTTTGGGCTATAAGTCCTACAAATGAACTCCGATTAGTATAAAAAATACCAAAATAAGAAAGAGAATTTTATCATCTTAGCTGCTGCGTTCTTATATTTTTAAAATTGCTGACAAAGAAATAGGTATTTACATTTTGTGATAAAACATTGTGAAATTTTACGCTAAATTGTCGCTATCTTCTAAGGATTCAATTTGGTGTAGGCAAAAGTTATCCTAGGAAACAAGAGACCACATAAACCTTTCCAACTGTGTAATACATTCATGGAAGGCTTCTGAGCCACCAAACTTATCTTGATCAAGAGCAAAATTTTTTTCAAAAACGATATTATTTGTAAATATTTAGTACAAGAACTCTATATCAGCTATAAACAAAACTTAGTCGTTGTGTTAAACGGCAAGACAGCACTATTTTGACTGAAGAAAATTTGAGTGCAATATCTTCAAAACTAGATGAGACTAGAGGGTCCAAACCCGAAAGCGAAAAACCGGTGTAACCGTGTGTAACTGTTTTACAAAAACAGAAAACTGGATCTTTCACGTAGGTTAACCGGGTTTTGACTCAATTTGTGTTAATATTCTTAAAAAATTTATAAGGAAACATGATGTGTCAGGTGACGCTAGGTTGGAACGAAGTTCCTTTCGCTATATATTAAGTATTTTCTAGTTAGTTCCAATACGATACGTTCCAATTCCAATAAAACCGAAAAAGAGTTTCATAAAAAACAGATTTTTTGAATAAACCGAAAAGCGGTTTTAAAAATATGCCGGGATTTTTGGACACTCATTAAATTCGAAAAAAATAAATAAATTTTTAAGATTTTGAATATCCGTAAAAAAAGAAAATCTGTGATATGAAAAAAAAAAATAGAACATGTTTAAAACGACAGAAAGATAAACGATTTTTCTTTAAAATCGAAGAATAATAAAAGTATTTAACTTTGAAATATCTATATCCGATTATTCAATGTTTCAGTTTACTATCTCCAAATAATCCATGATTATTCAATGTTTTAGTTTAGTATCTCCAAATGATCCATGACTCTTTGCCTACAATCGGGATTTTACAAGACGTAAAAAGATATATTCGATAAAAAGTAATTGAATTTTGGCCGATGGAAATCGATTCTGATCCACTGTGCATCGGTGGTGTGAGGTTAGTATGCGGGCCTCTTGTAGATATGAACGTGGATTCGAGTAATGGAGTAATGCAGTAGTTCTCCACAAACACTAGTCTGAACCGTAGTAAAACCTCTCATGGACACCGCGAATCATGAGCATCCTTGATGGGAGGTAAGATCAAAATGTTTACTTAATTTAATTAGACCTTTGACAGAGTCCACTTTATTAACTAATGAAAACAAATACAATATAATTCGAGTAACGAAATGAAACACCTATCCTGGAATCGAGTTAATTAAAAAATATCAAATAATTTGCATATAAAACTAATAAAACCTGAATATAAAATAATAATTCAAATGCAAATCACCATTAAAGTCAACTTTTAAATTAAAAAAAAAACAGAAATATCACTATTCACATTTGAGAATATTCCTCACAGACAAATCAAGTGGGTGATTGTAATAAATCCTAGAAACTGTCACAAACACTACAAACGTCTGTGTATGCAAAACACATCAGCACCAACACAAACTTATGCAAATTTCAAGCCTTTCTGTCTGATTGCCTCCACTCGTCAGCCAACCAGGCAAGCGAATAAACGAACGCATGTATACATATCACACAACTAATCATCCTTGGGGGAAACATACGAGTCTTGCTCTCCCTCATGCGGCAGGACAATAATAATTGCCCCTGATCCTTTTTCGTTTGTAAAAGTGATGTAAAGTAGCTGACATGTTGCGTAGTGTCCCTTGATTTCAATTTGGTTGGAATTGTCATATATTTAAAGCCACCATTGCACTTCTTTGCTATGCAAATTGTTTAGTTACGTTATTATTATTTTTTTGTTGTCGTTGTTGTTGTTTGTCATAACATTTCAAGTGTGACATATGATGCATCATCATCATTATCATCCAGAACATTATATGGTAGGCAACTGCAACATCGAAGTAACAAAGCCACTTACGTTATTATTATTTGTTTTTTTCTCGCAACAGAGTAGCTGTATACTGTCACCGGGCTGTATGCGATATATACACTTGTTCAGCAAATTTTTTAAAAACACATTTCACTGTTACATGACTCTACATACTTTAGGTCGACTCCTAGGAAGCCATTATGCACAAATGCTACAACATAATCACGCAAATACTGTGGGACACAACTATCAAAATACAACCCAAAAATAGGCAGAACAATTTTACCATCACCATAATTCAGAAACTGATTAGTTCAAGAATCTTATATTTGGTTGTTGCGAAAATAGTGTTATTTTTTAAGGAAAACCACCGGCTTCCTCCGGTTTGCGTTTCGATTACTAAAGCGAGGGTGGTAAACCGACAATAAACACCAACGATAGCTGATGTTCATGCTCGTAAATATCAAGCCTCTGGTTCGCTTATGAATGGGGTTTCCTATTTAAGAATTTGTTTTTAAAATTTTATAAAATTCGTTTGAAAACCAACACTTATGAGAAATCACAAACAATACAAAATGTTTATAAACATTTTCGATTTAAAATAAGCAAAAAAAAACCATTTCCAATTACATCCCATGAAATATTGCGATCGATTTAAAATCAGCAATTGATTTTGTTTAGCTTCATGTAGAAATATTTAAAATAATTATTGGGTTTCCTTTTAATTTTTTGTTTTAATTTTTAAATTTTAACTTGCAGTATAAAAAATTAAACCGGTAATTTTTTTTTAATTTTATTTTTTTTTTAACATCAAGTTGTTAAAATTTATTCAAACTCAAGACCTTTTGGAACGAAGTTCCTTATCGCACGTTGTTGGATGGGAGTTAAATGAAAACAAATTAAAAAACTTTTGTTTTAACACTAGATATTGTGCTACATCCCACTCTTATCAACTATATTGTTTACTTTTACTTTGGTTTGTGTCTAGACTAACTAGATGTCTCACATGTGTTGGGAAATTTCCTGTTTAATGGGAAGTTTTCTAGGTGGCGCCTGTAACCAATATTTAGTATACATTGGCATAAAAAGTAAATTTAGAAAAGCCAAAGTGAAAGAAGTTTAAAAAAAAAAAAATTTCTTAAATAGTGCCTTTTCCTAAAAAAAGGAAATATCTATTTATAAACAAAGTACCTTTTCTTAAAAAAACGTTATCTTAAAGAAGTATCTTTGCTTCAAAAAAGTAAATTTTCTTACAAAAGGTACCTTTCGCTAAAAAAAAAGTAATTTGTTTTATACTAAGTACCATTTCTTAAAGAAGCACATTTTCTTACAACAGATTGCCTTTTCTTAAAAACTAAATTTTCTTTAAAGACTACTCTTTTTAGTGAAACAAAATAACTTTACGTATTTTTGAAACGAGGACCAATTCTAAATAAAATTGCCATTTCTTAAAAAAAAAACCCTTTTCTTTAAAAAATACCTTCACTCAATAAAAATACATTTTCTTACAAAACTTACTTTTCTTAAAAGTATCTTTTCTTAAAAATAAAATAATAGCTTTTCTTTTATGGAGATAAGTATCCTTTCTGAAAATTAGTATATCTTCGTCAAAAATAACCTTTTCCTAAAATGAGTACCACTTCTTTAAAAAGTACCTATTTTTACAAAAAAGTACTTCTTTGTAAAACAAAATTATTTCGTCTTAAACTTAGTTTGTTTTCTTAAAAAAAGCATTAGCTTTTAATAAAAGAAGTACCTCTCTTTAAAAAAGGACCTTTTCGGGAAAATGTAATATTTACATATTCTTACGAAAACGACCTAAAAATATGCTTTTAAAAAAAATATAATTTCCATAAAAACAAAATTTCTTAAAAAAAGTTTATCAAAAAATAAAATTAATTAAAAAACGACCAAACGCTCGACCAATTAAATTTTCGTAAACAGTATGTGGTTTTTAAAGATCCGATTAAATTATGGTATATTTCAACGGGCGCCTTAGGCGTGTTGGAACTAACTAGTGCATAATATATAGCTAAAGGAACTTCGTTCCAACCGGGTGTCACCTGACACCTCATGTGATTTTTTAATATTAAGCCTGTTTATGAACTTTATATTATTTTCAAAAAAGTCGAGCACAAAATTAATTGTTTGTGTAAAAATATCAAAGGAATTCAAAACAATACAATACAATTCGTTAAAAACAAATGATTTTGAAAAATTACAAGCAACACAAAATATCTGAGGAGGTTATTTTCAAAACTTGACTATTCCACTTTTTGTGTTTTTGCACAATTTGGGAAAATAGTCTTTTTAGGAATGCAACTTTTGACGAAAATTAATTTTTTTCTATATTTTGCTTATTTCTAGGGACTATAGAGGATAACTGGGACGAAATTGGACAGTACACGAATATACCACCTGGGGATTTTATGGAAATTTTGACATTCTGCATCAAGGACACACGCTATTTCCAGTATGAAGATAGATTCTACGAACAGCGGAAGGGTATGCCTATGGGATCCCCAGCATCACCAATTATATCTGACGTCTTCATGGAGGTATTATTGGATACAGTACTCGACGCATTGGGGGAGAAGCCGAAAATCTTGACGAAATACGTGGACAATTTATTTGTTGTTATCAGAAGAACTGAAGGGGCCAACATGATGACAGCATTGAATTCTTTTAATGGACAACTACAAATCACGCTCGAAGAGGAAGGGGACAATAGGCTACCATATTTGGACAGTTTGGTTATCAGACAAGGAAATGCTCTCAAAATGGACTGGTACCAAAAACCTACAGCGTCGGGACGATTGATAAATTATCATTCCAAACACCCAAGAACGACAATTATTAACACTGCGAGCAACTCCATTAGGAGAGTTTTGAACATAAGTGACGCTGAATTCCACAAGACGAATAAGGGGAAAATGGTGGAAATCCTTAAATTGAATAGTTTCCATAGGAAGATTACAGACAATCTGATATCACGGGCAGAGGCGAGCCAGCCGACTGAACGGCGTACTGAATCTGACAGAATTTATAAAACCCCAACGTATGTTCCGGGTTTTTCTGAAAGATTGAAACATTCCAATATATATGACAACGGAAAATATGAATTGGCGTTGATACCGAATTTAAACGTGAATAGTTTATTTAGTAGGACAAAGTCTATTATTGACGAAAATGACAAGCCAAACGTTGTGTACAGAATTCCATGTAATGGTGACAAGTCCAGCATATGCCAGAAAGTATTTGTTGGCACTACAATGAATAAATTGAAAACTAGAAAATCTGCTCACAAGTCGGACCGAGGGGCTCTTTATAAGCCGATAGAACAAAAGACAGCACTAGCAGCCCACTGTACTATAACTGGACACAAACCAAATTTTGACTAAGTGGAAATTCTGACTGAAGACGAGAATTGCTCAGGACGCCTCTTCTGGGAAATGCTGCATATAATTGACGTTCCATCGGAGAAAAGGCTTAACTTCAAACGGGATACAGATCAATGTGCGCATGTGTATAGGCACACAATTGACAAATTCAAGAGAAGAACAAATCAGTTGACATAAGCCTGCGGGAAAACTTGGACGCGCTCTGTACTATCTCGAAATGTGATTAAGATTGATCATTCCCTCTTTGGGGAAAATAATATATATTTTTATATTGATTCTTGTTTGAATTGTTCAATAATGTTTATGAATACTTTGTTTATTCTTGTTTTATCAGATCCTTGAAACGAAGTTGGTCGAAACATTGGTAAATATTAATAAAATTGTAAGAAGAAATACTTGAAGTGTTTTCTTTTTATTCTTATGACCTTAAGCCGAAACAACTGAAAACTAATAATTCTTTATTTTCGGTGTAATTTGGCCCAACTGAGTTCTCATTTCATTGTTACCAAACAAAAAAAATAATCCAATGGGTTTTCGAACGTTAATTACCCATTCCCCACGGCTATGTGTATGGGTTATAAATGGTGGGGTGTGGGGCAAAAACGAACTCTAATTTTTACCGATTAATTTCACAGTGCAACACGAAAAAATGTAACCATATACGGACACCACTACGTGATAAAAGACCCAAAAAAAACACACGTGTCTCCCAGTTTCGCACAAAGTCATGCACTTTTTTTATGGGCCCCCAAAGATTTCGGGCCTCGGTGTCATTTTTACAAAGAAGTGATCATTTTGTCAGGCTCATATCTTGCAAACCGTTCTGAATTTTGATTTACTCTCTAAGGGAAAGTTGTAGCTCTTGTCATAGAGAACATACGAAATCAATCATCTTCAAGGCCAAAATCGCAAAAAACTTTAAAAAATTCGATTTTTGTTTACCTTTTTTCCCCTGTTGAGGTCCATAGGTAGCAAACCGTTCAAAATTGAAGGAAAGAATCAACAACAAAAATAGAGCTAAGGTCTCAGTAAACAACTTTCTAGAACATATTAACTTCCTAGGAATGACTTATTAACTTCCTAGGAATGATTCTTAACACCGTTTAGGTAGCGCTTAGGTAGCATTTAGGTAATCGCAAATTTTAAAAATTTCCCGAATATTTTTTAATTTCACGGTGTGTAATTTTTTAAATCACGGAAATTTAATCGTATACGGATACTACTACGTGACAAAAGCCAAAAAAAAGACCCGTGCCCACTTTTGCCCAAAGTAATGGACTTTTTTTATGGGCCCCCAAAGATTTGGTGCCTCGGTGTCATTCTTGCAAAAAAGTGATAATTTTGATGTGATCATATCTTGCAAATAGTTCAGAATTTTAAGAATCATTCTTAGGAAGTTCATACGCTCCAGAAAGTTGTTTATTGAGATCTTAGCTATATATCTGTAGTTGACAGTTTCCTTGAATTTTGAACGGTTTGCTACCTAAGGACCTGAACAGGGGAAAAAATTTAAAAAAAATTGAATGTTTTAAAGTTTTTTTTTTTTTTGCGATTTTGACCTTGAAGGTGAAGTTACTTTGAGTTTGTATGTATATTCTTTATGACAAGAGCTACAACTTTCCCTCAGAGGGTCAATCAAAATTCAGAACGGTTTACAAGATATGAGCCTGACAAAATGTTCACAAATCTTTGGCGGCCCAAAAATAAGTGCATGACTTTGGGCAAAACTGGGAGACACGGGTATTTTTTTGTGGTCTTTTATCACGTAGTGGTGTCCATATATGGTTATATTTCCATGACTTAAAAAATTACACGCAGTGTTTTCATCACTAAAAGAGAGGGGACTCATACCAAGAAATTTTGACTTGAGAGTCCTTTAAACAAACCAGGCCAATTAATTGATTCAATGATTGGGTCAGAACATGACGTCACATAGTATCATAACGGTCTTTATTGGTCGCAGATTTTCAATAGGTACACCTACTTTTACACACCTAATCAACATAGAATCAACTACAAAATCACAACAATCATGGTAATGTGATGTTCAGTGGCAACTGCAATAGTTCGTCTGGAAATGTAAAAAGTACCGACGAATTTTGAAGCAAATTTCTAACCGAAAATAACCCAAAAACCAAATATTATTTCACAACGCGCATGGCGATTCGATATTCAGACGCAACTTGATATGTATTAAGGCGTTGCAAGATAAAGTAATGAAAGGTAATAAGTCGCTTTAGAGATTTACATTCGACGTCATATGTAACTGGTGGCAATATCAACAGTTTCACAACGAACATGGTGATGGGCCAGTCAGCCGCTACGTAACCTGTTTTCGAGTGCTACAAGATGAATGGTGTAAAGTAGAAACTATTCGGTTGCAAGGCCTCAAATATAAGTCTAGTGAACTCCAAAAAAAAAGATGATACAGTTATGTAACAAACAATTAAATAAATTCAAAAGAAATTAAATAAATAACAAAAGTTGTTAAATGTATTAGTAACTATATAATTTTCCCGGTACATCGTTAAATCGATGAGGGACAGCTTATCACAATCAGTGAGCTGTGTGCTTTATAGTTTTTATAGTCTCTGATTAGGACCTACAGTTCCACAGTCTGGACTTTTGGTTTTTGAAAAAATTTCTCATGGATAACTACTCGATAATATCGCTGGCATTGTGACCGCCGGTGGTGCATTGTTTGTCGGCGGCACTCGGCGTTGAAAAAAATAAAAAATATGCACCACCGAAGGTGCTAGTAATTACGAACCGAATTGAGTCACAATCATTACAAAAGCTAAAACTATAAAACCCCGAATTCATAACCAAATGTCGAAGAAATTGTGTACCAGTATATTAACACCTTTAAGCCAAATGAAAATTTCAATATATTTAAATTTTGCACACTTTTGGCCCACTGTCTTCTCTCAAAAATACTGCATTGCACTATAAAAACCATCCAGACTGCTACTAAATATTAATTCCAGCCAACATATGAAGTCATAGAGTGGCAACTACAGCAACTACAACAACAACTGCACATAAATGCAACCAACAACACGGGCTAGACATTGGGAGTACATTTGCTGTCCAGTTATTTTTTGACTGACAAGTTCATGACATTAAAAACAACAACAAAAAAACACAACATTTTCTGTAATTTTTGTTATGCTGTTGCTACTGTCAACTGCGGCTGTTGTTGGTTGAATGTGTGGCATATAAGTGGCATTGCAGCAGTTGTTGCTGGTGGTGGTGGCGGTAATTCAAGGGGCAAGTATGCAAAGTGCCTGTGCATACAATACGATGGATGTATCTCTCAAGTATGTGTTTAAAATTTCCCTTTCTTTCCCAAGCACCGTTTAGCCTTACAAACGGGAACATTTTGTTTGTTTCAATGTTTTGTTTATTTAGATTTCCAAAACATGTGAATAAATAATTGTTATTTTCAGTTTCATGTTTTTCTTCCGTTCACCCCCATATTCCCCCTTTCGGAACACTTGCAAGTTCTGAAACATTTCCCATCTTTTACCCAAATTCCTTTCTGTGACATTTTGTAGACATTAAGGGCACATGCGCCTCAACCAGACATTACTTATACATATATGTAATATCCAGACTTTCTTATACTTCCCTCCCAAGTCCTTCAACATTTGGTGTTGTTTTCCATGGATGCCTTACTGGTTGTCTCCTTATGTTTCTTCTTTATCTTTTGTTGCAGTTTTGTGGGAGCACTAATTGCTTTTTGAAGTTTTATAATATAAGCATTTGACAGCATTTACTTGTATGGGGTTTTTGTATTTTCTCTTACCAACCCTTCTTGATTCTTTTTTCTTTAAGGAAATTAATGTTGCCCATTAGTTTCGCAATTAACAAATAATTTCGTAATAATTCCTTATGCAAGATAATGAAAAGTTGCCAGTGTGTGGCATAAAGGGGAAAATGTACTAAGATTAATACGATATGAGGATGGTTAAAGAAGTGGATGTTCTAAAGGAAATCGTATGCAGAAACCATCTACAAATAACTCCTTTAAAACAAGCGGGATCACAATTGAAGCCGCACAAAGTCTACCCCAGACAAAAATATTGTTTTCACAATATTTTATTGGTATAAATTGTTCATAGCAATGCCAGTCAATTTATAACAATTTTTTAAACTATTGACTATTGACTATTTTGCAAAAATACTCATATTTATTATCTTAGCAAAAAGAAAATTTTTTTATATCTTAATACTCGTACTAAGTTCAACATTTATTGCGAAATATTTCATCACTCTAAACAAAAAACTATATGCAACATGAATCTAGCAACATTCGAATGGTTCTAAGTATATAACGACCAATCAAAGTGACATGAACAATGTTTACAACTCTCAGCCAATGCATAAAAAGATACTCTTAACCCTCTGCAACCGACGTGATATTATCTTAACAATATAATTGAGGTGGGGTTTAGCAGACATCGTTTTTAAACCAATTTCCTATGTTGAATCCTTACACCCAGAACAATCTGTCTTCTTTTGTTGTTAGGATGCAAATATAACATATTTGTAGCTTGTCGTAAATATACGATACTTGTGCTCAAACACATTGTGTTTGCTACTCAATATAACAAGTGTGAGACAAAATGATTAACAGGCTATAATTTATGTTTTTGAGGCAGATAACAAAAACGAGGCAGATAACAAAGAGACAATAAGGTAGCAGATCTTCAATTCATGGAAACAGTGTTTGCAAACATGTAAATGTTTGCTGCAATATGTTCCAGGGGCCAATATTTTTCAGCACGTAATCTTGGCCTTATTTTTGTATAACACTAAATAGTTTTCAAACTATCATAGGCTTAAAATTTGAAATGAAAGACGTTTTTTTGAAACGTATGGTTTATTTATTTAGTTGCATAAAAACTACAAAAACAGTACTCTTCTCTTTGCGGTGTCTGCCAGACTGTCAGCAGAGGGTTAATGTAAAAAACTCTGAAAAACAGAGACAACTTCAATTGCTAACATTGATAAGTTTCTTACCAATTTTCCAGTGGGAAAGTTAATGTTGCCTGCCCCTAAAAATACCTTTGGACTTAGACAAGGTTGTGAAGGGGAGAGTGTTAAGAGATTTGTACACAAAACAAAAATGTCAATAATTATTGCCATTAATTGGCTTGCGGATTTAAATCATCCAGAAAACGGAACGACTATTACCAAAAAATTTCTGAATTGATACAATCATTTTGGTACCCAAAATTTAAGTTTTGTTCATTAGTGTATTTGACAATATTATTAAGAATATTAATCACTACAACTTTGTAAAAGATATCAATTTGTAATTTCTTTCATACTGAATACATATAGGTGAATATTTCAAGAATATGGTTAACCGCAGCATTTCTACACCAATTATGGAGCTCTAAATATAATTTTCGTTGATTAGAGTATCTGGAAAAGTTATCAAGAAATTTATAAGCTATAATTCGCTTGAAGACAGCTACTGCAGTTTATTTACCGTTAGGCAAGAAATGTCAAAACATATAAAATAGAAGGAATTTTTTATGACGTTTCGTGAAATAATCGATTAACAGTGTACTTTTCCTTAGAAATTTATTAAAGAGAATTGCGAAGCGGGAAAATAGCTACAATATTGTCAAAGGTTGTAATGCTGTTTAGGATTTATTGAAGTAAAATCTGAAATAGGCCCCTGACCCACCTCCAAAATTTTTTATCGGCCTGTAAAAAAAATTGTTACGTATAGGGGCAACATAGAGCGGGGTTTTTGTGATACCACGTCGAAGTACTTTCACAATTTTTTAGTTTGATTGAGGCCCGCACCAAATTCCCTTCATTTGTGTCACCGTGTTTTTTGAAACAAATTTCGAAAGCAACATATTGCTTATTGTTCTGCAGTATTCCGTTGAGCAAAAATGCACTTTATAGTGGGCACTCCCCAAATAAAACCCCATCCCCATCAAAATTATCCAATGAACACAAAAATTATGATCCAATGAACACAAAAATCAAATGGGGTGTGGGATCTAAAAACTTCAACATCCACTTATTTTGACAATATGGTGCTCAAGAGAAATTTTCTCAAATATCTCCTTACTTTTGAGACCGAGCAAGTGAGGGTCCAGCTAGAAAATCGGAGGGGCATATCGAAAAATGCATGCCGCTATTTTAGACATAATTCGCAATGCTTTTAAAATAACTGTTCACTTCCGTCCGCAACCCCTACCCAAACAGAAAAAAACCTGTTTGGATACCCTATGGTTCGATTTCCTGCAAATTCACTAAACTAGGTCCAACGGGGCTCACACTTTTTCGACCCAACAAGCAAGGGCATATTTTTACTCTTCAGGAAATGTTCTTACATTTGAGTCCCATATTGTCAAAATAAGTAAGTGGGACCGCTTTCCGGACTCTATGCCATACCCCATGTTACTTTTCAAGTTGCTTGGGTCATTGAGAAGGGGATGGCGTATTTGGTTTTTCTCTCTAGGGGTGACCGCCATTAAGTGTATTTCAGCCATTCATTGCTATCTATTCTGTGTCGCTAAAAAACCGACAAAGTGGCAGATAACTCCACATTTTAATAATTTTGGGATTTTATTAAACTTAAAAAGATTCAAAAAACTTCGTTCGGAACCGGTGTAAAACTGCAGGTCCTACTCAGTGAGTGTAAAACTAGAACAGGCACAGCTCGCTGATTGTGAGAAGCTCCCTAAGCGGTCTGTAACGGGAAACCATTTATTTATTTTATATTATACCTAAACAGTTGAATTTTCTCATATTTCAATCAACTGCATAATTATCATCATATCGAAGTATTTATAGGCCGCGCGTTAGTTTTTTATGAGAATATATACAAGTGTCAAAACTTCTCTTCCGCTGTTTTCCTCTTTTTGTTTTCCGGCATTAAACCAATTGAACCCTGAGTAGCTCAAATACTGAATAACAATTTTCAAACGAAAAATGGTAAAAAATCTGTTTTATTTCTTTGGCATTGAAAACTTTAGCAATATTGCAACCTAATCACTTTTGAAATAAAAATGTAGCACTGATATTTGCTTAAAATATGTATCGATATATTGCTTAGGTACTGCTTTCTATAGACCACTATCTGGAAATCTAGTGAAGAAATCCTGACGAGCTTCCAACGGAAACTAATTTCTGTTCCCTATAATTTTTTCATCAGAATAATTTCATATAAACAATTGCTATAAATTTTGTAAGACCATCCTACTTGAAAATGTTTTAAAACAGCGAAAAAATTAGTAACGGTTTTGCAAAATTTTCCTTTTCAAATTTTTTGAGAATGACTTGGTTCGATTTTGATTTTGCAAAAAATCTCAATATAATTAGAAAACAACATTTGACGCAAAGAGCTCGGCAATATGATTATTGAATAATGTTGCTAAGCAACCATTTATTTTTAAAATAATGTTTCTAAGCAACAATTCGTATAAATCCATTAAGGTATGTACTAAGATCAATATTCCGAGTGAAATTTCATAAAAACCCATACAAAAAATCTACCAAATATTTACCGAAATGGCTCGACAGCGCAGTACATAGCATTTCTTTACATTTTCAGAAACACAATTGCCTGCTAATCAAATCATGGGGACAAGAGATGAATCTTGTTAACTCTTATACAATTAATTGGGAAAAGAGATCTTTGTTGTGAAACTATTTAAAAATACAGACAAATAATTTTAGTGTAATGGGTAATTTTGTCGATGTCGTTGAAAGCAATAAATGGAATTTTTTGTTCCCAATAAATGGTAAAAATATGACATTACAACTCTAAAATTTCATATCAAAAAAAATTATTTTTTTCAACAAAAATATCACTTTGAAACAAGAATACAACACGTTACTTAAAGTGGAATATCTGATGGCCATGGAATTGCAAAGCCATGTCAGCACCGTCCATGTCCAAATAAATTAGTTCTTCCTCCGGTTCAGCTAAAATTCCTTGTTGAGAGTCCTCAGACACTCTGGCTGTTTTGGAATCTGCGACCACATAAGTTGCTACAGTTTTTGGACGGGGAAGTTTTTAGATTAAAAGGGGGCGTTCCAGCATGTTCATCTTTGGCCAGTCTGACGGGGTTTCTCCTATTGATGTCCCAACACCGGCCTCATGGCTTTGAAATAGTTTTTTATATAAGAAACAAATGCTATTATGTAAAATCATTTAAATTTTGTCATATTTTCCTTTGTTTAAATTACTTTCACAAAAATTTCCCACAATTTTGAATAAACGTTAATGAGAATTATGGGAAACTTCAATGAAAGTTACAGTAGTACAGGACAGCACCTAGTGAACAACGTTGACAATGGTCGCGCTATATCTATTATGGTACTAACATCGTTCCCGCAAAAAAACTAACTTCGTTCTCACGACAAGAATGCTTCGCTACAAATACCCCAGCAACATGTCAGTGCCGATGATGAAATGTTTCTTTGTTTCTCAACTTTTTTTTAAACTCAGAACCTCTTGACAATTTTAAGAATATTTGACAACATTAACCTTTTCCGGATATTTGATTGGGGTCATTACCATTTTCACAGTGTATTACATTGTCAGCCGATATATGTTGATGATGTTACGTGCGAATAACTTGATACAGCCTGCAATGGCGAAAACTTTGCGTCAATATTTCGCAGACATTCTTTTGAATATAGACTTATACAATTTCGCCCGTAATAATGGTTTGAAATCTGGTACAAGCCGTCAAGCTGGTACCAACTTCGTTGGCATGAACATCCATGAGCAACTTCAATTTGTTTCATTGCGAAATTTTCCAACAATATTTCAGTGTTGGTGACAATATATATGAATACTATGTTTTTATTTACAAACAAATTGAATTAGAGTTGGCAACGTTCATCATTTGTTTCTACAATATACTTGGTCGTTACATTTATCTTAGAACCATTAAAATATTGCTGATACTTTGTGCGAACAATTATTAACACACGTAGGCAAATAAGTCGTCAGTACTTCGCATACGTACATTTCTTTAAATTTTATTTACTGGACTACAAACCTTAAGGCTTGTAGCAACATTGTTGACCAGAAATACAATTAGAAACATCAATATGTTTCTCTTCAAAATTGGCCAGCATCATAAAATTATTGCAGACGACATTTTTTCTGTTTAAATTTTCTTTACACTAAAAATCTCTTTATCTGAGAACATTAGTTAGAGTTGGCAAGATCCTTTGTGAAATTATTTTCGAATAAACACCGAAAACACAATACTTATTTTTGTAAATCATTTTGGGATAATTCTTTTTGCCGGTACACCCATAAACGCCCAGTAGTATTCTCGAAATTAAGATTATCTGATTGAAACCTACAATTTGCACTAGCTCAAACACGTAAAGGCTGGCAAGAACTTTGATGGCGCAAAAGACATTGAACAATATAAAATTTGTTTCCCTGCGAAATAAACCAGCAACATTTCAGTGTTGACGAACTATTTTCCCCTGTTTTTTAGTTTGTTTTTACAATAAAAATCACCTTATTTGACAACAGTTGAATTTGAATAAGAGCTGACAACACTGATAATTTTTTCCTACAATCTGATTGGTCGTTACACACTTGTTGGTATTTCACGTGCGGAAATATTTCGTAGGTATTTCCAACACATTTATGTTAAAACGATTATAAAATACATTCCGGGCGAAATGTTGATGTGTAGTCGAAAAATTTTCACTGACATTTCGTCTGGAGGAAAATCAAATTTTGAATAAAATATTGAGCTTAATAACGGCCTTTAAACGAAGATATTACACTGGCTACTTGGAATTTTCTGATATATTCGTATTTAACAAGATATGAAGGCTGCTAATTTGTTAGCAACATGTTGCTAAAGAAAAGTTTATTAAAATATTTTTAATACGCTTGCTACATAAAGCTCTCCTCCTCTCTCCTGTGGGCTATTGATGTTGCTATGATAAGAAAAAGTAGCAATTGCAGTTAACAATCACCTTGTGTACAATTATCATTAACCCTGCTGTTAGATTAGGACCATTTGGTCCAAATTTTTTCTGTTTTCCCTTGTAACTTTGGAACGGTGATATATACTGACTAAATTTTTCTGCTAATGGGGTCTTTTAATAAAACAATGTTATGTGCGAAAATTAAATTTTCTAACTTTATTCAGGACTGAGAAAAATACAAAATGACGAATCTTAGGTTAGAGGACCATTTGGTCAATAGTACATTTTTTCATTACCAAGCGAATGTAAATTCATGTCAAATATTTAGAAGATGTTTTTGATATGTCAAATACTTGCTTTAGAAATTATTGAACCAAAATAGTTACAAAGGATAAGATAAAATTATTATTTTGGATGAAAATTCCAGTATGGACCAAATGGTCCCTCAACCTAAGATTCGTAAATTTTTTCATTACCAAGCGAATGTAAATTCATGTCAAATATTTAGAAGATGTTTTTGATATGTTAGCGGATGTTTTTGATATGTCAAATACTTGCTTTAGAAATTTTTGAACCAAAATAGTTACAAAGAATAAGATAAAATTATTATTTTGGATGAAAATTGCAGTATGGACCAAATGGTCCCTCAATCTAAGATTCGTAAGTTTTTTCTAATCTAACAGCAGGGTTAAGAAATATCTTAAGAACTTATTATGGGTAAGAAAACCATTTAGTTCCAGAAGTATGAAAACTCAAATTCAAATCTCCATTTTTTATATATATGTTCTCTCATTTCCATATCACCTCCTTAGAACGCTCTTCAATATTATGCATGAGATAAGAAGCATAGTAACAACACTTCAAGAGAATGTTATATTCTACTATTTTAATTGTTGTTCATTTAAATTGTTTCGTTATAATAATTTTTCTTAATGAAGTCATGACTTCGTAACAATTATGGGAGGGTAGTACTCTATACGGGCAAATAAATGAAGATTTTCACAGAACTATTAAACGCTTGAAGAAAACAACTACAGGGATAAATGCGGACACTTTAAAATTTTGCAATGACTTTCCAGAACGGGCATTAAGATTCTCATTAATATTAAGAGTGGAAGCTAGTTAGGAAACAGTCTGAGAAATAGATACACTTGGAGCTCCACTTTTAAATTGATAATTAATGGTATATTAATATTTTTTTGTATGAACTACAAATTCTGCTCCTGCAAATGATTGAGCTTTATATTCCGCCGTAAATTCAAAACATTCTTTCCCTCAGTTAAAGGTTTTCTAAAAACTGTTTAGTTCCAAAATTTTCTTTAAATAACATCTGAATAACCTCTAATTAATTTAAAGATTGTATTCTTACTCACCATTATGTCCGGTATTTGTGATGATCACCCAAAAGTCAATAGTCTTCTCCGGACCCAATTCCTCATAGTCCCACTTCTTTTTTACGCGCACGGCGCCATTTGTTTCGACCGTTACCCACGGATTTTCATCGCGTATCTTAAAAGTTTCCTTATCTGTTTCCTTTTCCAATTGAAATACCGATTTCCCCTCAGTATCGCCGTCAGCTTCCGTAAATTCTATACGTTTTGTCGGACGGACGGCTCTGGTAACGCGACGTTTCTCGCGATGATGCGAATGTTCATTAATGGCATCATGTTCCAAATGTTGCATGATAAAGGACACAGGTTCAGGTTGTAGAAACTCGATTAACACCTTAGCGGCTTGTGAACTAACCAAACTAGGATAACGTAAATCATGGGCTTCCACTTCGAGTAGCAATTCTGTTGCAGGTGGCTGACCCACTAACATTATTTCACCGGTTTGAGGAACTATGATGACAGTATTACTGGGTTGCTTTAGACGATATGCAATCTTATCACCATCAGCATCTGAGGCTTCTACTTTACCCACAATACTGAAGCGTTTCCAGGTGGTCGATGTATTTGTATCCAATTCGGGTGATTTCAGGCCTGCAATAGCAAATTTGTAATCATGGGCCTTAAAAATTGGACGATTATCATTTTCATCTAGGACAATGATTTGTATTTTCGATACAGTTTTGTCCACATCCTCCAAATCGGAAGCTTGTACGGACAAGTCATAGTGGCTGGTTTGTTCGCGATCCAAAGGTCGATTTGTAACCAGCCAGACACCACTTTCTTCATCACCTTCGATAACCACGGACGTGGATCTATCATCGCTCTTTTGGGCATGACGACTTTGCAGGGCAAAGGCTCCATCTTCGTTGCCACCAATTACGGTGTAACGCACTTTCTTAGGATCCGTACTTAGTTCGCCATTACTAAATGCCTGCATTAGTGGAACTCCTCTCACTCTAGTGCCCGCTGGTTTGTTTTCCTTTACCTCGCCGGAAGCATCCAACATGGAGCCAGGGAATCTTAACATATCATTTCGATGCATAACATACAATTGAATATTGTGGGTCTGTGTGGAGTTGGGAGTTTCCTCCACCACCACCAGATTAACAGGACGATTGACTAGAGGCGATATGTCCGAGGTAGTCATTACCACACCATCATCCAGCACAGTGAAATACTTGGCATACTCGTTGTCCATCATATGATATGACCCATGTTGATAACTGATATGGCCCGATGTTGTGCTGCCGCCAGTCGTAGTTAGGTTGGTGCTTTCGATGGGTTTCGTCTTGAAACGTTTTATACTAAAACCAGGATAGGTGTCATGTGGCAACACTAGCGACATGTCGTTATTGCTGCTGATGCCACCGCTGCCGGCCAACATGCGAGCAGCATTTGCTGGCGACAATCCTTGAGACCGCTGGGCTGGATGTTGCTTGTGTAGTTGCGGCTGATGCTGCTGGTGCGTCTGTTGCTGCAGCTTCGGCTGTTGGGATTGAGGGACTTGAGAGATCTCTTGAGTAAAAACGGTTTCGAATTGACTATTTATTATTAATAATATAAATGCAAATGCCATAGTATAACGGCATACAGATGCCGCCGATGACGATAACGACCACGACGAGGATATTAAGGACGACGACGACGACGATGGCAACATCGATGACCGACACGACGATAACGACAACGCAAGCGATAATGGCGTTGACAATAAGCACGCGGGCGCGTTTTCAGTTTCATTGCCTGTTAGGCTTTCATTTGGTGACATTTTAGTTGTGCTGGCTTTGCTGCTGCTAAAGCTTTTAAGCTTTGAGCGCTTTTTGTGCGCTCTACTTTGTGCCATTCTGCTGGCACTCGTTGCTTGTGGAGACGTTTCGGGTATTGGTGTAAATCGTTTTCCCTTCGTTATGTGACAATGTATTTATTATAATTTTGTTTATAATAAATTAAGCGGTTATATTTAATTACGTTTTATTATTTATTAGCACATTATTATTCTGCTGGGAGTGAGCGGAAGTTAATATTCTGAAAATAGAAAGAAGGTAATGGTATGAGATTAAGAAATTATTTCATGATTTGATACGATAAATTCGAAATAAGTAAAAGCAGAACCAAGCAATAATTCTTTTATCTGATTAACTCAATATGTACGAGCACGTAAGAAACATAGCATCAACATCTTGTATCACAGCCAAATAGATCAACATTAACATAAACAAATTGGTGAGCTGCTCAGCAACATTTTCATAAACAAATTGATAAGAAGCTCTGCAACTGTTTAATAAAATAATTGATGAACAGATTGGCAAATTTCTCATTTAAACAGAAAAATTTAAACAGAATAATTTAAACGTTGCTAAGCTGCTCATAAATTTTTCTGCGAAAAATTACTGAGCTGCTCATCTACGTTTCTATTAGAAAATGCTGAGTTGCTCATCAACTTTTCTATGAAAAATTTGGTGAGCTGCTCTTCAACTTTGGTAAGAAAATATTGCTGAAGTGGCCATAAACTTTTCTAAGCAAATTTGGCGGAACTGCATGTCGAATTTCCTAAGAAAATGTTGCTGAACTGCTCATCAAGAAAAAAGAAAAGAGAAATGAGCAGTTCAGCAAATTTTTCATAGAAAAAGTGATGAGCAGCTCAGCAATTTCTAATAGAAAAGTTAATGAGCACCTCAGCAAATTTTTTATAAAAAAGTTGATTAGCAGCTCAGCAACTTTTTCATAGAAAGTTGATGAGCAGCTCAGCAACTTTCTCATATAAAAATTGATGAGCAGCTCAGCAACTGTTTCCCATAAAAATTTTTCATAAAAAAATTGATGAGCAGTTCAGAAACATTTTCATATACAAAATTTACGAGCAGCTCAGCAACTTTCCCGTAGAAAAATTGGTGAGAAGCTCAGCAACTTTTTCATAGAAAAATTTACGAGCAGCTCAGCAACTTTCTCGTAGAAAAATTTGTGAGGAGCTCAGCAACCTTTTCATATAAAAATTGATAAGCAGTTCAACAACTTTCTCGTAGACAAATTGATGAGCAGCTCCGCACTTTTTCATAGAAAAATTTATGAGCAGCTCAGCAACATTTTCATAGAAAAATTGATGAGCTGCTCAGCAACTTTTCCATAGAAAAATTGAGGAGCAGCTCAGCAACTTTTCCATAGAAAAATTGAGGAGCAGCTCAGCATCTTTTTCATAGAAAAATTGAGGAGAAGCTCAGCAACATTTTCATACAAAAATTTATTAGCAGCTCAGCAACATTTTCATAGAAAAATTGATGAGCAGCTCAGCAACTTTTTCATAGAAAAATTGATAAGCAGCTCAACAACTTTTTCATTGAAAAATTGATGAGCAGCTCAACAAATTTTTCATAGAAAAATTGAAGCTCAGCAACTTTTTCATAGAAAAATTGTTGAGCAGCTCAGCTCAACAATTTTTTAACAGAAAAATTGAAAACTCATGAGCAGCTCAACAACTTTTTCATAGAAGTATTGATGAGCAGCTCAGCAACTTCTTCATAGAAATATTGTTGAGCAGCTCAGCAATTTTTTCATGTAAACATTGATGAGCAGCTCATAAACTTTTCATAGAAAAATTGATAAGCAGCCCGACAATTATGGAAAATTTATAGAAAAGATGATGAGCAGCTCAGCAACACTTTTATAGAAAAGATGATAAGCAACTCAGCACCGGGCAGCTGGCCATCAACATTTCTAAGAAAATGTTGCTGAGCTGCTAATAAACATTTCTAAGAAAATATTTCTGAGCTGCTAATCAACATTTCTAAGAAAATGTTGTGAGGTGTTCATCAAATTTGCTATGAAACTGTTGCATAGCTGCTAATCATCATTTCTAAGAAAATGTTGCTGAACTGGTAACCACATTTCTACGATGAGCAGCTCATCAAAATTTTTAAGAAAATATTTCTGAGCTGCTCATCAACATTTCTAAGAAAATGTTGCTGTGCTGCACAACAACATTTTTAAGAAAATGTTGCTGTGCTGCTCATCAACATTTTTAAGAAAATGTTACTGTGCTGCTCATCAACGTTTCTAAGAAAATGTTGCTGGGCTGCTCATCAACATTTCCAAGAAAATGTTGCTGAGCTGTTCATCAACATTTTAAAGAAACTGTTGTGAGGTGTTCATCAAATTTGCTATGAAACTGTTGCATAGCTGCTAATCATCATTTCTAAGAAAATGTTGCTGAACTGTAACAACATTTCTACGTTACTGGTTAATGTTGCTCGATACATGTTGTATATCGATTAGTAGTTACAATATAAGGCCGGTATTGTTTGCATAAAAAGCGTAGAGCAACATAAATTTGATTCTTTGCAAAATGGACCTGCATATTTTCCTGTGTTTTAAAGACTTTTGCACTTTAAAAAAGTTTTATTAAAGAAATTGATTAAGGAAAAATTATGAACAGCCCTGCGATATTATCATAGAAAAACTGATGACCAACTCAGCAAATTTTTTTGTTAAAAATTGATAAACAATTTATCAACTTTTTCATAGGAAACATGTAAAAAGAAAATTTTTAAACCGTGATTCAGTGCTTGTATGTAAACTTTTAACTGTTTTTATATTTTTCTTCAATAATGTTGAAATTGAAATCAAACGGCTATTTAAATACCGCCGCTAAAAAATACACAAAAATATCGAAAATAGTATGCAAAATCACAGCATGGGGCAGGTGCTTGAAAACCATTAACCTTTTGTCTAATACTATAACAAATATTATAATCCATACACAACATATCGATTGGAATATTAGCTCTGACTTATATCATAACACAACAATTAATTGTTCATTAAAATATCATTAGTATTCATTGGGTTTTTATGGCGTTTTTGTCTGATAATACAGACAGACATTCACATTTATTTTTCCACCACATAAACAATAACTAAATTAACTATTTTGTGTTTCATAAAATTTATGAATATTTTATTAATATTTTAGCTGTAAATATTTTGGAATTGGATACATATATTCTTGGATATTATTTGGAGTTGAGCAAAATGCCAACATCACCTCCTCCAACCCGTTAGTTCGGTTTGGAAGTAAATTATATGATTGTTAATCACGGAATGGGAGTAAACAATTTATTGCTTCTTTTATTATGTTCCAAAATATCTGTTTCGATAGTTTAAAATTATCAAGCGTTTAAATTCAAAACTTTGCATCGGAAATTAGTGATAAATTTAGCTATTTAGTGAATACAGCGCAACCGCCCACAGAGAGGAGGCATAAATACCAGCTACTTTATGAGTTTTTCTTGATGCCGTTTTACATCAACCCGAAATTACAGACTTCTGTATTAAATTTCTTTTAAATTATAAATTTCTGTATATATTTCGTAATTTAGTTTGAAATTATATTTCAACATTTAAATTGGCATTGAATTGAAATTCCTACATTTATTAAAATTACAACCAATTTGTGTGAGCTGAATTATTTAAATACCGCATTCATGTGTAAATTCCTTATGGTTTATAACATAAAATGTTAAAACACCTTTTAATGTTGGGTTTCTATTGCTACGCAGTAACCTACATCCAGAAGCGCCCACACATTGTTGGTACAAAAACACCTACTGCCTTAATTAGTGGCACCTTCAATGGTTGCCGGAATGACTTTTATTACAGGCAATTTTGTAGTTACAACTGCTACCTACTCTACTCATATTGCTACTGCCATGGTCGAAATTGCTACTATTAAGTTTGTAAGTAGCAGTAGCGGCAGTTGTTGTTCCAACCAATGAAAGCAATCGTGACGTTGCTCGGCAGAATCCTTAGAAACTACTAGCACATTTAATAGCTGCTATTACAAGTATTACTATTTTTTGTGTAACCTTAGGAAATTATGCCTAAGTGCAGCACGAGCTTCAACTTTTTAATATAAATTTATTGTAAAGATATTTCAAAATTATACTAGGGACCATAATTAGAGATGACAATAATTGTGTCAGGCGTATTTATGTTTCAGTCGATTCACGAGAAGCATTATTGCAAGCATGGTTTTTGTGAAATGAAGATCTGCTCATTTTTGTTTCTTTATTGTCCGCCAAAACAACAAAACAAACTGTCAAACAAATCCAAATTCAGTATCCACACTTCATTTCTGTTGAAGACAGTCAACTCCCTTAATTCACCATACAAAACAATGCCTGCGAATTATCGACGAAATATTTCCGACAGAGTTGTATGCAGTTGATAACATAAAATAAAAGCAACACAAAAACATCAATTTGTTTTATTGCGAAGTTTATCAGCAACACTGTTGACGACTACATTTTAAGTTGTTTTTTTATATTAAAAATCGTCTTTCTTTTGATAAATTAAATCAGAATTGACAACACTGATCATTCCTTCCTTCAATTTGGATGATCCTTACATTTTCCCTAGAAACATTAAAATGTAGTATGGAATATGTTTGTTACACTGTTTGTTACGCTTGAATATCAGCACAATATAGTGATGGATTTTTCGTCGTTATTTCGCAGGTATTTTTTTTTAACATGTTGCTGTTTTTTGTGGCCGTCGGTGGTGCAATGGGTAGTGTGCCCGCCTCTTGTACATGAGATCCTGGGTTCCATCCCTGCTCCAACCACCTTAAAATTTCTTTCGACGACGGTCACCTCGCTTAGTAACGGCGACACTATCGAGTATATAGCCATGAAAAAGCTTCTCAAAATACCGTTCGGAATCGGTGTAAAACTGTAGGTCCCAATCAGTGAGTGAAAACTGGAAAGCGCACAGCTCAGTGATTGTGAGAAGTTCTCCCCGGTCCCTTGATGGGATGTAATGGGAAACCATTTATTTTTTTTTTTTATGTTGCTGTTTTAGAGATATTAAAATGTTGCATGGAACATGTTGCAGATATTTTGCGTGAACAACTGAGACTATTTTTTGTCCATATTTCGCAGGCATTTTTTTGTATGTAGTTCTGAAAAATTTCACGGGAAATGTCATACGGGTTGAATTTTATGTTTCGGGATTAGAGAACAAAAACAAATATTAATCATCAAAAATCACTTTATTGTTTTTCAAAATATTCCCCATGAAGATTTATACAGTTTTGCACGCGTTTGAACCATTTGTGGAAACATTTTTGCTACTCTGATTGAGGAATCTCTAAAATATGCATTCTGAATGCAGCAACCGTTTCTTCGGGTGTGGAAAAACGTTGACCTCTCAGTTTGCTTGTTACGTATGGGAATAAAAAGAAGTCATTCGGTGCCAAGTCAGGACTATGCGGCGGATGACCCATCAAATCGATGTTTTGGGTGCTCAAAAATTCAGTTGTTTCAGTAGATGTGTGAGTGCTCGCATTGTCGTGGTGAAGAGTGATACGTCTT
This sequence comes from Phaonia tiefii, assembly GCA_963931995.1. Taxonomy (NCBI): domain Eukaryota; kingdom Metazoa; phylum Arthropoda; class Insecta; order Diptera; family Muscidae; genus Phaonia; species Phaonia tiefii. The sequence continues at coordinate 314,641,133 of OZ008368.1, read as the reverse complement.
CGGCGGTTGGTTTTCCTGATTTCTTGGAAGACAACTGGCAAAGAAGTGGTTGTGTACCACTCAGAATTCACTGTTCTGCATTGTTCTAGTGGTACGGTTGCGACATGTCCGGGTTTTCCGGAAAAACAGGCGACCATTTGCTTGGAAGTGCTTCGGACGCGAACAACTTTTGTTGGATTTGGCTCATCTTGAAACACCCATACAGTTGACTGATGTTGACTTTGGGGCTCATACGCGCAAATCCAGGATTCATCACCTGTCACGATGTCATAGACGTGTTTGGAAGCACAGCGATCGTATTTTTGGAGCATTTCTTTCGACCAATCGACGCGAGCCTTTTTTTGAGCGATTGACAAATTGTGTGGGATCCAAAGCGAACAAATTTTTATGCTTATGCAATATTGAATGTATGCTTGTCCCACTAATGCCTAAGGTTGTCTCAATCTCACGATAGGTCACATGACGATCTTGCAAAATCAATTCGCGCACAGCATCAATGGTTTTCGGAACAACCGATGATTTTGGACGACCTTCACGAAATTCGTCTTGGAGTGAACTACGACCACGATTGAATTCACCATACCATCGATAAACACTGGTCCTTGATGGAGCTTCATCGCCAAAAATTGAATTAAGTTCATGCATGCGCTGTTGCTGAGTTAATCCACGTCGAAAGTTGTAAACAATAATCGCACGAAAACGTTCACGATTTAATTCCATTTTTGGGCCGAGATGAATCTTTAAGTTACTGTAAGCAACACAAATAGCGCTCGTATGCCAAAACGTTCTGAGTACGCATAACCTCAAAAATGTCCAACTGTACGATAGAGCTGTCAATTGCCAGATTACACAAAATCCTGAAACATAAAATTCAACCCTCTGTCATATCATATTCCATAATCATTTCTGTAATCGAATATCTTTACCTTAAACAACTATAATTAATGCAAATATTACATATGCAAATCAGCAACTTTTTCACAAAAATATTAAAATAAGCATAGGAGTTTTTTTCAAATGTTTATAAGCAGGTTCGTATTAAATATTAATAGACAGATTAAAGCTCGTTGACCTCATTCTAATGGAAAACATGGCGTGGAAAAGTAAATAATTTCTTAAATTTTAACTGATTTGCAAAATAATTAAGCAATTCCATAAAATTCTCACGCAGTGGTACGAGAGCTATCAAATACCTTTTCGCTTGTAAGAAGTGTTGGGCAACATAAAATGTTTGCTTAGCGTAAATTTCAATTGCAAATGTGTTTTATGATATTTCTTGCAAGAAGAATAGAAACTGAGTATAAACATGATTTGGTTATTTTTTTGTTTTACAATGTTTTAAATGTTTTACAAACCTTTACAATAATTAATGACTCATTTTAAACTGTAATCTGTTGTCTACCATCAAAGACGCATATTTTTCAATATCGCTCTTTCGCTGTAGACAAAATCTTAATATATTAATTAAATTAAAACTTCTTTTGTTTTACAAACCAACTACCTGTAGCTACCTTAAAAATCTTGTTTATTTTCTCACCAGACGCTCTATCTAGACATCTTTACAAAATATCCAAATCCAAATCATATCTATCTACTTCATTCAGTTGTTAATCAGACAAAAGCAAAATATTTGCATCGCTATCGGTGCCAACCATCTGCGAAAAAATCCCATTGCTCTCCCATCCATGTATAGCAGATTCCGTACAAGCGATTTGTTTCAGAGTCAAGGTATCGACGGTAACTGTTGACTGGTGGCCAGTGTTCGGGTGACCAATTAACAAATTACATATCTTAATTAAATATGCGCTAACGAGTGAATATGAAACACTCCATTATCTAATAGGTGGTTTAGCAAGATTTTTCTAAAGCAGACAGAATTTAATGTATTCCACGTCGCATGAAAAAACAAACAAAAAAAAAGGTTTCTCCACATTTATCGATATCAATAGGCCTCGGCAATTTGTTGTTTGTTTCCAATAATAAATTAGTTGAGGCTGCTTATCATGTCGACCATAAATCTTAATTGGGCATATGAAGACGCGGCGATGATAATGACAAATAAAATTTTAAAACAGTAAAAAAAAATTGTGTATATTTTATTGGATATACGTGATTATGTTCATTTATGAATTTTATTAATTCAAAATATTTTGATGATGGGGGGTTTTTTTTCAGGGGCTTTCGCGTTTTATTGTTTTATGTTTAAAATAACAAATGATCGAAAATGTCATAAAATTAATCATCATTTTATGGTCAAGCACAAGTTTTGTGGTAGTGTGAAGAAGAAGTAGCTGTTCTTACAAACAAGTTTTAATATGGTAGACAAAATTTCAGAAAATACTGAAACTGCCGCTAGGGGCAGTAAGAGAATATTAATTATGTATCGTATTGTCAAAGAAAAAGTGTGATCTGTAAGAAAGTTTCCTTTCAATTACTACACAATTCTTTGAAACGACTATGAACTTGTGGCCAACATTTGTACTTACAAGAAAATATCAACCGCCCTTCAACGGAAAAATTGGTTTAACGATTTTCAACAATTCCTGTAAAATCTCTGTCAATTCACAAAAATTTATATTAAAATTGTATTAAAAAAAAATCTTTCTCCTAACAAGATAGATGAATGCATCAACAGCATTTGGAAATTTTTGGATTTTTTTGAACGGCTGGTACAAAGTAAAGGCTGCTACTAAAATCGTTTAGCAATGATGATTGCTGCGAAATTTGACAGAAACTTACCAGTCAACAACACTCTTCTCTGAGTTAAGTTTTTGGAGTAGAATACGTCTTACCTTACGGTACAGGGAGTCATGTCAGATTGTTATTGTTGTAATCTTTATTTCATTGATTATGAGGAAACGGCGAGATAACTTTTTTTAAAAATTTTTTTGTAGGTAAATGAAGATGTTATCTTTCGTTTGATATACATTTCATATTGGTTGATATCTTCCTAATATTTAAATTTCTCAAATGAAAACTGTTTAAACGCATACACTCAAACATATGTGTGGTGTTTGGTTGAGTGCTTGAGTTTGTAGCGTGAACACAAACAATGATGCTGTTTCAGTGTGGACACAAACCTTCGGCTGTTGTTTTGATTGATGAAATATTGAAAATTTGGTATATTTACTTATGTATTTAAGTGAAACATAATGTTAAATGTGAATTTGAATTTAGCAAGGATATATAATTATAAAAAATATATGAAAAAATTAATTCATACATTTTGACGTAGAATACGTCTTACCTTACGGTATAGGGAGTCATGTCAGATTGTTATTGTTGTAATCTTTATTTCATTGATTATGAGGAAACGGCGAGATAACTTTTTTTATCCTATTTTTCCTATCATAAGCCCATATTATCAAAAGTAACTTTCAAATAATCAAATTGATTTGCGTCTGTTATTTATCATTTATCCTTACTCTTTTAATTTAAAAACATATTTATCCTATTTTTCCTACCATAAGCTTATGTATATTATCAAAAGTAACTATCAAATAAATAAATTCATTTGCTTATGTTATTTATCATTTATTGTTATATATGTTTTCTGTCTTATCGGATGGCGTATTCTACGTTAAACTTAATGGCCGTGACTCTGACACAGCCTGCAGGGACAGTCCGTGGCCGAAGGCCTCGGACAACTGTCTGCTGTATTTTTTTTGTTTGTTGACAAACCTTGATAATTTTGTCCTACATTTTAATTAACCCTAGAAAGATAACCTTATTTTTTTACACATAAAAGGTAACCATACGTCTTAAAGACGTATGATAGTTTGAGGTCTAATTAGTAAAGGTTCCAAAATGTTTTAAAATATTTTTAGTTTCACATTAATAAGATTAAGTCTTGCTCTATAAAGAAATGTTATCTACAGAAAAGCCCTCAAGGTTTAAACTGCAAAACCGACCAACAGTATTTCCTTTAAAAATCAAAGAAATACATAAATGCTTATTTGTCATACGTCTCAGAGGCGGACCTTATCTCACTAGGGTTAAACGAACGATACAGTTTGCATAGAAACACCAAAATGTTGCTCGCTACATGTTGATGATATTTCGCGTGATAAACTTAGTGGTACACTGGCGAAAAAAGTTCGTCGATATTTGACTAGATTTTTCTGAATTAATTAATTTTTTAATAATTAATTATTGAAAATTACGCTCAAATAATTTTACTGTTTCGAACAGTGGAATTGTAGGAATAAATTATCAAAGCTCTTTAATCCCATTTCATGGCTCAAAAAACAAAAGATCTTTGGTGAGAAAAAAAACCGAAAAAATATAATCGTCTATCGATTGATTGATGGTTGCATTTGAATATTGATGGTTATTGCTAAGTATTGTTGTGAATGTTTTCGCAGAAGTAGGAGTTGAGACAATTCTTGCTAAATTGAGTTTTTTATCCCTATAATGTATGATGATAGTCGTAATTACTTGTGGAGAAGGGTGCTGATGACATACCTTGGTGGGCATTGACGTAGCTATATTTTGCAAGCATCCACCATAAACTTCACTCTCGCAGTATATCTTTTTAAATAATTTGTATTCAAAATTACTTATTACTGAAATTGATCTTGAACCGAAAAATCGTTACAGAAAAAACTGGTTGTCCGCATTAAAACTACAGTGCCACATGCTGAAAAATAACGGCCCAGCAACATACTGCACGAACCGTAGAAATGTTTACAAGCACTGCTTTCGTGAATTTAAGATTTTCAGTTTTTTGTTTCTTTATTGTGATAGACAGCAGTGATTTCAGAAGTTTTCAACAAACACAGCCACATTGGGGCCACACATACATATATTATAACTTATTAATCCTTGTGTTCCAAACATGTTATATTGAATAGCAAACACAATGTGTTTGAACACACGTTTAATATATTTGCGACAATCCACAAACACGTAATATTTGCACACAAACAACAAAAGAACACAAATTTTTCAGCGTGCACATTAAATTGCTTCGTTGTGATATTGTGCAGCAACATGTCAGTCACTATATTTTTTAATTTAAAAATTACTTTGCTTTAGAAATAGAATGAATGTTGACAACTTTGATCACTTCTTCAGATACGCTAAAACGTTTGTCTTTTTTTGTCGTTTGGATGCAAATGTAACGCGTTTGTAGCTTGTCGTAAATGTAGTGTACTCGTATCCAAACACATTGTGTTTGCTATTAAAAGTAACATGTTTGGGACACAATGATTAATTGGTTATAATATATGTATTTGTGATCCAAATGTGACTGTGTTTGTTGAAACTGCTGAAAACAAAAACGTGATAGAGAATAAAGAAACAAAAAGCAGCTGATCTTCAATTCTCGAAAAAAAACATGTACATGGTTCCTGCATTATGTTGCTGGGGCCGATATTTTTCAGCGTGTATAATTTGACTGTTCTTTACATTTTAGGCTAAAAAAAGGCCCTCTTCATATAGTCTTCCAAACACATTCTGCAGGAACCATGCATATGTTTGGAACACAATTCCCATATGCATATGTGTGGAAGTCCCAAGCTCACTTCTATTTAAGTGTAAATATTGGCATATTTGCCTGCATGAGAATGATAATATGCGGCTCTTTTATTTGTCCTTGTTTCGTTGTCTCTGAATTTTTTTTAATTCAGCAGTTATATTTCTTTCAATGATCCGCCGCTCCGATCTTCGTACTAAACGCCCGGGCAGACAAAACAAGATTTCAGCAAATATTTTTTCTAGTGTAAATTGTTTCCTAGCATACTTACTGAATTGACCACGTGCATTTATCCGATCAACGATAGACGATGGAAGGCATGAAACTAATTCTCAACAGAGACGTCAACATAAGAAACACGCACTTCATCAGTAATTTGCGCACCCATTTAGGAATATTTGTGAATCACTGACAGAATGAATTATGCAAAAGGCAGTTATATACTTAAATCAACATTACCTTATGCTGAGAATAATCGGTCAGTGCCTCATTTATTCTGAGAACAGAGAACAGCAACAACCATACCTATATTTGTTTCACAAACAAAGCTATATTTACGTCACAAACATACAATTTATAACATACTTATTATTGTGTCTCCAACATGTAATATTAAATAGCAAACACAATTTGTTTAGACACAAGTATTCTATATTTGCGATAAACTCCAAACACACGAAATATTTCGATCGAACAACTTTGTACTATACTAACCAAAAACTTTCGTCGGAATATCCCAATATTATTTTATTAATTTTGTAAAAAAAATTTCTGTCAACAAGTCCAAAGAACTTCATATACATATTAATATATCACGAGTAAAACTTGCTTAGCTTTTCATGAAAATCAGTAAATGTTGCCGACATGGTCTAGTACCTGAAGGGGCATGTTGATGATCCTATCATTAACTAATTCAGCTACGCAGCTATTCAATAACATTTACAGAAAAGAGATGCTTAGTTGGGACTGAAATTTATTGCGTTCAAGCAAGCTTTATAACAGCTACTCAGTTCTTAAGCAACTTTAGTTGAAACATGTTGCTAAGGACAAGTGATAAAACTGGCCATGCAGTGACTATTATTGTCTCAAACTTAGTTTGAAAATTGGCTTTTTGCCCCCGCCTGATCTGGTACCTCCGAAACAAATCGACATATTTAAAACAAAATCAATTTTTTACTAAACCTTTGATTTGATATGTGTGATTAGCTTCAACCCACACATTCGCTAATAATCTGTAAATGTCTAGATAAGTGGATAAATTTAAATAGGTTGCCACGCCCATTGTAGTACCTCCAATACAAACACTTGGCGTACGTCGGGGTTGTCAATACGATAAAGCGCGTGAAAAACTTCCGGTCTAAACGAAATTAGGCATAAGGCATTACGTCATCAAACCCCAATCACCGACAAAGACAAGGCTAATTTTGTCACGCCCATTCTATTACCTCCCATACAATATTGTTCGGCCGGCTAGCTGTTCGGCAAGATAACTTCCGCAAAACTGAGCCAATCTTTATTGAGGATCCTTATTTAGTTGGATATTAAATAATATTTAGAACAAGGTCACTCCGCTATTGATATGGGCAAACTTATATTTTCCACGCCAATTGGTTCAACGTGAAGGTGCATATAAATGGTTTTTAATAGAACTCAGGCGAAATGGATGACTTAAGATGACGGAATGTTTAAGTCGGATCACCCGACTGAAATTTTTGTACTGATAGAGTTGTGTATTACTAACAATTTGTGGTCCTTTAGTGAGCTTGACTCAAACTGCTAACTAGAAATGGTTAATAGTTGTATTTTCTGCACCACACTCAGAGAACTAATGATACGAAAAGACGTTGTGGCAATCGAAAATTTGGCTGTTGCCAACGAACTGCAGTTGCCACAACCGATTTGAGACTATCACAATTGAATTTAGTTCCCACAACTGAAATTCTGTTGTAGCAACCTCATTTCTTAGTTGATTCGGTTGTGACAACTGATTCTTCAATAATATACGTTCTGTCAACTAAATTATATATTACAACAACCGGGTTTGAAATTAATTCGAATGAAATAATCGAAATTGGTACCGCATTATATATTTTTAACCTATTATTCATTGTGTTCCAAACATGTTATATTGAATAGTAAACACAATGTGTTTGGACTCAAGTATACTATATTTGCGGCAAGCTACAAACACGATATATTTTCTTCCACTCAATAAAAAAATCAAATTTTTCGGAGTGTATAACTGAATTTATTTTCAATTCGATTACTACAACATAATTCTTAAAAGCCAAAAAATAAATATTATATTTAAAAAGTTCAAGAACGAACAATTGTTGTTGTAATTAAAAATATTGTAATTATGGATTTTGTACAGGCAAATGTCAGCAGTTCATCAGTTTTTCAGGGTCAGTCGTTTGAAGTGTGTTGGCATCGCCAGAGACAACACGGCAGAATTTTTGGTGGTGGGCTATGCTGGCCGGAACTTCAAAATCGGTCGGAAGTGTCATGTAATTGAATTTGTTTCCCAAAAGATTACCTTATAACTAAATTCATTGACAACCTCTAATTCGGCTGTGGCAACCTCTCTTTCGGCTGTGGCAACCTCTAAATCGGTTGTGACAGCCGCTAATTAGGCTGTGACAACCTAAACTTGGGTTGTGAGAAGATCTAATTCGACTGTGCCAACATCTAATATGGCTGCGCCAAACTCTAATTCTGTTGAGACAACCTCTGATTCGGCTGTATTGAACTCGGCTGCCTCAACCGAATAGCTGCGTTGCGGAATTTATACTAATTGCAACTTTTTATTTTAAAGACATTTAGAATATTTATTGCACAGTAGTTTTAAAGTAGTTTCATCCATGCCATAAGATTCAAATTCCATCTTTCCTATCAGAGAAGGAAACATGGCACTTGAATCTTATGTTTATCGTATATTTGTTTCAGCATTTTCTATCTTTCATAACTTTTCTCAAAATGACAAAAAAAAAATACTGTAAAAAACTGCATCACCAAAAACAAAAATGTTGAAGATTCCACTTTTGGCACTTAACATTTTGTTTTAAGAAATCTCCAAAACACCAATGCCAGTGTTCTTCTGAGCCACACGCTGCAACCATTTATCATTGCTGCGGAAATTGTAGAACTGCAGGGACTAACGAATCGACAAAAAACGCGGCAAAAAAAACTTCAAAGAGACATTTTTAAACTTTGTAGAATGCACACCCATCACTAACGATTGAACTATAAAACTTAAGACATTAAAGTTTATTAAGGACGGGGGAGAAATTACAAAAACAAAAGTAAAAAAACTTTGCAGTTTTGCAAAAACAAAAAGAAAAAAACATCGCTTACATAAACATCTCAAGAGGAAGATGACACTCCTTGAATCTGAATTTGGGTTCCCAATATGATGCAGTGGACCACAGAAGGAAATAAGAATTGTACTATCGTGCATTGCAACGTAGTAACGGGGGACTGTAACGTTAATGGGAACTTGTAAAAATTATTACACTCCCCCCCCTACTTAACATGTCCTTCGTCTTTTTTTGTAATTTTTATTACGATTATAAAAGTTTTTTAATGCACTTATCATATTTTCGTTGTCATGGAACATGTCAAACACGTGTTGTAAGAAATAAGATAATAGAAAAGGATATAAAAGACAATAAATCGAGCGCTTCTTAAGAAGTGATTAAAGAATAAAATGCCAGAAAGGAGAAAAAAGTAGTTTTGCGAATCGAGTGGTACATGCAATAAGGCCAAGAGAAAATTGTATATGTTGCAAAGGATATAAATAAATAGATAGTCCTGGTGACAAACAATTTTAAGTATAAGCTTGTAATAAGTTGCAGATTCCGCAGGAAATGTTTCTGAAACCCATACAAAAAATCGGTTTGCGAAATACCGACGAAATGTTTGCGTCCGCACGTGCAGTACTAAGTTGTTCGTTCTACATATATGCAACATGCAACTAGCAACATTTTAATGTTTCTAAGAACAAGTACAGAAATTTCAGCCTGGTGAACCTACTTAAAAATACCCTCCCTCACCCTTAGTCATCCAGAGGGTGCAAGTTTAATTAAAAAACGGTTTATATTTTTTGAGGCCGATCATATTCAATAGCAGATTGACGCTGCCCAAAATATTATCTAATTCCTAAGTTAATTGGGACTTGTTGCATCATTTTTATGTGAGGTAAAATAATGGGCGTGGCAAAGTAGTCAATTTGTATTACCCTGAAGTATTTGGCAAAATATTGCACGGTACCAAATTGTATCCCCCGTCGCGGGTAACAATCTTGACGAGATTCGGGTGCTTACAGGATGTATCTTTGAGCTAGAGGCTCTGGATGGGAGTGTAGAGGCGCGTGGCCGAGCACTTCTGTCGAAAGGCACTGGCAATTCGGTGCAACCCAACCAAAGGTATCACTAAGATGGAATCGGATATGTCTGGGCTGGAAGTCAAGCCCGACAAGAGCAGTATGGGTGCCGCCCCTGTGGGGGAGAAGATTAAGTCAGACAAGCACAAATTCGAAGCTGGATACAACCGTTCGAAGCACTATCTGAGAGGTATGCAGTTGAAAGACTCAACATCCCTCTCAATGCGCCGAAAAAGCTTTTTCCGGAAGCATGAGTTCCACGTACGGAAGTATGAGTCTCTGATGAGTACTACCATCGTTGAAGTATACCCTCCACAAATCCACACTCATACTGCACACGCAGTCACACTGCACACGGCCCACCCAAGGGCAAGGGCTCTAATATGCCAAGCCATCCACCGCGGGAACCTCTGGTCAAAAGACGACAACTAAGAGACAGCGCACCAAGAACTCCAAGGCCACTACGGGCAAGCGGGTCAAAAAGTCCGAGAGCCTTACATCGGCACCCGAGCTCCAAGTGGCGATTCTGGACCAGAGAAATCCGGAGGGTAGAATCGCCAAAGAAAGACGGTTGTTGGTACAAGAAGGCCTACTGACGGAACTGTCGCGCATTGTTTGTGTAGGATGTAGTCAAATGTGATTGCCAAAGTTGTCCCTTTTTAATGACAAAGTAGCATTTGACAAAATATTACACAGTACCAAATTTCAGTAAGATCGGTTATGATTTTCGGGAGATATCCGCCCAACTTTTGTATGGGAGGTAAAAAATTTGTTGGAACCTAGTCCTGAATCAAATTTTGGTAACATTTGTTGTTATTCCCTGGATATAGCTCATCAATCAATAGTACAGCTGTGCATTTTTTGTATGGGAGGTACCAGATTGGCCGTGGCAAATTCCAAATATTAAATAATACCAAATTTCAAAAAGATTATTTGGAGTTTCGTCATTGCTTATGGACGGTGTGGATATTGATGAATCAGACTATCTTGATGTTCTGGGCACGAAAATGCAGTGTGATGTCCGTTAAGCAAAACATGTATTGGAAGTGTCGAAAAATTCATTCAAGTGTCAGGCTTTTTAAAGCGGTGCAAGAAATACTGCAATCCATCTGATCTTCTTAATATCGATACCACCCAGATCAGGCCAAAGATGGAATATAACTCCCATATATGGGCAGGTGGTCCTAGGATATCTGTGGAGCTTCTCGACCGTGTCCAGGGGCAGCGACGGTGTTTATAGGGGATAAACTCTATTGCCTCGAAATGTGGGTTGCGTGTCGCTGTTCTATCGATACTTCCACGGTATGTGTTCCTCGGAAATTCGTCAATTTATGCCAGACGTGAGAATATTTAGCCGAAGTTCGTGGCTTTCCAGGAACTCTCATCTGTTTTTGATCGAGTGGCCGGTTGGCCGCACTACACATTATATAGAAAATTCGTTCTTCAGTCGTACAGTCCGAATGAGGAACAAATTCCAACAATTCTGTTATACAAGGATTGAAGGCAAATGTCAAAAGACACTACTCACTCTGTCCACCCTCCACTACCTCAATTCTACTTCCCCAAAACAATGCACTGCTATTAAAAAAAGTCCATCCACATATCTTCATCAGCGATTGTTTGAAATGATACAGTTGAAAAAATGATTAAATGAAATCCGAAAGAAAACTCACTTGAATTGGGAATTCCCCACTATGCAAAATATCACAAGCAAAACGCAGAAGAAAAAATTCGCAAAGACTTATTTTTGTCTCCAGGGAGTTCGCATTAGACATGATTTTTGTTGTTGCCTAAACTACAACACAATTCATACAGGCACTACAATTGCCTGTAGTTTCGTCGTGGCCTATGTTCAAATTCATCAACCGGAATAAGCACTGATGAAGACCTGTGGCAAGATCCGAAGTAGCCATTGGGTTTGTGAGGAATCATAAGGTTGAATTATGCAAAACTTCTTTTTGAAAACTGTGTCTATATTAATAGATATATAGGATGGTCTTGAGCTTGAATAAATTAAACTAAAATGAACCAATATAAAAGTCGAATAAATAGACATCATCCCTGATTAAAAAATTGCTAAAATGTGTGTTTAATTATTCTTTAGTAGCTGAGTTATTCGGTTCATAATCTCTTGTTTGATATTTTTGTTTGAAAAGGATGTCGTTTTAACTCCTGGTCAATCTATCTATATAAAATCTATATAATATATTTTTCTCACCCTCCCAAAGAGGAGGTCTCTCCGTCTTCTTGTTTACTTTTACATCTCAATTTAAAAAAAAATTAGTTCCCCTGAATTGTAGACCAATTCCTAATGATAACAGCAAATAAAGTTTCTGATCGATCTGTTTATTAAACAGTGGCCATGGATAAAACGATGTATGAACGTTAAAAAAGGACACTTAATTTCAAATCGGAACAGTGTTAATGCCACATGAGCAGATGCCAAATTATTAAAATTGTTGATGCGTCCTTTGTTAGCTGTGCGGATACATTGAAATTGTAACACTAAACATTAAAATTTATGTGATCTTTTGTTAAAGATTAACACCCTTGTACAGCAGCAAACACGCACCATGTATGCAACTCTGTGGCAGGCAATCATTACGCTGCAAGGTACCAAGTATAGGGGAGAGAATACTTGTACACACGCTAAGTTGTTTTTATTACTCTTTAGTAGACTAGGGATAGGGTATTGTGTCAGCATGGGAAGGGTGAGTGTATACAGTTTTTGGTTTGTCCTTTAAAGCGCATGTGCCACAAGAGTCACTACATCATCATCATCATCGTCATCATCGAGATATTTTCAAGCATAATTTTTGATGTTTTGTTTGCCTCTTCTGTTATAAATGGCAATGGGCTGTTAAGCCACAGCTTATGATAAGTTGTACCGAAAAAGTAATACAACATTTCCTTTATTAAGCGTAAAAAATTATTAATGGTAAAATAAAAAAAAAATAGGAAAAATATAACAACGAACACTTTATGAAGAGTCTTATAGACACGCACGCACTCACTCCATCACTCAGCCGTTGTCAACTCATTCAAGAAGTGGAACCCGCCTTAGGGGTTCTAGAGAGGACTCATTGTATGGATGAAGTTAACATGGGTGGTCTCATTGCTACGACACACGAAAGAAAAAATGCTTAGGGTTTCGCGTGGCCAAAGCATTCTTACTCTATTTATATATTTATGTTAATCATTTAGATTCTTTAATGCGAACTTAATAAACGAAATATCTAGAAAACAAGATATTTGTTTATATAAAATAATAGGATTTTCTTAACGGAATAACAGATATGTTAGGGTCGCTTTCCTATTTGTACACGCTTAAAACAACGGCCCCAGCATTTTTACACGCTGAAAATAACTGCCGCAGCAACATATTGCAGGAACCAGTTACATGTTTGCAAGCATTATTTTCATAATTTGAAAATCTGCTGCTTTTTTGTTACTTTGTTCTTATCACGTTTCTGTTTTCAAAATTTTTTAACCAATATAGCTAGATTTGGGTCACAAAAATATATAGTATATACTTTTTTATTGGCTATTTTACAACCTCATGAGGTCAGACGTCTTACACATATTAATTAAACAAACGAATTAAAAAAATTTCAACATATCGCCATTTCTCGCCTGTTGGTAACACCAAGGATACGGAGGGATTCTTCTGCCTCGTCTTTCCAGCGGAGTCTTGGTCGTCTTCTTTTCAAGTTTCCATCGGGTACATTAGCGAAAACCTTTCGCGCTGGCTTATCTTCATTTATTCTGATAACATGGCCTAGCCAACGCAATTGGCCTAATTTGATTCGCCTAGTCATATTCAGGTCGTGTTCCAGCGACGTCGGTACTCGCCCTTTTCTCCAACAGGACCATATCTTTTACGGAGAATTTTTCTCTCGTAAACTCCCAGGTGTTTTTCATCCGCTTGTGATATGACCCAAGTTTCGGAGCCATATGTCAAGACAGGTAAAATGAGAGTCTGATATAGCTGGATTTTCGTCCGTCGAGAGAGGGCTTTGTTCCTAAACTGCTTGCTGAGCCCAAAATAGCATATATTTGCAAGCACAATTCTCCTACCTATCTCCAGGCTGACGTTATTGTCCTTGTTCACGGCGGATCCAAGGTAGACAAATTCATCTTCCACTTCAAAATTAAATCGGTTGTCAACGTTCAAGTGCGGACCAAGTCGAGAGGTTTCTCTAGCCGTTGACACCATCAATTTTGTCTTGCCCTCGTTAACAGCAAGACCCACCTTTGCTGATTCCTTTTCGATTCTTGAAAATACTGCAATAACCTCTCGCAACATTTCGCCAAATGATGTCTATGTCGTCAGCATACGCCAGTAGCATATGGCTTTTCGTGTTAATGGTCTTGTTCGTATTTACTGCAGCCTTTGTCATTATTATCTCCATTAAGATTTTGAAGAGATTGCACAAAAGTCTAAGTCCTCGATTGGTACAGAATGGTTCAGTGCGGTCTTTCCCCACTTTCACTGCTGATTTGGTGTTGGTCAGCGTCTGAAGTGGATCAGTTTTGCCGGAATACCAAGTTCAGACATAGCTTCGAACAGTTCTCCCCGTATGGGGTTATCGAAATCAGCTTTGTAATCGACAAACAGGTGGCATTTATCGATTTGCTTTTCGTGGGTCTTTTCCAGGATTTGGCGTCACGTGAATATTTGGGCAGTCGTGGTCTTGCCTGGTCTAAAACCACACTGATAAGGTCCAATCAGGTTTTCAATAATTGGCTTTAGTCTCTCACATAATACGCTTGACAAAGCCTTATACGCGATGGATAACAGACTGATACCGCGAGAGTTGGAACAGACACGTGGATCACCCTTTTTGAATACAGGGCATAATACACTGAGACTCCAATCGTCGTGCATAGATTCCCCCAGCCATATACCGCATATAAGTTGATGCATGTGGGCTAGCAGTTCTTCGCCACCTGCCTTAAAAAGTTCAGCGGGTAGGCCACCCGCACCAGCGGCTTTATTATTCTTAAGGCGGGAGATCGCTATTCTAATTTAGTTTTGCGGGGGGGGGGGGGGGGGGGTACAATCTACACTATCATTACCTACTGATCTTCAGTGGAAGAATCTGAGTGGAGTAGTGCTGAAAAGTGGTCTCTCCACATTTTGAGCACACACTGCTTCTCAGTCACCAGATTTCCATTCTCGTCCTTGCAGGAGGGCAGCCCATTATTAGGCCCGTTATTCAAACTCCTTAGCCTCTGGAAAAACTTTCGGGATTCACCATGCATCCTGCACATTTCGGTTTTTTCACTCTCTCTCTGCTCCCACTGCCATTTTTTCTGCCTAAATAGTTGGTTTTCCTCCCTTCTCAGCACGCGTTGTAACTGACTGTTTCGTTGCCATACGTGCAGCGTCTTTTTCATCAGTTGCAATGCGACGTTCTTATTAGTACCATGGCTTATCCTTTTGCGGTTTTTGATAGCCAATTTCAGTCCTCGCAGCGGTTTCCAAAGAATGGGAGATGATCTTCCACTGCTCATCTGGGTCTTGGGAGGGGGTATTCTGCTCTAGCAGGAGAGAGAGAGCTTCTGTCGATATGACATTGGTATCTCCGTTATTTGTAGCTTGTCAATATCCAGCTTTTTCCGTGTTCGGCTTCGTACGTTTTTCGCCCTGCTCAGTCTTACGCGAACTTTCGCAGCCACCAGGTAATGATCCGAGTCGATATTGGCACCTCGAATCACATGTGCATCCATTACACTAGAAGAGTGCCTGCCATCTATTACCAAGTGATCAATCAGGTTCTTCGTCCGCTGATCAGGAGATATCCAGGTCGCCGTATGAATGTCCTTATGCTGGAATCGTGTGCTACTAACTTCCAATGTCTTTGCAGCGGCGAAGTCTTTCAGTCTTATTCCAATATCGGAGATGGTATCATGAAGACTGTGATTTCCGATGGTTGGTCGAAAGACAATTTCCTTTCCTAATTGGGTACTAAAATCGCCTAGAATAATCTTAATGTCGTGGTCAGGGCAGCGTTCATATACTTCCTCCAGACGCTCATAAAATGTTTCTTTGACCTCTTCATCTTTATCCTCTGTCGGTGCGTGCACACAAATTAACGAGATGTTGAAATATTTCGCTTTGATACGAATTGTTGTTATGCTGTCACTCAATGGGTTGAACCTTGAAACTAGGTGTCGCAGTCTCTTGCCAACTGTAAATCCGCACCCAAATTCGTGCTTTCGCTCATGACAGCTGTAGTAAATACGAAGTTTTTCTTTCTGGTGCTACCATATCCTCTCCATCGCATTTCTTGGATCGCTGTGATGCCAACTTTATATTTTCCGAGGACATCCGCCAATTCGAACGTGGCACCAGTCCTGTATAGCGTTCGCGTTTCTTTGTTCATTAGTTTCTACGTATATTTTCATTGCCAATATAACGGTGGCGGGAGACAAACCCAGCCCATACATATAGTATGTTTTAAACTATTAATCATTGTGTGTCCAACATGTATATTGAATAGCAAAGATAATGTGTTTGGGCACAAGTATACTATATTTGCGACATGTTATATTTGCATCCAAACAACAAAAAATACCGATTTTTCAGCGGTTAGCTTAGCTAAGATTCCTTTTAGTTTGTATGGAGGGTTAAGCTATCTTATTTTATAGCTCTATCCGGATAAAATGAACGCAACGAAGAGAAACATAACTATTGTACGGGATCTTGACTTGTGTATTACCAGATGTACTTGGTTTTTGATATCATTACTAGGGACGGTTGCGGACGTCGCTGGTGCAATGGTAGTGTGCGCGAATCTTGTACATTTATATTACCTTACATTTATTTCGACGACGATAACCTCGCTTAGTGCCGGTGACACATCAAGTACTTGAAAAAACCCCTTGACAAACCGATGTTATGGGTGGTGTAATGGAGTGGTGTGATGTTCAGACCTTGCGGCTATTGTCCATGGGAATATGGGTTCGATTCCTGCTCTGACCACCTTAGACTTCTTTCGGCAATAGTGGCTATGATAATGTTAGCCATGAAAAAGGGTTTGAAAACACCGTTCTGAACCGGTGTAAAACTGAAGGTCCCAATCAGTGAGTGTAAAACTATAAAGCGCACAGCTCACTGATTGTGAGAAGCTCCTCCCTATTCATTAATGGGATGTAATGAGAAATTATTTAAATTGGTAATGCTCTCTCGATTACTGCTAGCGCCATAAAGATATCTCTTATCATTTACGAGATACGCAATGCAACAAAGTTCAAACTACGTGTTTTCTATAATAATTTGGTTAACAAAGTTCGAACTACCAAATAGAACCTTGTGTTCCAAAACGACTTGAAAAATGTTCCAGTTGGAACTTTGTTTATCAAAATATTGTTAATAGAACTTTGTGGCGCAACATTATTTCGTTGCATTGGTCAACTACAACTTTGTAGATTAACATTCTGCCGTTTGTATTTAGGCTTGTCAGCAACAATTTGGACAAATTGTTACTGGATGTTGTCTGTTTACACCAAAATGCCAGTAAAGCTGAGCACTAAGAGGATAAAGGAAATAATGGATAGAGCGCGCCCATTGTCAACTTTGTTCACCAGGTGCTGTCCTGTACTACTGTCACTATCATTGAAGTTTACCGTAATCCTCATTGACTTTTATTCAAAATTTAATTATTTCTTATAATAACATTTGTTTCTTATATAAGAAAAACAATTTTAAAGCCATGAGGACGGTGTTAGGATATCAATAACAGAAAACCCGTAAGACCGCCCATAGATGAACATTCCGAAACGCCTTTTTAACCTAAAAACTGTAGCAACTTCTGTGGTCGCAGATGCCAAAACCGTTAGTGTCTGAGGACTCTCAACAAGGAATGGTAGCTGAACCGGAGGAAGAACCAATTTATTAGGACATAGTCGGTGGTGACATGGCTTTGCAATTCGATGGCCATCAGATGTTCTACTTTAAGTAACCTGTTGTATTCTTGTTTCGAAATGATATTTTTGTTGAAAATTATTTTTTCTTTTGATATGAAATTTTAGAAATTGAATGTCATATTTTTTGACTTTTTTGGGAAAAAACCCATTCATTGCTTTCAACGACATGTAGGAAATTACCCATTACACTAAATTTTCCCAATACTTGTGCTTAATCTATTAGTTTACTTTATCTATGCTAAGAAGAATCACGTGAAAAATATTGAGCAAAATTAATTTGTTACGGTGCGAAATGGGGCAGTAACAGATATATCAGTGTTGGCGATCATAGTTTTCTCTGTTTTTATGTTTATTTTACATTAAAAATCTGTTTTTTTGTTCTAAAATTGAGCGACGGTAGACAACACTGATCATATCTTCCTTCCTTCAATTTGATTAGTCGCTGTATTTTTTTTAGCAACATTCAAATGTTGCTCTATACTTATACATGTTGTTAATACATGTTGCTGATATCTCGTGTGAACAACTTAGTACAGGGTGTTTTTTATGTTTTTTGACCGTCATTTCTATTTGGTTGGCATTTAACGGTTAGTATTTGGAAGTTGCGCAAAATTTATTATGGATCATCTAACGCTCCAACAACGTGCTGAAGTTATTAAAACATTTTATGTAAATAATCAATTCAAAAATAATCTTGTAAAAATAAAAATAAAAATAAATAAATGTAAAAATATAAATATTGTAAAGAATTTTGTAACTTTATATACACTCTGACCGAACTCGTAGCGCACGTGCGGTACAAAGTATTGGTGCAGTGAGCGATAATGTCGATGAAAGCCCAGAGACGGCTACTGGTAGACACTGTGCACAAGAATTTCAAATGTCTTTGTAAACTTTGCAAAAAACCGAGTTGCATTTATGCCCATATAAAATTCAACCGGCTCAACAAGTGATCAAAAATGATCATATGAGACGGGAGTGGAGTGGTTCAAGAAAACATCGGCCTGGAATATAAAATAACACCCTGTATTACACTTGCGGAAATATTTCGTCGATATTCCGCAGGCATTTTTTTGTATGGAGTTTAGTAAAATTTCACGTGGAATGTTGATCTTAGTGCAGGCTTTAACTGGAAAGGGAGAGTTACATTCTTGACAGTTAAATGATGGATAACATATAAGTTTTTACTTCAGAAATTTTTTTCAGAGAAAAAATAACATTGAAACATATGATTTATGTAGAGATGCGTGGGTGACACTAATTTGCAGTGTCATGCGTTAAATTCAAGTATAACATCACAGAAACTAAAGGCGACTGCAAAAATTTTAACAAAAAAATTGGTACGTGAAAAATCTCAGTACTCAATTATATTTTTCATTGATATACTGACAAATTACTCAAATATTGAAATGAAAATCGATAAATGATACCAACAAAAAAATTCATAAGAAATACCCCGATATTTAACGAAGTAAATACGACACGAACAACCACATACCTTCAGTTAGAGATAAGTTTGTTCAGGCAGTCGGTGGCGTAATGTGCTACACGCTGCCCGAAACGACGCTGTGTCACAAACATCGAAGCGATCTTACAGTGGATGTGAGTTTGAATCCTACCGCGACTTTTTAATTTTTTTTTAAATAAACAAACTTTCTAAAAATACCTCGGATCGAAGACAAAATGAAAACTGAGATACACTTTAATTTGTTAATATGTGAAATTCTTCATCGACTAAAAACGAAAATATTTTTGATAAATAACGTACAAATATTTTTGTAGATGGGTGAAATTTTGCATAGATTAAAAAATAATATTCTTCCAATAAACAACCTACAAATATGGTAGCTGGTATGTGATTTTCTTTTATCACAGGATTTTCAATTAGTATTTTGTTTCAATTTTCGAATATTTTAATTGAATTGAAAAATACTTTTTGTGTGTGATGTGACCTGGTCTAGGGAAATGTACCAAAGGTCAGAAATTAACTTTTCGAGAAAACAGCTGTTACAGATTACGAGTAGCGCTGCGTTCCTTAAAACTTCTAGTGTAATTTGAAGCAAAATGAATGAAGTTAGGAGTCTGGAGGTTGTTTCATTGAAAAGAGCGTTACATTTTCTATAAAATTTGTTCAAAAAGCAAAAATCGATTTTCCCGACCGAATATACCTTCCCATAGACCAGGTCACATATTCACAATTCAAAAAATATTTTAGCTCTTAGGTTAAACGCTGCTAAAAATTAAAGATTTAAACTTCCATTATGGAAACCTGTTACAATTTTGCTCGTCACTGGAAATGTATCAAATAGAATTAAGTAACAGGCGGTATGTCTGAAAATACCATATTAGTTTTTCGTTTTCCAGAAATTAAGTAAACGGCGCTGTGGATTATAAAGCCGTACTTTAGTTAATTTATTTACCAACTTTGTAAACACTCACTGTTTGAAAAAAGTAAAACCTATTACTAAAATAAGTTAAATGAAAAAATACTTGTGAATTATGGTTGCTTCCAAAACTGATTTATGCATCAAAGTTGTGATCAACTTTAAGTTCCTACAGTTCCACAAGGTTCTAAATGGCTCATAGAATCTTGTGGTACCAAGTTATTGCGCCTAATAAAGATCCTCAAAGTTCTATCTATTTTTTTAAACACAAAATTCTTAAAAACTGAAAATTTTATCGTGGATATATTTGAGGCATTATATTATTTAAATAAATTGAAACAAATTAAATAATGCTGTTGCCAAAACAAATAATAACTAAAGCATCATAAACATTCAATCTTATTATCCTCCAATCATACCTTGGTGCACCAGAACCTTGTTGTTCTTAGGTCGTGATACAATAAATATATTATAGTTAATTCCGCTACCAAACCGACATTTGTAGCAATTCAAGTTGTTTCTATTTTTGGCAAATGAATTAAAATTTATTTTCCTCACCAACAATTGAATGTATTTTTAATACTCAGATTTCAACCGCCTAAAATCTAATCAGAAAAAATCACTGATCAAATATGGAAACAAAACAAAACATATTCACAACAATACTATGATTTTTCTATTTCCAATTTCATTTACAAATCCCATGCACACGTTTTCGTCAGAAAATTTAATTTAAGGGTCCCAATTTAAAAAAATAAATAAAGAAAAAAATAGGCAAACCCATGCTGAAAACAAACAATGCCAATATGTGTGTGGTGGAATTATCATAAATATATCACGACTTAATTATATGGTCCAAACACACACGCACTCCTGACTGTTATTCATTCAAACCTCGTACTCATTCACACAGTCATGGCTTCAGCATCATCGTCATACCGCTCGAAGAGTAGACGCCATACAACGCCAGGTGTTGTGTTTTATGTTGCGGCAAAACAAACCGGCGGTAGATGAATGGAGTCACCCTGAGTTAGTTTAGCAAATGTCTGGTTGCTTGTTTCACAAAACGGAACTGATTCAATGAGTTGCCTACCAACTATATTTCTACCTGAATTTCAGATTGTGTTTCACAAATAAAATATTTCTCAGATTGTTTTAGTGCGGTGTGATATTTGTCGGCCAGCCAACTCACGGCACGTGTCCCTTTTTTAGACAGTATGAATGAATGGGTAATTATGAAGTTTTTGGATGTATTTCCCTGATAGATTGTCCCTTGTTATGAATTGTAGTAAAGGATGTTTTTTTTTCGAGAGATATTTATATAACAACTGGGGTTTCATTTAAACGTTATCACTTTGGTTTATATGAAACGAGGATAAAGGAAATCTTAAATAAGTTTTTGTTTTAAGCCCCTATGTAATGTAATGACACTTGAGAAGGGTCGATGGTTTCGTCTTAATTACATTTAGGCAATTGGAGAAATTTGAAGACATAAGCCTACTTGTGTGCACTACCGAACAGTATGATGAGTATATTAAGACGATCATTCCATTGTTAAACCTTAAAATATTCTAAATCGATTCTGAAAGGTGTCTTGTACTCTGGTTGTTCTTGCAGTTTTCTGAAATAAATTACTACTCCCATTTGGTGATTTTATTTCGTGTATGATTTTTTCACAGAACATATGAAAATTTTCAATTCGTTTAACTTAAAATGGAAACATTTAACTAAACAGCAGACAGCTATGGTACAGAAAAGTCTGTGAACCAGTATACAGATCTGAACAGACAAAAGAGGAACTAGCTTGAAAAGAGACACTAGCAGCCGAAAATATGATGGTTGCACAGAAATTGCATTTGTCACAACCGAACCAAACCACAGTTGAATTCAGTAAAATTCAGTTGGAGCAACTCCAGTTCAAAATTAATTCGCTTGGGTCAACCGAATTTTCAATTATTTACATTTCATCAATATAATTCTTCAATACTGCGGTTTCAAGAAGCAACATTAACAATAATGCTGTAACTACTTACATATTGTAACCTCATAAATAAGGTAACAGCAACCGAGTTTTGTTTTAGTTCGTTTACAACAATCGAAATTACTTTTTGTTCAGTTGAATCGACCGAACTCATTTTCAATTCGGTTGACACAACAAAACTCTTTATTGTCATTTAAGTTTGAAAACATGTTCTCATCCGAAGGAAATAATTTGCATAAAACGGGTACAATTGTAAAACCTGTGACATAAAGTTGATATTATGTTCAGAACGGCCCCAGATTTAGAAAAAAATATATTCATGTTAGAAAAATTCATCCTCGATGAGTCCTAAAACCGCGGAAACATCTAACGTTATTCCAGATAACAATAAAGGCGGATTTGCCAACCTCCAAAGAGGCCTGGTGATTTATCCTCTCGAGACGACTGTAACAACCACTATAGCCATTCGTCCCAACATCTTTAGTCTGTTGTGGCAAATTCGGGTGTGACAACCTTTTAGTCGGTTCTGATAACCTCTAAAGTCAATTATGACAATGTTAAAAGACGGTTGTGACAATCGCTAAATATGATTGGGGCAACCTCTAAAGATGATTGTGGCTACCTATAAGGATGGTTGTGGTACCCTCTCAAGATGCCTGTGACAACCTCTAAAGACGGGTTTTATCACCTCCAAAGACTGCTGTGACCACCATTAAATTCCTTTGGGACAACCTGTAAAGACGATTATGACAACCTATAACGACGGTTCTGGTCACCTCTAAAGATTGCTGTGACCACCTCTGAAGTCGTGGTTGTGACAACCTCTAAAGACGGTTAACACAATCTATAATGATGGTTGCCACGTCCTCTAAAGACTGTTGTTACATCCTCCAAAGACGGATATGAAACCTCTAAATTTAACGACGGCTGTGACAACCTCTAAAGACGGTTGTGACAATCTTTAAAGGCGGTTGTGACAACCTGTAAAGACGGTTGTGACAACCTCTAAAGACGGTAGTGACAACCTTTAAAGACGGTTATGACAACCTATAATGACAGTTGTGGCCACCTATAACGATGGTTGTGACAACCAGTAAAGACGGTTGTGATAACCTCTAAAGACGGTTGCGAAACCCGTATAGACGGTTTTAAAAATCTATAAAGACGTTTTAATAACCTCTAAAGGCGGTCCTGACAACTTTTACACACGGTCTTGGTCACCTCTAAACACTGCTGTGACCACCTCTGAAGTCGTTTGGGGCAACCTCTAAAGACGGTTGTGACAAAGTTTAAAGACGGCTCTGACAACGTCTAAATACGGTTCTGACAACGTTAAAAAACGGTTATGGAAACGTCGACAGACAGTTGTGACAACCTCTAAAACGGTTGTAAGAACCTGTAAGGATGGTTGTGATATCCTCTAAAGACGGATATGAAACCTCTAAACGCGGTTGTGACAACCTTTAAAGACGGTTGTGACAACCTGTAAAGGTTGTTGTGATCACCTATAAAGACGGTTGTGGCCATCTAAAGACGGTTGTGGCAACCTGTAAAGACGGTTGTGACAGCCTGTAAAAACTGTTGTGACCACCTATGAAGACGGTTGTGACCACCTATAAAGACGGTACCTGTAAATACGGTTGTGACAACCTGTAAAGACGGTTGTGACAACCTGTAAAAACCGTTGCGACAGCCTGTAAAGACGGTTGTGATATCCTCTAAAGACGGTTGTGACAACTTTTACCTATAAAAATGGTTGTGACAACCTGCAAAGATGGTTGTGACAACATGCAAAGACGGTTGTGATAACCACTAACGACGGTTGTGAAACTCCTATAGACGGTTGTGAAAACCTCTAAAAACATTTTCAGCTTTCGTGACAACATTTAAAGACGGGATTGGTCACCTCCAAAGACTGCTGTGACCACCTCTGAAGTCGTTTGGGGCAACCTCTAAAGCCTAAAGACGGTTGTGAGAACCTCTAAAGTCGGTTGCGACAACGTCTATAGAGGGTTAAGATAACCTCTAAAGGTGGTTGTGACATCCTCTACAGGTGGATATGAAACCTCTAAAGACGGATTTGAAACAAATAAAGATAGTTGTGACAACCTGGAAAGACGGTTGTTACAACCTGTAAAGACGGTGGTGATAACCTCTAAATACGGTTGCGCTAACGTCTAAGGACGGTTGTGACAACCTCTAACGATGGTTAAGGCAACCTCTAAAGATGGTTGTGGCATCCTCTAACGACGAATATGGAACTTCTAAATACGGATTTTAAACCTCTAGAGACGGTCGCGACAACTTTTAAAGACTGCTGTGACAACCTCTAAGATGGTTATGACAACCGGTGAAGACGATTTTGGCCATCTAAATAAACTGTAGTGACCACCTCTGACGTCGTTCGGTGCATTATTTAAATACGGTTGTGGCAAATTTTAAAGACTGCTGTGACAACGTATAAAGACGTTTGTGACAACCTCTAAAGACGTTTGAGACAGCCTTTAAAGACGGTCGTAACACACTCTAAAGGCGGTTGTGACAACTTCTAAAGAGGGTTCTGCTAAAATCGGACAACCACTAAAGTTAGTCGGCGACCTAAATTGTTCTGTGGGTGTTTGCGTGAAATTACGTTTATGTCAGTACGAGATATGCATTATTGCTGAAGGACACAATTCTCTTCAGCAATTTGTATGTTAAAAAAGAAAAGTAAAACAGCTGAGGCAAAATAAGCGTGCAATTAAATATTTTCAATTCCAAGTAATTGTTGTGCACATTTTAAACAAAAATCGCAAACAAGTGGATTTAAAAGAAATTTTTATTCCACAGTACAAGCGTTTATGTGCGATACCAAATTCGAAGAAAATTATGAAGTGTAAACATGACTCGAACAGCAACGCGCAGGTTTCTTTATTTTAAAGACTCAACTTCTTTCCTATAACAAACTTTATACCGCATGTCATTTCTCATATATAATGATACAAACATCGTGTGTTTTATTAACTTTTTGACTTATCTCGAGAGACAATGAAAAATTATGTGTAATAAACTATGAAATGCTTTTGTTTTCTATTTCAGAGAGATCAAGAGAAATGTGAGTTGTATATGTGTGTGTAGGTTCGTGTTTAAACGCTGAGAAAAACTGCATATATATAGACAGCCCATTATATGCAATACTAACAATATAACAATGAACCCAATGAAAAAGTCGCATCTACAGTGGAACCTCTGGTGTACACAAGGTATAAAAACAAAAATCAATAAGGACGGAAATGGCGAAATAACAATGGCAACAAAGCAAAAGGAGTGGAGCAGCAGTCCACCCCATTGCAGAGCAAAAAAAAAAAACCTTTCAAATATACACGCTTATACGAACGCAAAGAGGAAAAAGAATGAAAAAAAAAACACCAACACGCACACACACACATACTAGGGAAAATTGGAACGAACACGAAGAAACAAAATGTATAGAAAATACAACAAAAAAAAACCAAGAGAAAATGAACGAGTGTAAAATACAAACAATGAAACAATACAAGTGATGATGCGCAACGATGACGTTATTTTTACTACATGAATCCCCTACACTACCTACTACTACAGTGATAGATGCTCGCATTTTCATACTCACCCATAGAACACTATAATAAGATACACATGCACACACACATACACAGTAGCGACACATACACAAGCATTCTCTCATTTATATAGTATACTGTTCAGCGGTTATTGTTGTTTAAAGTAAGTGAACGTCATTGTCATGGGTTTGAGTTGATTGTACCCTAAAGTTTTTCTCATTTTATTTTTTGCGCTGCCGTTGCCGGTATTGAATGAAAATTGCCTTCCATGCCTTCCGGAAGAGCGTGTGCAAATGTTTGTGTATGCTTGGGCATATTTGCCGGTGTATTTGTCCGTACATCGAACTATCTGTCTGGCCAGGCCAAGTCACAGATGGGAATGTTGTAGGTAGGGCGATTTGCCATTATTGGTACAAATGTAATTAGGAAATGGTACATTTTCTGTCCAAACAAATAAGAAATAAAATAAATAACACAACAATTTAACTGCAAAAGTAAAGATTTATTTAGCAAAAGTCACACATTGCTCTGAAAAGTAACAGATTCTTGCAAGAGCTGGAATTATATCAGGGGTTTCTAACAGAAAGCTGTGAAAAAGTTATTTATATACATGCTGAACATTTCTTCTGTTTTTGTTATTTGGATGCAAATATAACATGTTTGTAGATTGCCGCAAACATAGAATACTTGTGTCCAAACACATTGTGTTTGCTATTCAATATAACATGTTCTGGCACAAAGATCAAAAGGTTATAGTATATGTATATGTGGCCCAAATGTGGATTTGTTTATTGAAAACTGCTGAAAACAAAAACGTCACAGACAATAAAGGAACACAAAGCAACAGATCTTCAATTCACGAAACAATGCTTGCAAACATGTACATGGTTCCTGCAATATGTTGCTGGGGCCGATATTATATTTATATATAACAAAACAAAATATATAACAAAACCCGATATTGTGAATATGTATGTATATATTTGCTATACCTTAATATACTGGCAGTTGTAGTTATAATGGCAACAAAAAAACAAAAGAAAAATTCAAAAATATATGCACCGTGTTTATTAGTGAGACCCACAAACATTATAGGGGCCTATACAGATACGGTGCTACTATCTTACTAGCAAATGACCACGATCATTCTAAGACTAGTATTACAGTTGTCCAGGAAATTCGATGGACAGTGCTATACACGCATTAAGAACTTTGACATTTATTAAACCTGCAATGAAAAAAGCACGATCGGTGGCTGATTTTTAGTTGGCAAAACGAAACTACATATATCTAGTTTTACGTTCAATCCAGTGAGTGAACATATGCCCACTAGGCGCATAAAACCGAAATTCTTCAAAATTTCGTTTAGTCAATTTTTAAAACGTTTATGAATTATCCCCCACTGTGCGATTGTCAATGCTTATATATAGCAATAATCCTTGATTCCTTGCCTATAATCGCAAGACTGCAGAACCTAAAAATGTTTACCAGATCAAGAGATATTGAATATTGGCCGATTGAATCGATTCTGAACCAGTGGGCGACGATCCCTTGTTAATGTTAGTTAATGATATACATGTGGTAAGCTCGGAACGAAACAATATGTCTCCCAAACATCATTTGTTGACCTTTAATTATACTTAAAAAATGCAACATATTAAAAATTTGAATTTTGATTCCAAAAGAAAATGAAAAAATACTTTTCTACAATTTTGAATATCGTACCCAAATTGGATTATTACAACAGCTTCAAATTTTTTTCAGTACAGCCATACCATTTTCAATGATTTCTGAATTCACAGCCCACACGTTTTTATGGAAGCCCACACAGGTACATACCAAAAACCAAAAAATTCCGTTTTCAATTTTTCTCTATTTGGCTTGAATTCGGCTAATGATCTCCAACCTCCACCAAATTTTACACACATAATCTCGTAATAGTTAAACATTATTTTATACAAAAAAGACGAGGGTTTAATAATTGTATTACCTTATTTCGAAAAACTGTCTAAGGGTGATGCTTGCGAGATCTTTGGATATTCGATCGGGCAAAAATTCTACACACCCCAAGTTTTTGGAGCAAATGAACAAAAGTGGGTGGTGGGAGCTTAACTTTTCTAAAATTCAGAAATAAGGGCCACACTAGCGTACATTAGGGTTAGTCACTTATTAATTTTTTTTTTCGAATATCACAATGCTCTCGCAATAAGGCATACAAAAATATGAAGAACTGCGTCTTTACTTTTTTGATATCGAAAAAAAACCTTCCACACCAAATGCGATTACTTTCACTGAAACCAGATATTTTGGCGGAATGAAGACGGGCCCCAGGAAATAACACCCCAATTGCAAAATGAAAATGGGCCCCAAACCAATACACAGGTTACAATAACACGAAATTCTGGAGTGTTATTTCATACATTTGGGGCCCCTTTTCGATTACACTTGGGGTGTTTTTTTATTATGAATGTGGGCCCCAATGAAAGTGGACGCCAATAATTTTTTTTGGGGGACATTTTCATTATACTTGGGGTCCGTCTTCATGTTTTGGGGGTGTTATTTCATAAAAAATTAATTTCTCGGGATACAATTAAATTTAATAAAAAACACCTCATAATAACAAATCAAATTAGGCCCCAAATATTACTAAAAAGTACACTACTAATATAAACCCACTTCTTTTAATGTTTTTGAAAGAAACACCAATAACAATCACACAAAATTCCCAACACACAAATTACTATAATGGAATGTTGTTACTGCAATATTGAATAAAGTGTAGAATGAAGTATAAAAAAATTTAACACTGATATTGACACGGAAAACAGAGACGTCACAAAAAGGGAAACAGTTATTTGAAATAACTATTATATCTTATTTTATTTAATGTTTCATGGATGTGTTATGTGTGTATTGAATATACATTCTGAAATTAATCAAATCGACGGATAAAACAAACCCGATTTTTTCCTATTGGGGCCGATTTTCTTGGGGTGCAATTTCTATTCTTTAAAATTACATTTGAAGAAATTACACCACAAAGAGTCAATGAAATCTGGCCCCAAATGTTATCAGTATACAACAAATAATTATTTTATTGCAAAACGGTTTAAAACAAAAAAATTAAAGACGCCCCCACTAAAATATTTGGGGCCGTGCTTCTAATTTTTTGGGCCCTTCGTCATTGTTTGGGCGGCAATTTCATTCTGAAATTTGGCGCCCACCTTCATAATGAAAATAAACCCTAAATTTGTGGCCCATTTTCATTTTGCAATTGGGGTGTTATTTCCTTATTTCAAAAAAATTTCGAGCGGTGATTCTTGCGAAATCTTTAGGGCGTTTGCGGTACGCCTTGGGGTTATTCGATGGGGGAAAAATGGTGCACATACCAATTTTTGGAGCAAACGAACAAAAGTGGCCACACTAGTGTTCATGCCCCGGCGAAAGATAAAGGCATGATCTGGAGCCGCCTGGAAGAAACGTGTGACGCGATATTAAATTGAAATGTTGTATTGAAATTTACGACAAGTTTCAATAATACATTAACGAAAAATTTGTAATAACGAAACTTTCATAAATACTTTAGAACGAGAAAACCATTCTTCATATAGAAATATTTTCTCTTGTAGGTGTTTTACTTACTAGGGAAAATCATTTCCCCCTTGAATACAAGTTTTGTTTAAAATTAAATTCATGTTTGTTATTATGGAACTACTTGAATCATCCCTGGTGTCATTATGTGCTACGAAATACAGTCTTGACTCATTCCCGGCCATTCATTTCACTGCATTTATTGCAAGCATAGATAGATATTCTAAATTCCATGTCCCAATGATGTTGGATGCCAAATAACCAAGTACAACCCTCTCGATGCCCGAGTGCTTTGAATTGTTTGCAGTGTCAAATTGACATTTTCCTAACAATCTCCCTCAGCTTTTGTTTTGAATAGATTTTCAAACAAACAACAATACAACTTTGAATCAGTGCACCTCGCAAGGCGGAATTTGTTTTCTCTAGTTTGGGGGAGTTGTGCTGGGACTTGCTGGTGAATGAATTCATTAATTTTCTGACACATTTGGTTGGCGTTTGCATTTTCGATTTAGCTTGGAATTGAAATATTTCATTAATTTCAACAACACGTTCGAGTTATGTGGTTTATAATTCAAATGTCTGGGGTTGTAACTGTGATTGGCATGTGTCCCTTACAGAGTATCGGTCTGTCTGGCCCTTAGTACATGTACGTCCTTCTTGGAATGAACATCAGTCCGTCCTCCCTTTGGGTATTTGCTGGAAATAAATTACAAATTGATTTATGGTTGCGAACCAGTGTCCTCAGTGTTCATGTTATTTTAAGGGTTGACACTCATGATGCTGGTGATCTTTTTAAATCATTGATTATATTTCGTGTTAATATCCCCTCGCTGAGAAATTGCAATTATCTTTAGTGCACGTGGAAGAACAGAAATAGTGACATCAGAATTTCAAACTATTTGCGTTTCCCTAACTCGTGGCTAAGTTCTAGTTCAGTGTTGTCGGTTTCCTTAAGGTTTTTCACTTTTGCCATTTGTCTCTCTAAGCATTGTGCAAAATAGTTTTTCCCCCTATTTTCTTTTCATTGTATCTTTAATGAGCATTTTGTTATTGCATAGGTTCAATGTCCTCAGAGACAGTCATTGCTACATAGGCCTACAAGCCGTATATTCTACATAATGCTGAATGGGTTCCAATCCATATGTACATTATATCTGTTTGGGTGTGAGCGTTTGTTAGCCCTATTTATCTGGCACGTTGCCAACATATTTTTCCGTACTGTCATATGCTCTTTTTGGGATTTTTGTGTTTGTTTAAATAGCAGAGCGTTGTACTGCAAAAACAACAACAACAGCAAAATTATAATCTTTATATTGTTAGTTCTCCGGTTTTCCCCTCAAAAAGGACAAACAAACCTTGTGCAATATTGAGGGGTGTGGTTGCTAAAAACGGAAGTAAACTAAGGTTATTATTGAAAACAGAAACATAAAATGCACCAACGAACTGAAGAAAAATTTTATATTGATCTAAGGCTAAGGATAGAGATAAGAAAAATTGTTTACTTCATTGCCTTACCAAGGAAAAATTTTCGACTTCAAGGGGAAAATGACGTAAACACAAAGGATCTGAGGAGATGTAGTTTCTTATTTTCAATTAAATTCCACAGTCGAATGGCGGACAGAAATACTTGGAATCAAACGATACAGTATTCGAAGATTCCATGAGTAAATAAAGATAAAGTGATAATCGAAATGAGTTTTCGAAACGAGATTTCAATAATTGATTTTTTTTTTTTGAAATTGATTCATTTGGTTTCTGTGGCCAAAACTTGTTCGGTTTCCATTTAAAACTTTCGTGGGCACAAATCTTAGACATATTGGCTTCTACCTGGGGTCGAATGATAGCATCCGTTTCGTATCGTAATCTGGATTTCGAAAGTGCCTTTAAAAGAAGCCAATTTTATGAAAGCTATTCTGGATAATAGCTTGTTGATCTACTGACTTGATACATATAAATATTTCTTAAGTTTTTGTTCAAGATTACATATTCATCGCGGTTCCAAAGTACGGACTTCGATACGAAACGGATTCGATCATACGGCCCCTAAAATTTTCAATGGAGTATTTGAAAATGAAATACTTTTTGGTCATGGCGATGCTGAAATCGATTGTATGGTTTATAGCGTTACGTCATTTAGATAATAAAATTTGATCTCTTTGAAGAATGTTAATTTTAAATATTATATACATTTTCAGAATAGTATTAAACCCAAGACATTACAGAATTTTATAGAGGGAGATTTATTAATTTTCCAAAAAAAATATTTTGAAATATATCAGACAAAATTTCATGAAAATAGATTTAAAAACCAATCACGCTGGGCTCGCTCAAAAACATTTGCTAGTCAATACAGATTAAAAACCTGATGAAAGGAACGATCAAGTTTGATTGCTAGTACAGCAATCACATGTATGTTGGTTTAACAAACATTTTGCCAAGTATTTTATCAACATGGCAAACAGCTTCATGTTATATCATATAACAGCAGGCAAATTTCCAGCCGACGAGTGTTAAGCATTGGTGGCTGCTAACACCATGCGACACGATTTTCCTCGTAAAAACAATACATGTGGAACTAAGGACCATCAGTAGCAAACATGCATTCGAAGTTGTTACTTTATATTCGAACGAAGTTCCTTATTGCACATTGCGGGATGGGGGCTAAACAAAAAAAATAAACATCTTGTTTTTAACACTATTATGCTACAACCCAGTATTATCAACTATATTGGGCACTTTTGCTTTGGTTTGTGTCTAGACTAACATATGTTGGGAAATTTCTTGTTCTTATTTTCCTGTAACAAATATTGGAAATATGGGAACATTAAACAACATTTTTTTAACTATTTTATTACAACGGCGACACTATCGAGTATTTAGCCATGAAAAAGCTTCTCAAAATACCGTTCGGAACCGGTGTAAAATTGTAGGTCCCAATCAGTGAGTGTAAAACTAGAACGCGCACAGCTCACTGGTTGTGAAAAGCTCTCCCTAATCCCTTCATGGGCTGTAACGGGAAACCATTTAGTTTTTTATTACAACCCATTATTATTATTGGGTACTTTTGATTTCGTTTGGATTAAAGGGAAGTCTTCAAGGTGGAGCCTGTGTATTACATATTGTAGTTTTGAACCCAATAAAAAGCAAATTTAGAAAAGCCAACGTGCAGGACTGGTAAATCCATGAAATAATACCCTGAGCATGGAATTACATTTGGCAGCACACTTACTCTTACACTTTTACACTCGTACTTTTGGTTTGGTTTGTGTCTAGACTAACATATTTAGGGGATATTTCTTGTCTAATGGGAGATTTTCTAGGTGGAGCCTGTTTATTACATATTGTAGTTTTGAACCGAATAAAAAGTAAATTTAGAAAAGCCAAAGTGAAAGATGTTTAAAAAAGTGAAATTTTCTTAAGTAAGTGCGTTTGCTTAAAAAAAGTAAATTTTCTCAAAATAATACCTACTGATGTTCTTAAACAATGTATCTTTTCTGAAAAACATACCTTAAATTTCTTAAAAAAAGTATTTTTTTTTGTTAAAAAGTACATTATCTTACAACAAATTTACTTTTCTTAAACAACTAAATATTCTTTAAACAGTACTTTTTTTTAAACAAAATAACTTTTCCTGAGATAAGTACCTACTCTTAAAATTGTACATGTTCTTTCGTAAAAAAAGGTTTCCTTCAAAAAAAATACCTTCTCTTAAAAAAAAAAAACCTTTTCTTACAAAAATTAATTTTCTTAAAGTTACCTTTTCTTAAAAATATAATAATACCTTTTATTTTCTATTCTTGACATAAGTAGCCTCTCTGAAAATAAGAAAATTTTCTTAAAAACATAACCTTTTCCTAAAAAGAGTATCACTTCTTTACAAAGTACCTGTTCTTGAAAAAAGTACTTCTTTGTAAAAAATATGCCTACTCTTAGGCTTTTGATGTGTAAACATCTATACGCTGCGGGTAAAACTCTTTTTCACAATACAATCACAAATTTAGAGTAAGATGTGCGATGTAATCGTTAACCAATCGTAAAGCGTTATCAAATCGGTGTGAGCTATGTATGAGTGTATTAGTGTAATCATACGCTGTATACAATATACTCAACACCATCTAGTGTGCAATAGTAGCTACTAATTTTCATTAATTGTCGTACATTATGTTATCGTAGGCAAATGAAAACAAATAAATAAAATGAATACAAAAACATTTAATTTTAATAACTTTTAAAAAGATTTGTTGACCTTTTAATAAGAAATTTACTAAAACAAAGCAAAATAAGGAAAACTAAAAACTAAACTTGTCAAACTATAAGTCTTCTTCGTCTTTGAGATTGTCATTCATACTTAACAGCTGCATATAAGTACCATCTAGTATGCAATAGTAGCTACTAATTTTCGAAAACCGTTGCTGTAAAATAACTAGCTACATGCATTACATTTCAGTAAACAGCTGATTAATAACTTGTCAACCGCAACAAATACAAAATAATAAAATATTTTACAAAACACCAAAAAAATTATAACTCAGAACATAAAACAACACAAAGTGTATCAAAGCTGAATGGAGGTAATGTTAATTCCAACAAAATTTCTATTAGATTCTAATATAAATTAAGATTATAACATATCTTCATTACGTACTGTTGCCTTACGTAGCGTTCACAATGGCAGCAACGAATTTGTAATTCAAGCCTTCTCGTTCCCACTCACAGTATTGCATATAATGCCCTCTCATGTTTTTCGTGAAATTGGAATTCAAATTTGTCATAGAAGTAGGTTCTACTTCTACTTCAAATTGGAATTTGTTCGATTCAGTTTATTCTACTGACCGCTAGGGGTGCTTTACTTCGAATTTTGTTTTAAAACTTGAAAGTATGAATGAAAATGTAAACATTTCGTATCAAAACAAACATTTTAATAAATAATATTATCTGTAGAATCTGCCAATAACAATAATTTCACATATAATTATAATTTTTTATTACCAAGAATACAACACTGTCGCTGGCTTTCGAACAAATCAGCTGACGCAAATGTGAAATGTGTAGTTGTTTGTAGTAAGTGTAGTTCGCGCCAATTTTATTAATAAACAAAAGAAAAAAGTTTAGAAAAAGCTGACATTTTCAGGTTTATCGAAACCGTCCAAGGCCATGACATATTACGGAACATAAGTTTCTAAACATTTCTATAGAAAAATTTGAAAATATTTCTATAGAAAAATTTTAAAATATTTCTATAGAAAAATCTTAAAACTTTACTATAGAAAAATTTTAAAACTTTTCTATAGAAAAATTTGAGAATATTTCTTCAACAAGCGCCTTAGGCGTCTTGGAACTAACTACTATATAATATATACCGAAAGGAACTTCGTTCCAACCGGGTGTCCCCTGACACCTCCTGTAATTTTTTATTATATATTGTAGTTTTGAACCCCATACAAAGTAAATTTAGAAAAGCCAAAGTGAAAGAAGTTTAAAATAGTAAAATTTTGTTAAATAAGTGCCTTTTCTTAAAAAAGTAAATTTTCTCAAAACAAAAAAG
This sequence comes from Phaonia tiefii, assembly GCA_963931995.1. Lineage (NCBI taxonomy): Eukaryota > Metazoa > Arthropoda > Insecta > Diptera > Muscidae > Phaonia > Phaonia tiefii. Next base: position 314,606,262 of record OZ008368.1, on the reverse strand, counting down.
GCAAAGTTGCTAAAAGATTTTCTTACAAAAAGTACATTTTCTTAAAAAAGTATTTGTTTTTAAAATAAGTACCTTTTCTTACAAAAGTAAATTTTCTTACAACAAATTGCGTTTTCTTAAAAAGCTACACTTTCTTTAAAGAGTACCTTTTATGTGAAACAAAATAACTTTTCTTGAGATAAGTACTTGCTCTTAAAAATTTACCTATTCTTGAAAAAAATACCAATTCTGAAAAAAATCCCATTTCTTAAAAAAAAAACATTTTCTTCAAAATAATTCCTTCTCTTTAAAAAAAAAATACTTTGCTTAAAAAAGTTCCTTTTCTTAAAAGTACCATTTCTTAAAAATAAAGTACCACCTTTTCTTTTGTTTTCTTGAGATAACTAGCCTTTCTGAAAATAAGTACATTTTCTTAAAAAAATACCTTTTCCTAAAAAGAGTATAACTTCTTTAAAAAGCACCTGTTTTTGAAAAGGAACTTCTTTGTAAAAAACATTTATACCTTTATGGCGTTTTGTTACTGAAAGCTCTTTTTCTTAAAAATAGTAAAGTAATAAAAGAAGTACCTCTTTTTAAAAAAACAGCTTTTCGGGATAATATGACACATATTCTTACAAAAAGGACCTAAAAATATACTTTTTTTATGTAATATTTATGTATAGTTGACCTGTAATCTTTTCGATTGTACTCTAGTGATGAGTTTGGCTTAAGGTCATGTAAATAAAAACATTTTATTCGTTTTACTGGATAATCATCTATTCCGATATATATCAACTAGCATCGTTAGTCATTATCAAGGATCTATTTTACAAAAAAAAATAAATAACAAACTTAAACATCATGGAAATTATCTTAAATTCAAGTTATTCTAATTACAAAAAAAAATTATTTTTTAAAAAAATACATTTTATAAAATAATTTTTTTTTTAAAACTTTATCATTTTATAAAAATATATTTTCTTAAAGATCGATTTAAATTATCGTATTTTCCAACGGGCGCCTTACGCGTACTGGAACTAACTAGTACATAATATATATCGAGAGGAACTTCGTTCCAGCCGGGTGTCCCCTGACACCTCCTGCAATTTTTTTTACAAGACTTTCAAAATTGAAAGGGTATCCACGCTAATCTAATATTCTCCACCAATATGACAACGCGAATAGAACCGACATGCATATCTAAAAGTGTTCGTATTTATCAACCCATGGGTAACCCATACACATCGTCGTGGGGAATGTGTAATGAACGTTTACCCATTACCTACAGCGCATGGGGAAAATACCCAACTACCCACGACAATGGGTAAACGTATAATGAATAAAAGCGAAACGCGTCCATCGATTTTCATGACCTATGTCTCATTTTGTTTAAAGGTTATGTGACTTTGAGTGAAAGTAATACGACTTGCCATTTTTTCCGTTTTGGATTTTTTATGAATTAAAAAAAAAAAAATTAAATTTTTAGGCAAAAATATTTTATTTTCTTCATACATTTATTTTTACCGGCAAAACTGTTGAGTATATAGAAAAACTTTATATTAACAGATTAAAGGAATTGTAATTTAAATTTGCTTGAGCAAAATCGGACTAGTGGTTCTCGAGTTATGTCAAAAAAAAGACCACCAAAGGTGACAATTTCCCCTATATGATAGTTATTAACTTCAAATCGATAAATCTCGATTCCTAGACGTGACACAGCGAAAGGTATAACTTGTTTTTGACCGATATAACATTTCCCGTTGGTTTTATCCCATCTTGATTTTGACTGTCTCATAGTGTTACAATTCTATGAATAAAATTTCTCGAATTCAAATATTCATTTCTTTAAATTGAAGAAAAAATTGTTGACATCAAAATACCTTGTCTCCTAGATTTTCAAATTCAAATTATTTAATTTTACAACAAAATATTTTTGCTTATCAGTTAAATGTTTCACATTTAGTTCAAATAAAAAACTTCGTTAATGAATTAGTAAACTCAATTGAAACTTTATAATATTTAATCACCTCATATATGTTGAAATTTTGTCTCGAAATATATGACGTCATAGCCCACGAGAGAATTTGGTTTTTCATGATACTTAGGGATCGATACTAATTCGCATATGTAAATTGTATGATTCAGTTTGTATATATACGATTGATGATCACCCGATGCTATCAATTAGGGCACAGTAGTTAGGCGTCTGGGCACAGTAGTTAGGCGTCTGAACTTGTCACGGAGTCATGCAAGTGAGTGAGCTTAACAGAATTGTCTATTAAATAAATGGTTTCCCATTACATCCCATGAAGGGATTAGGGAGAGCTTCTCAAATTGTCTATTATCCCCAACAAAACCCAACCATTCTTCAATTAGAGAAATATTCCTGACCTTGTAATATGAATTTCTCATACATTAACTGAAAACTAACGCAATCGGACATAAAATTCAAATTAAAAACGGCAATATTTGCTCAAAAATATTCCAGAAAGCAAATTAAGTTTAAATTAAGTTGTATGTATCCACCAAAATCACTTGAAAATTGTAGGAATTATATGAACAATTTACAAAATTTTCTCTTCAATACTGACAAAAAAATTTCTCTCTTCAATACTGACAAAAAAATTTCTAAAAGCCAAAAATATTTCTTTAATTTGACTAACTTTAATTTTTTTTATTCGTTGAATTTTCAGAATTTATGAATAATATTTCTAGCTGTAATTCGTTAATCAATACATAAAATTAATTAAACCAAGAAATGTTTTTGTTGAATCAACGATTGACAGATAGGATTCTGTGAAAATAAGAATTAAAGATTTGTAATATTTACAAATGTTTTCTGGAAACTAATGAATTCATTTTCAGTTTTCACAAGAACCGTAGAATGAAAAACAACAAATCTTGTTTTGTTACATCAAATAAACTATTTCTATGGCTAAAAATTTTACAGAAAATGCATTGAAATCGGATGCGACATTGTCCGATACGTAGAATTTTTATGAAAAAATATTAATGAAAAGTACATCTTCTAAATAAACTTTTTCATGAAAAAGCACGCAAAGAATAAGTTCATTATAATTATGAAATATTCATTGTAATTAATAATATGCAATTTTCACAAATCTTATTGAAAACAATCATATATTTAGTGAAAAGTTACTCTGGTTACTTTTACATGAATTCGTACAGAAATGATAATGAAACTGTTCATAATTTGATTAAATTTATTTGTTAGGCTTCCGTTTATGAAAACGTTATTAAACTTAATGAAGTGTTCACTAATAGATTGAACTTTTTTCTTAGCTTAATATTTTATGTAAACGTTCTCCATTTAGCATCTAGCTACACACACTTACTAGCGCTTGTTCGGAATCATGCTGTTGAAAGAATCATCAACTTGAATGTAACGAAAACTTTAAGTGTTAAGAGAATTATTTAGTATGCAAATGATTAATAAAATATTACTTGCATCCAAAAACAGCAAACATCTGAAACAAATTTTGCAATTGTCGCAGTAAGATTGCACTTTTTAAATTTAGTGTTTGTTTTTTGTGTGCCAATGGCAACTCTGAAATTTGCCAGCTGTCTCATATGTTTATTCCGATTATTGCAAATGAAGCGCTTTACGAAAGATCAACGGGTTATGATTGTGAAAACTTATTACAAAACTTGGGAAAGTTATGCTGAGACCGCTCGCAAACTGCGAAGAAATTTCTGTCGAGAAGATGCATCTAATGTGTCACCCATTCGAAGAGTGGTCAATAAATTGTAAGAAACTGGATCGGTTATGTATACTAAGACTCCTGTGCGTCAACGTACTGGTCCGTCTGTTGAAAATATTGCTGCTTTAAACGACATTGTCTCCGAAAACACGATAACATCAATTCGGCATTGTTCTCAACAACTTCAAATTTCACAAAGAACTAGGCAGCGAATTTTGACAATAGGCCTTCACCTTCATGCGTACACAATTCAGCTTACGCACCACCTCAAACCAGCAAACCATGAGTAGCGCCGGCAACTCGGTCAATGGGTAATGGAGCAAAGTGAAGTCCATTGCCAATTTTCCAAAAAAGTCATCTTCTCCGATGAATTGCTTTGTGAATACACAAAATTTTTGAATTTGGGGCTCAAGAAATCCTCATACAATCCATGAGAAACAAATGCACCCACAACGAGCTTCTATATGGTGAGGATTTTGTTCAGGCGGCGTGATTGGGCCTTACTTTTTTGGAGATGAGGCCGAAATTGCAGTGCCTGTGACCGGCATTCGTTACAGGCACATGATAACGCGGTTCTTGTGCCCTCAACTGGACGGCATGGATCTGAACGACATGTGGTTTCAGCATGGCGGCGCCACCTGCCGCACCGCGCATGAAAAAATTGATATATTGCAGCAACGATTTCCAGAACAAAATATCTCAAGAAATTCAAATGTCAAATGGCCACTAATATCATGCAGTTTAACGCCGTGCGATTTATTTCTTTGGCACTTTGTGAAATCTCGGATTTATGCGAATAAACCACAAATAATTCCTGAGCATAAATCCGAGATGCAACGCGTCATCGGTGACTTACATCCACATCTGTGTGAAAAAGTCATGGAAATGTTCATAAAAAGAGTAATGCTCTACCATGAGGACCATGTGGCGGATATTTTATTCCATACTTAATCGGAACATATCTTCTTTACAATACAATAAAAAATCACAACTATCTCAAAAATTACGTGTTTTTATTTTAAAATTAAAGAGTGCATCCTTACTGAGACACACTATAGTTATGAAGAGATTCATAAAATTTACGGAAGTATTCATAATTAAACTGAAATTGCTTTTGAACTGATAATATTAAGTTTGATGAACTTTATTTTTTCCGTGCAGCGTAATGAATACAAACTGGTAAATTTTATAAAAACTTGAAGATTTTTCACGAAAACAAAAACCCTATTTAGCTTTGAATAAATTAATTTCGATGATTTTAGAAGTTTTACGACTTTAAAGCTTCACAAAGAACTTAAATTTACACAGAAGCTCAAAGAAATTCACTGCCGTTTCCTACAGCACTGTGTTATTAAATATAATACCACAATCTTAAATCGTTATTACTAATTAAAATCTCTTGTTCTTCGCATACCACAGACTTTCATTCTCACATTGTTTGCAACATTTTTAAGATTTACTTTTCTTCTTCGCCACTTAATCCCCAAAACAACTTTTGTCATTGGACTGAGCTGGTATTTGCAGTAGCATTACGATAAATTAACACATAATTTTTCCTACATCTTTATCTGTGAATATGATGACATTTTACTATGAAAATCTCTTAATTTATGTTCCTAAGCGGCTTAGTCGATGATTTTTTTTTTTTGGTTAGTTGACCCGAAACATATCAGGTAAAATATTTATCAGGTAAAGGGTCTGCCCCACCAAAAACTCATGTGGGTACAAGATAAATAAGATTTGTTTACAGTAGGAGAAAAAAAACATTCAAAATTGATTCATTACTCGGTGAAGAGAGAGAATTGATTAAGCAAAGGAAAAATGTTATAAGCGTGTCAGGATTTACATAAATTATTGAAAATTTCTTAAGAAATTTTGTGTTAAAAAAATGTAAAAAACTGTGTTAAGAGTAAATTAAAGGCAGAACAAAATCTGATTATTTTATTTGAAGATAAATCGAAAAACAAGTTAATATATTAATTAACTTAGATTTAGGAAGATTCGAAGAGTGGTGGAAGAAAAATGTTATAGACACCCACAGTGTGATTAAACGTGCTTCTGGTTAATTGTACTGTAAACTTGACAGTTTCAAAATTTAAATTTTGATAATTAATTTAAAAATTGTTATCAGTTTTATTTAGAGAATGTGGGATATTGTGTATTGTTTGGGCTTCCTCAAGATATGTACTTTAGTTCTATTGTGATCCATACTGCTCTTATAGAATTATTTGATTCATTTAAGTGGTTGTATCTGTCTTCTTTTTTGCCCTTTTTTTTGTTCGCTTGATCCGCCTTCATTTCTGAATGATGACAGACTAGATAATGAATGAATTCATTACATCGTTTAGTTTTGTTTTGTTTCGTTTTTTTTTGGTTTTGTAAAAAACGCATTTAATTGCTGTGATGGATAATAAATTTTAATTGACCGTAATTAGCAGAAAAATGCGAGGCGTACAATTGTTTAAAGTCAAACGCAATGCTATGTACACTCCAAGAATAAAATCGGTTGGAAAATGTAGAAAATATTTAAGTTTAATTAGAAATAAGTTGCCCTTTTCATCAGATCGACCTTAAATGCTTAGCAAGTAATTCAGTAGATTACATACAATTGAAAGGCTTTAGACTTCAGTGATTCTTGCAGTAATATTGAATAAGTATTAAGGGTTCGTTAGGAAGATTTCGGAAATAAAATTGAAGTCATTAGAGACTTCAGCAAAATTTCCTTCCATTTTAGTTTTATTATTCGATCTTTAAGATGTGATGTTCTTTAATCATGTTTCCGGTTAATAATAAATTTCTATGAAATATTACGTTTATAATAAAAAGAACATTTTCAAAGAATATATTATAAAAATCACATTTCGGGGGGCATCAGGGGACATCCGGTTGGAACGAAGTTCCCTTCGGTATATATTATGTACTTATACTAGTTAGTTCCAACACGCCTAAGGCGCCCGTTGAAAAATACGATAGTTTAAATGCATCTCTAAGAAAGGGTACTTTTGGTAAAATGGTAAACTTTTTTTAAGAAATTTGTTTAATACAATTAATTTTTTTAAAACAAAATGTATATTCATCAGGGATGATTTTTATTTATTCGGCCTTTATATTGGTTCTTTTTAATTTTATTGTTCAAGCTCGAGGCCATTCTATATCTGTATTAATACAGATATAGTTTTTTTAAAAGGGAGTTTTGCAAATGTATTCCTATGACTCCTGGCAAACCTTATAGCTGTTTCAGATCTAGCTACCGATCTTCATCAGTGGTTGTTTTTTGTTTACATTTAGTTTGATGAATTTTTCAATAGCATCATTCCTAACAACCGCTGATCAAGATCTGTGGCTAGATCTGAAATAGCTATAAGGTCTGCCAGGAATCATAGGAATACATTTGCAAACCTCCTTTTTAAAAAAAACTATATCTCTATTAATAGAGATATAATATGGCCTCGAGCTTGAACAATTAAATTAAAAAGTACAAAAAGGCTATTTTTAGGTCCTTTTGGAAGAATAAAAAATAATTTGTTTCCCGTTACATCCCACGAGGGGATTAGGGAGAGCTTCTCACAACCAGTGAGCTGTGCGCGTTCTAGTTGTACACTCACTGATTGGGACCTACAGTTTTACACCGGTTCCGAACGATATTCTGAGAAGCATTTTCATGGCTAAATTCTCGATAGTGTCGCCGTCACTAAGCGATGTGACCGCCGTCGAAAGAAATTTAAGATGGTCAGAGTAGGGATCGAACCCACGTCCTCATGCACAAGAGTCGCGCATACTGCCATTGCACCACCGACGGCCAGAATATGTATTATATATTCCCGAAAAGTTCCTTTTTTCAATGGAGGTACTTTTTTTATTAAACTATTGTGCTTTTTTTAAAAAGGTACTATTTTTAAGAAGAAGTACTTTTTGTGAGAAAAGGCTATAAGAATATGATTTTGTTTACACAGAAGTACTTGTTTTTAAGAACAGATACTTTTTAAAGAAGTGGTGCTCTTTATAGGAAAAGGTTATTTTTTAAGAAAATTTACTAATTTTGAGAAAGGCTACTTATCTCAAGAAAATAAAAAAAGTATTATTTTATTTTTAAGAAAATGCACTTTCAAGAAAATGAATTTTTGTAAGAAAGGGTATTGTTTTAAGAGAAGGTACTTTTTGTGAAGAAAAGGTTTTTTAAGAACTTGGAGTTTTTTTAGAATTACTCCTTATTTCAAGAGTAGTTAAATTTTTAAGAGTAGGTACTTCTCTCAAGAAATGTTATTTTGTTTCACAAAGAAGGCATTCTTTAAAGAAAATGTAGTTTTTTAAGAAAAGGCAATTTGTTGTAAGAAAATTTCCTTTTCTAAGAAAAGATACTCATTTAAAAAAAAAATTTTTAAGAATGGTACTTTTTGTAAGGAAATGTTCTCTTTTTTAGCAAAGACATTTCTTTAAGATAACGTTTTTTTGTTAAGAAAATGTACTTTGTTTAAGAATATGAATAAGTACTTTTTTTAGAAAATTTAGTTTTTGTAAGAAAATACCCTTATTTAAGAAAATTTTCCTTTTTAAATTTCTTTCCCTTAGGCTTTTCTAAATTTACTTTTTAGTGGGTTCAAAAATACAATATATACTAAATATTGGTTACAGGCTCCACCTAGAAAACTTCTCATTAAACAAGAAATTTACTAACATATGTTAGTCTAGACACAAACCGAAGCAAAATCACCCAATATAGTTGATAATACTGGGTTGTAGCATAATAGTATTAACAAAAATTTTTATTATTTTTATTAAATTAACATCCCGCAACGTGCGATAAGAAACTTCGTTCCAAACGTACTTATCTGCAACGCCTTAGCAATCACGTCAATCCAATAGCTATTTGCCTATTTGATGGCACCATGGAAACCAGAAGACTGCAGCGATAGCACGTATTAGACTTACCATTCTTATACTAATATAACTAGAATAATATATCTGTGTCAAAAAGGAAAAACGTCTTAAGTGCACTTAGGAAAATACTGACTAAGTGCATTACGATATACACTGGAGCCTCAATTACCGCCAGATCCAGTTTTTGTTTAATTTGACTTATGTATCAGAAAGTCACACACTAGATATTGTTTACATATCTCATTAAATGTCAGAATTTCTCATGGAAAGTACCCCCTAAAGATGCTCACCTAAAAAAGTTTGAAATGCACATAAATAATATTTCCTTTTCGACACACATATGTAGACTTTCAAAATTTTGTAAATATTTAAACTGTTGCATAGGCTAAGTGCTTACGTATAACAGGTTTTATGTTATGTTGTTCAATGGAACTGCAATACCCCTGTTATTGGTAATATGTTATCACATTAAGTTATTGTCCACCGACAGATTGTAAATAAATTTAAAACAAAAATTATTTCTTCAAAAATATACCTTCTCTTAAAAAAAATACCTTTTCTTACAAAAATTCCCTTTCCTAAAAGTACCTTTTCTTAAAAATAAAATAATGCCTTCTCTTTTCTTTTCTTGAGATAAGTAGCCTTTCGGAAAATAAGTAAATTTTCTTAAACAAACTAACCTTTTCCGAAAAAGAGTAACACATCTGTAAAAAGAACCTGTTCTTAAAATAGTATTTTTCAAAAAAAAAAATTCATGCTCCTATAGCTTTTTCTTATAGAAAGTACTTCTTCTAAGAAATAGTACCTTTTCTTTAAATAAAAACATTAGCTTTTAATAAAAGAAGTACCTCTGTTTAAAAAAGGACTTTTTCGGGAAAATATTCTTATATATAATAATATGTGGAAAATATAATATACGAAAATATACTACTTTTTAAGAAAACTATACTGCAATAATCTTTAAAAAAATTTTATTAAAAAAGTTTGTAATTTTACAAAAAGATTCTTTCTTAAAGATCCATTTAAATTATTTTAATTTTTTCAACGGGCTCCATAGGCGTGTTGGAAATAACTATTATATAATATATAGCGAAAGAAACTTCGTTCCAACCGGGTGTCCCCTGGCAGTTCGTGTAATTTTTTATAGTTATTACATCTACAGCTTACTTTTTTCCGGTGACTTATAGTGAAATTTTACGTAGAATATTTTTCCAATACGCACCTCCCCTTAAAGTTTTGTGGGATATTTTAGCGCCAACTCGCAATCAGTGCGAAATTAAATAGATTTTCAGTTTTGACTTGTTTTTGGCATACAAGTTGAGTTTTGAGCTTTAGTGTGTTTAGTGTTAATAGAATTTTGTGGGGAACATTTTTGTAGTATATTTTAATTTTTTTACACCCTTGTTTTAGGGGTGTTTTTACCCTTATCCAAAAAAATAACAAAAAAGACCCATATATTGAGGCCGTTAAGGGTTAAATTATTCTACAAAAATGTTTCTCGTAAATTTTTACATAAAACTGCTGAACACATCCTATACCTAAAATTTAAGAATAACATGGTTTCCAATGCTGATTCATCATAAGAATGCGCAAAAGGGGGATAAAAATGCAGACGTAAACTTTCAAAACCCCGACACATGTGTATTTCTTTTAGCCCCTCTACCAGAATCCTTTGTCAGAACATTGTTATTTTCGAAACAATTTTATATTGTTCCTCAATGTTACTTAAAAAGGAAATGTGGAACATAATAACAATTTAACAAATAACTAATAACAATTTTTTGGATCGTTTATTTTGTTTATTATGTTCAAACTTTAGAAAATTAAATCGACATTTATTCTAAATAGAAAACTATCTCATGGTAAATATTTTTACATTTTGTCAAAACCATTAAAATTACACTTTTTCCAAATGCTGTCGAGTACTGATACGTTGCGCTCCAAATTAAATAAATACGAACCGACAACGCAGCTGCCGCCGGATAATTTCAGACTCTAAAATGATCCAGTCGCCGCCGCCGACAATTGGGGTCGGCTTAGAACCTTGCCCCAATATCATTATACAACAATATCAAACAACAAATGTTTTTTATACAAATAACCAGCAATCAACTAAGTATAGTAGATCAGCACAGAAAATAGTCAACTAGTCAAATATTCAGGAAATAAAATCAACAAATTTACTCAAGTTGCATTGCAAAGTTAACAACCAGTATTTAGGCATTCCTTTGGTTTATATTTCTAGGATACTTTAAGGCTTTCTGCTGGCACACCTTAACCAACAATATTAAAACGAATATCTGCTATATTATTAACAATTCATCAAACAATCAACCAAAAAAAGAAAATCAGCACAGAAAATAGTCAATTAATAAAATATTCACGTAATAAAATCTAAAAATTTACTCAGCTCCAATTCAAAACCAACAACCAGTATTTGGTATTCCTTTATTAGCCATTTGTAGCATACTTTAAGGCACACTGTCGGCTCGAAGTTCGTCTATTTCGGGCATGAAAACAGAATTGATGTTAACTATTTCTTTCTTTTTACATATTTGTTTTTTTAATTGTTACTCTGGCTTTGAACAGTTATTATTTTAACCCGTCGTCCTTTTTTACACGAGCTCACAAATACTCACATTTTACTATTTAACAAAAAACAAAATTAAATATTCATTAAATCTTGTATTGCTAGAAGTTCTTTGATGTCTGTTTTATACAAGTATTAAGTTATATATGTTATTGTTTTTCTTTTTTTTTGTTTTCCAACTACAATAATTTTTTGTCTAAGTGTATTTGAATGCAAAAAACGGATGAATTACTGCATCAAAAAATAAGTATTGAAAACCATCCGATTTTACACATGCAAGAGTGTTAAAATAACTATAAAAACTCATTACCCCAAAACTGAAAAAAACCTGGATATTTCAATTCAAATATAATCGAAATGCGTTTAAAGTAAAAAAATGTGTATAATAAATATTTAAATAATTCCACAAAAATCCCACGTTTCAAAGAGTATTCAATTTTGTAGACATAAAGCTGTTTAAAAAAAAATAGAATCAATAAATAAAGTTTGGGAGATTGTAATAGCTGATTTTACTCACAAAAATAAATGAAGCGAAACCCTTAATATCGTGTTGCTCGACCCTGCTATGAAGGTAATGCAAGCGTAACATGTAACATTTGTTGCAACCAAATATAGAGAGGGTATGAGGTTTTCATTCCTCCACCCCGGATTAATATTGATATTGTGTTTGGCATGCAGGTATACATATTATTATAATAAAACTTTGTGAACTTTTGTCGAACAAATTGTGGTTTATGGGAGGGAGTAAGAAGAGCTGGGGTCGTTGGAGGCTATCCGAAAAATATCAGGGGTTAAATTGCATATACGAACACATCGAGCAAAAATAAAATACTGTGGCAACGAAGAACAAAGGCTGCAAAAATACGCTCTCCAATCTACTTACAAAAAGGAAACACAAATAAACGTACAACACCAAGGACAAACAGCCAGCAATAAAACAGAGTTCTTCCTCACACACTTGCCATGAAATGTGGCACAAGCAGCAACGAAAAAAATCATCGAAATCGATTTTGGTTGGGTGTAGAGACCGTCGACCGTGTTGAAGCTGGTGTAAGCGATGGCGATGGTGATGGTGTGGTGCCACTCTATTTTGCAATATATACATTTAGTATTTTTTGTGCATCATTTTGTGGTTAATGTGAATGAACATGTTCAGCAGTTTTTTCCTCTCTTAATTGTAATACGCGCAACATACCGGCATTTGTTGCTTTTGTTTTTTTTTCGCATTTTTCCATCACTTTTACAAATTGATGCAAATTTTTTACATTACTCATTTTCCGTTTTTTTTGTTTGTTCGATTCTGAAACAATTCAATATTTGTTTTTGTTGGATTGATTTTACATAAAGTTTTTGTTTGGGCGACGATAATCACACCAATCGATCATAGATCTAAAGCGGAAATGTAGCTGCACACCCTACTAAAGAGGTAGAGTAATTTAGTGAGTCAGACAAAGATATCGTTCGCGTTAACATTAAAAGGATAAAAGGTGCAAATTCTAACAAATGTTTTGTTTGACCTTTCGCGTATCCTACTGCTTCCCAAAAATCAAAAAAATATAAAAATATCTAATAATAAAAATTATATGAGGTGTCAGGGGACACCCGGTTGGTACGCCTAGGCCGCGGTAGAAAAATACTATAATTTAAATAGATCTTTAAGAAAAGATACTTTTAGTAAAGTGAAAAAAAAAATTTTAAGAAAACATTTTTTTAATACTAGAATGTATTTTTGCTTTTTGTAAGAATATATACTATATTTTCCCGAAAATGTCATTTTTAAAGAGAGGTACTTCTTTTAATAAAGCTAATGTTTTTTTTAAGAAAAGAATTACTTTCTGTACGGAAATGCCATTAGATCACGCATTTTTTTTACAAAGAATTACTTTTTTAAAAACAGGTACTTTTTAAGGAAGTGATACTCTTTTTAGGAAAATGTTATTTTTTTAGGAAAATTTACTTATTTTCAGAAAGGCTACCTATCCCAAGGAAAGAAAATAACAGAAAAGAAAAGGTACTATTTTATTTTTAAGAAAAGACATCTTTGTAAGAAAATGTTTTTTTTTTAATTTATTTTTTTAAAAACAAAATTATTTTTTGTAAGGAAAGGTTTGTTTTTGGGATTGGGATTTTTTTAGAATTGGTAATTTTTTCAAGAATAGGTAAATTTTTAAGAGTATATACTTGTATATACAAGAAAAGTTATTTTGTTTCACAAGAAGGTACTCTTTAAAGAAAATGGAGTTTTTTAAGAAATGGCAATTTGTTGTAAGAAAATTTGCTTTTTCAGGAAAAGGTACTTAATCTAAAAATAATACCTTTTTTAAGAAAATATACTTTTTATATGAAAATTTAATTTTTTTAAGCCAAGGCACTTCTTTAAGATGAGTTATTTTTTAAGAAAATATACTTTGCTTAAATTTACTTTTTTTAAGAAAATGCGCTTATTTAAGAACATTTTCTCCTTTTAAACTTCTTTCACTTTCGCATTTCTAAATTTATTTTTATTGGGTTCGAAACTACAATATATACAATATATTGATTACAGGCTCAACCTAGGAGCCTTCCCATTAAACAAAAAATTTTCACAACATATGTTAGTGTAGACACAAACCAAATCAAAACTACCCAATATAGTTGACAATACTAGGCTGTAGCATAGTAGTGTTTAAAAACAGTTGTTTAGTTTTTTGATTTAGCCCCCATCCCGCAGCGTGCAATAAGGAACTTCGTTCCAAAACATTGTCCTGATATAGTTAAAAATTAAAATCTTGAGATATCGTGCCATTGATGCAATAGACAGCGGATACAACTCTTGTGCATGAGTTTGTGGTTTCAACCGCTGCTCCGAACATCCTTACATTTCTTTCGACGACTAGTTCTATATGCACAATATTCATGGCTACATTATCGGGAAATTTGCAGGTTCTCTTAAAAAAAATTACCCATTCGGAATCGGTGAAAAACCGTAGGTCCCAACTAGAGTGTAAAACTAGGACGCAAACTGCTCATCGATTGTCAGAAGCACTCAGCTGTCCTTTCATGGGATGTAATGGAAACCATTTCTTGATTTTTATTTTAATCAAGCATTCAAATAAACTAAAGAAGATTAGAACAACAAACAACTATTTAGATAATATAATCAATGAATAAACAAAACCTGTAAATCAAAATCTACAGCCCGCAATGAGGCGCTTTATTGGTTTATGTTTATTGCATACTTTAAGGCTGGCCACTGTATCAGCTTTATAAAAAAGTAGAACAACAAAATTTTGTCTATATTTGAACAACAAAAATCCGATCAAATAAACTAAAGACGATCACAACAACTGCTAGTCAAGCAATCAAATATTCAGTTAATAAAATTAACCATTTTACAATAACTTCAACTTTTAAGATAGTTTTCAATATTCACCAGTAGTACATGAGGATAACCCCTTTATTTTTCCTAAATCCAATAACTTTTCCTATAATATTTACTAAGATATTTGCCCATTACATCACATGAAGGGAGAGGGGAGAACTTCTCGCAATAACTAAGCTATACGTTTTGTAGTTTTTACTCACTGATTTGGACCTACAGTTTAACTCCGGTTCTGAACGGATTTTTGTGAAGATAGTTAATGGCTTTGACTCGATAGTGTCGCCGTCAATAAGAGAGGTGGGCGTCGTCGAAAGAAGTGTAATGTGTTCAGAGTAGGGATCGAACTCACGTTCTCGCGAACAACAGCCGCCCACACTAACCGTTCTACCACCGACTGCAACGGGATATTAGGGTGCGCTGGAAATTTTTTTGAATGAGGTTTCAAAAGATGTGTGTTGAAGAGCTGATTACGGGAGCGTCAAATTTTTTTTTATTGAAGGGTATTTCTAGTACCCTACCAGCCGTAGAAATTTTGCAATTTTGGTCAAAATGGTGTGCAAACGACTTCTACTTGACGAGGATAAACAAAAAAAAATATACCTTCAAAATTTTGATAGATTATTTTATTGAATACACAATATATTATCTGACCAAGAAGATACATTCTAGAAAAATATCATTCTTCAGAACCATATTTGTTAACAGCAAACAATAAAGAAATCAGATATTCACATAATAAAATCAGTAATGTTACATCAGCTACAAATCAAAATTAACAACAATTATTTAGGCGATACTTTGGTTTACATTTATTGCATACTTTAAGGCTTCCTGCTGCTTCGCCTTCAGAAATATGTAGGGCAGCAATCATTTTTATATATTTATTTATATATACGAGTTTAACGCTTTTTTTTTGAGTGGGAAATCATCTGTGATCAACGATCAAACATAACACTGTGTGTAATTTTTTAAGTCACGGAAATACAACCATATACGGACACCACTACGTGATAAAAGACACAAAAAGACCCAAAGATTTGGGGCTTGGGTGTCATTTTTGAAAAAAAGTGATCATTTTGTCAGGCTCATATCTTGCAAACCGTTCGGAATTTTGATTTACTCTCTAAGGGAAGGTTGTAGGTGTTGTCAAAAAATGTTCGGGTTTTTTTGATTTTATATGTTCACAATTTTTCTCCTTTATGATAAGAGCTACAACTTTCCATCAGAGAGTAGATCAAAATTCTGAACGGTTTGCAAGATATGACACTGACAAAATGATCACTTTTTTGCAAAAATGACACATAAAAAATTGCATGACTTTGGGCAAAACTGGGAAACACGGGTCTGTTTTTTTTTTGTTCTTTAGTCACGTAGTGGTGCCCGTATATTGTTTTTTTTCGTGTTGCACTGCGTAATTTAAAATCTGAGTTCATTTATTAGGTTAATAGTTGATTGATGTTTCAACAGCCAAAGTTGGGCATTTACTCTCTGATCAAGTGACCATATGATTTGGACAGAAAACAATAAGAAGAAAAAAGACAGAGCTTCTTTAATTGTTAAGGTGAAAAATTAGAATCACCATCCTAGTTGAAGTAATAATAAAAACCTATCAGTTAATTCGTAGTGCAGTTAGAACTTAATTTCTGCTTAAATACTTTCCAATTTCATTAAATATTTTGTATTTTATCACTTCACTTTGCTTTTGTAAATGGCGTTAACTTGATGCATTGCAACGATCAGCAGATAAATGTAGGAATACCGGTTAGTTTTGCCACTGTTGCCGTATAGGAAGTAAGGATATTTGATAAAGCACTGAAAAACTCTCTTTGTATTTAAGGTCAGATCAAATATAAGTCAAAATAAACTGGTTACTAATTTAAATAACCAGTCAACCAGTACAGATATTTCAGTAGGGTGAACCAACTTAAACATACACTCACCCCAAGTAATCGATTGCAACCAAATCCTATTGAATATTGACAAGTATGCCCATATTAAATAGCAGAGTGGGACTGGGCTAAATATTACACAGTGCGACTCGAATAAATATAACATTATACGGACAATATAAGCAATTTATGTGTTCACAGCATTTGTTCCTTATGATAAGACCTACAATTTTCCCTCAAAGAGTAAATCAAAATTCCGAACGGTTTGCAAGGTATTAGCCTGAAAAAATTATCACTTTTTTGCTAAAATTACACCGAGGCCCAAAATCTTTAATTTATATGGGAGATACAAAAATGGGCATGGCGAAATTGTCCAACTGTTTTTACACAGTAGTACACGAAATATTGATCAATACTAAATTTTGCTAAGATCGGTTGTGGTATATTGAAATCATGTCCTGTAATTTAAAAATTGTCATTAAACTTCAAAAACTATACCACATATTAGAAGTTTTTTTAAGGATAGTAACACAAATTGAGTAAAAACAGGTTAACGACGTCGAATAACCGGTTTCCGGTTTGTTCGAAAATTACGTTTTTACAAATATCGTTATACGGTTAATAACAAAGAAACCTGTTAACCGGTTTCACCTTTTTTTCAGTTTCGGATTTGGGCACTCTAGTTCCATACCATATTTATATTTAAGAAGGTGCCATTCTATTTCTTATTTTTATTATAATAAATTTCGAACTAATAATTAGTTATTGAACCAAAAAAAATGCACAAGAATATAAACGTATTTCAAAAGTTAAAATGTATTATTGCTTAATGAAAATCTACAGCCTATATTTAGACGCTTATATGTACAAAATGTGTTGCCTACTTTAAGGCGCCTGTCTCTAAATGTTTCTTCATATATTATTGTAGGGTATCATTTCCATTTTTTTCATTTAAGTTATTCAGTCTATGGACAATAATTTATGTATAAATATGTGTTTTTCATTCAGTTTATTTATGGAATTCAGTTGAAATTTATACTCTTTTCCAATTATGGAATTCGTTTTAATATTTATTGATTTCCACATTATTCTTGTGCTAATTTTAACAATTTTATCTACAACGTTGCTAGCATGAAAGAGGTTTGGGATCATATAGCACCTGCAATGACGTTGAATGCTGATATATATTTCTTACTCCAAGAGTGTTTTAGCCTGTAATTTATCTCTGCACTTCCAATAATAAACATTGTAGCAAATCATTAAATCGTCATCTTTATCAATCATAAAATTAACTTTAAAATTACAATTTAAATATAAAACAGACAAAAAACTTGTATACATCAAACCACAAAATTGACATGATTGTTGTGTTGCATTAAGTAGAAAGCAAAAAACAAACAATCTACATAAACTCAATTGTAATACAATCAAAGTCAACATTAAAGGCAGATGAGAATTGCGAGTATTGAAGTAAAAACAAAACACTTCAGCAACTACGTGAAGAGAAAAAATACGTGATATCAAAGGAATTATGGTGTGATGATTACACTCAGGGACTGAATCGCAGTGATTGTTTTTGTTTCATTCCACTTTTTTGTTGTTCTGCATAAAATGCGTCCTTTCTTTTTGTTTCTCTGTAACGCACGATTTCCCTGAGAAAATTTATAATTCCATTTGATTTGTTCTGCAATGCTGTGCGATGTCAGAGATGAGTATGCAATTGTTGCTGATGGGATAGGGGATAATAGAGTATTGCAAATTTGCATACAAATTTAAATTTCTTTCAACTTTGTACAGTTGCTGTATAGGTTAAGCAGGGGAAATCGTAGCTAATTGAATTGTAATGAACTTTCTAGGCCAATTGTCATAGAGATAGGAAAAGAAAGATTTCGATTTGTAGTATGAAAGTCAATTTAAAAAAAAAGAAGGACATTTCAGGAAGGAGATTTAACAGTTCGGTTCATGACCGCATGTTTAAATAAACTAAAAAACAGGACCACCCTATCCCCAATGCCTAGGCTCCAGAAGTCACACTTATCATTTGAATTCGATACATTTTTGCACCGACAACTAAAATAACAACTAGAATAACACTGCGTCACATGAACCCATTGGAGAACGCATTTTGAATAAAAAGTCTGCAGCCTAGTGCGAATGTTTGCGACATTTTGTAGAACAAATTGGAACAATATGCATCACTGGACTGAAAATAGGTCACAGTTTTAAACGACTATTATAATCTTACACCAAAAGAAGCTACCCAGCTGCTGTAAATCTTAAACAACATCTATCCTATAACACTGTGCAAGGTTTTGAAAAAAGTTTTGGAAAACAGATGCAGACTCAACTGATTTACATTAATTCAGGTCCTACAAATCGAACTGCATCATTAGTTTTTTGACCTATATTTTTGTTTGCGTACAGAATTTTTGATATGCTAACATCTATAGGCACGGGTAGGGCAATCTATCAAAGTGAACACACGCAAACAACATACGCCGTTAGCATCACATACGTGGTTGTTGTACATCAATAGTCTCAGCCTGAAAATATGTATGATGGTATTGATGTAGCGGCAGCGAACAAACAAGCAGGTCGTCATTGCCAAAAAGTAATGAATAGTATAGAGAACTCATGGAACGAATTGAATGACTCAAAGGCATAGTCGACATCTGACGAATGGTTCAAAAAGTATTACTCTCTTTTTGTCATAATTTGGTCCATTCATAATTTTTATGTGAAACATTGATGCCTTTTGAAACATTTATGCTTTTGCATTGTTTTTTGTAATAACATTGTCAAAATGACGCAATTATATTGAAATATTCTACAAAGAGAATAAGACTCGTGTATGGTCTTTTACTCCGACTCTCTACATGAGAGCGGGAAAAAAGTGCAATAAGTTCTCTATAATATGCAATACTTTTTGTCGTCGCTCTGTTTATAACAAAACAAAAACAATTATTTGAGTGAGCTAAGTATTGCTTTATTTATTTTAACACTATTACATCTAATGTTACAGTAGATGTAAGAAGAAAGAAACTGCAATAGCAAACGAGCGTTCAGCACAAAAAAAATCAATTTCAAACCACAACAAAACAACTTTAAACTAAATTTTATATATAATGGAAGGGAGTGCATTTCGTATAATGGCTTTTGGCATTGACTGCATTCCGGGTGTCATATAAACCTTGATCAATACTAATTAAACCAATTTATTAATATTTAAAAGAGCTCGCAATTTTTTTTCAAATGAAACATTCACTGATATGTTCATAGACATCGGACAGGTGCCGTTTCACAAAGAGGTGTTAACGCTTCGCCCGTTAGTTCGAACACTCATTGATTTTTTTTAAATTTTATACTCAGAGGCTGCGATGTAGAGCTAATTTTTTGAGACAAGTTTATACGTATATCACCATTACTCGTGAACGCCTCATCGGATTTTGTGTAAACAAATTTAGAAAAATTAACAATTATAATGCAATTAATCTATGCCTATACTATTTCCCCATATAGGTAACAGTTTCGCGGTTATAAATAAATTTATGAAGTAAAAATAATAATTTGTTGCTTAAAAAATTAAAAATGTGTATGAAAAACTTATTATAAAACCATCATTACGGCGCAAAAATTAATGATGCAGGTCGATTCGTCAGAACCGTATTAGTGTATATCCGTTGAGTGCACTCCTACTTCTGTTTCGACGTGCACAGTGTAATTGGTAATGTATAAAAAAAATAATGGCTTTCCATTAAATCTGATGAAGGCATTGGAGGAGCTCCGAACAACCTACTTTCAGAATCTTTTTCCGGGTTAGGAATTCGATAGTATCGCAATTTCTAAGCGAGGTGACCGTCGTCGAAAAAAATGTAAGGTGGTCAGAGCAGTAATCGAACCTACGTTCTCACGTGCAAAAACCCGGTACACTAACCATTTCACCACCGACGGCCATAGAATAAGTACTGTAGTATAAATGTGGCCGTCGGTGGTGCAATGGTTAGTTTGCGCACCGCCTGTACATGAGATCCTGGATTCGATCCCTGCTCTGACCACCTTAAAGTTCTTACGGCGGCGGTCACCTTGCATAGTTACGGCGACACTATCTAGTATACAGGGTCAGTGAGGAAGTTCCGGACAAATTTCTCCAACGTATTCCTTGGATCATTTCATGAAGAAAAGTCCATTAGGACCATGGCTCATTTCATTAAGAAAAGTGCAAGGGTGCGAAAGGCAGCGGGTTCAAAATTTTCGGATTGGTGGTCGGAGGGTAGTAGGGTAAAGTTGCTAACTTTTTTCCTGTATCTCGGCGATTTCACTTTTTTTCTTCTTTTTTTATTGGTTCTGAAAGGCCTCTTAAAGACCTTTCCAACAAGTCCAAAAAAAATCCGACCACTGGCTCAAAAGTTAGCAACCTTACCCAACTACCCTCCGACCGCCAATCCGAAAATTTTGAACCCCTGCATTATCGGACATGGTCCTAGTGGACTTTTCTTCATGAAATGAGCCAAGGAATACGCTGGAGAAATTTGTCCGGAACTTCCTGAATCACCCTGTATAGCCATGAAAAAGCTTCTCAATATACTGTTCGGAACCGGTGTATAAACTGTAGATCCCAATCAGTGAGTACAAAACTAGAAAGCTCACAGCTCATTGGTTGTGCGAAAGCTCTCCCCAATTCCTGTATATAATATTGAAAACCAAAATTACCAGATACGATTGAAATGATTTCAAAGTAAGTACAATTTCCAATGGTATTGAAAGTTTTTTAAATTTTTATTTGGATAGGAAATTCAAATTAAAAAACAAGTTATAATTGTCATATAATTAATTTGCACCGATGTATGGATGTAATGGGAAATAATTTAGTTATTTTTATTTAGTGCAAACAAATATTTCTAAATCAACAGCCTAGTTTACTGGCTGTTAGCGCTAAAAGCAATTGCATACTTTTGGGCTCACATCAATAACATATTATATTCAGAGGGTTAAATTACAAGTCTATCATACTTTAGATTGTTAACTTTTAACTTTGTTATTATCTGTAAACGGATATATATGAATTTGCTGTTAAGAGGGCCTCAAAGGATGAGTATTAAGTTCCTGATTACATGTATGTATGCAAAACACTGTTATTTCCCACCAATTGTAACATACAAACATTCAAGGCAAATATCAACAGACACTTCTCCCTCTTTCCACCCTCTACTACCTCAATTTTCCTTCGCCAACACAATGCACTGCATTTATAGGGGGCATACCCTGAGTGTTGGTTTGATAAAAAAAAAAAAAAAAAAATAGGTTGTAGAGAGTTTTGTGGAAACACTTTGCACGTATGACCAGGAGTTAGGGTTGAGTGGCCAAACTGGTCGTTTTTGGTAAATTCTTAATGTGAATTCGGGGGTTTCGGCTACACGCTCGTTTACAGCAACAATGCTTTCAAGAGGACAACCGGTGCGCACAGGAGTCTTACTGCCATAATTGGTCCAGTTTCTTTAAACCACTTCTTTTGACCACTCTTCGAATGGTTGACACATTAGGTGACACATTAACTAGAAACAATTTTTGAAATAAGTTTTCAAAACTATAACGCGTTGGTCTTTCGCAAAGCGCTCCTTTTTGGAACGAAGTTCCTTATCGCGCATTGCGGGATGGTGGCTAAAGGAAAAAAAATTAAACAACTTAACTAGAAACAATTTTTGAAATAAGTTTTCACAACTCTATCGCGTTGGTCTTTCGCAAAGCGCTCCTTTTTGGAGCGAAGTTCCTTATCAGACATTGCGGGGTGGGGGAAAAATGCAAAAAAATTAAACAACTTTTGTTTTAACACTATTATGCTACATCCCACTATTATCAACTATACTTTTTAATGTTGATTTGGTTTGTGTCTAGACTAACTAGATGCCTCACATATGTTGGGAAATTTCTTGTTTAATGGGAATTTTTGTGTAACCAATATTAAGTATTGATTGTAGTTTTGAACCCAATAAAAAGTAAACTACTATAAAAGTAAACCCAGTAAAGTGCCTTTTTGATGTGTTAACATCTATACGCGCGCCTCTAGGGCAGTAAACTATAAATGTAATACATACGCAAGTGTTAGGTTTGTAAGAGTAAATCATCGTTTGTTTGTTCGTTGCTTGGCAGTCGGTATTGAAAGTGATTATTGGGCGATTTTCATATAATTTTCCCACGCGATTTTCTCCGGAAATTCATAGCCGATTTTATTAATTTTTGGATTAAAAAGCTAGTGCGGGTTTCGACGAAGAGTTTCGGCCAAAAGTTAAGGCCATCCGATATCGGCGAGCCGAGATTGAAGTGTTTTAATTTGGAGTAATATTAAAAAAGTATTTTATGTTGATCTTCGGTTATATCGTACGAATATAACAATGTATGTCTGTATGTACAAGTGTCTGTTGCTTTGCATTCTTTGACTTTTGTGGGAATAAAAAAAAAGTATTGAGCAAGAATATAATGACACATGTGCTTGCACTGGGTCTTTAAATAATTTTAAGTATTAATATTATTTAACTGTAACGTCATCATATGATTGAACGCTGTTTTTTATTTTCCAATGTAACATTTACGAATGTGTTCATAGAAATCGAACAGGTACCGTGTAGCAAAAAGGTGTTAACACATCGCCCGTGAGTTCGAACACTCATTGGATTTTTCGTAAAAGGAGCAAATTTTCTCAAAAGAAATACCTATTCACATTCTTAAACGCAGTACTTTTTCTTAAAAAAAATACCTTATATTAAAAAAGTACCTATCCTTAAAAAAAGTGAACTTTCTTATAAAAAGTAAATTTTCTTTACAAAATTGTATTACGTTGCGGAATGAAGGCTAAATGAATAAATTTTAAACAACGTTTTTTTAACTTCTTTATTACAACCTATTATTATCAACTATATTGGGTACGTTTGGCTTGGTTTGGTTTAAAGGGAAGTTTTCTAGGTGGCGCCAGTTTATTACATACTGTAGTTTTGAACCCAATAAAAAGTAAATTTAGAAAAGCAAAAGCGCAAGACGGGCAAATCCATGAAGTACAACCCTGAGCATGGAATTACATTTGGCAGCACACTTACCCTTACACTCGCACTTTTGGTGTGGTTTGTGTCTAGACTAACATATGGTGGGATATTTCTTATTTAACCCTGCTGTTAGGTTAGGAAAAAAATACGAATGTTAGGTTAAGGGACCATTTGGTCCATACTGCAATTTACAAACAAAATAACCATCTATTCGTATTCTTTGTATCTATCTTGTGTTAGTAATACTCAAATATTTTTATTATTTTTGTTATTTTATATTTTGAACATAATTGTAAAGAAAATCAAAGAATATATTCTATGGACCAAATGGTCCCTTAATCTGAAATTTGTAATTTCTTATTTGACTCAGTCCTGTTTCTAGTTAGAAAATTTAATTTTTGCTCATTCCATTGGTTTATAAAAAAGATCACGTGACCTGAAAAATGAAGTCAGTATATATCACCGCTCAAAACTTACAAAGAAAACTAGCCATTATTTCGATCAAATGGGCTTAATCTAACAGCAGGGTTAAACGGAAATTTTCTAGTTGCAGCGTATTTACTCCATATAGTAGTTTTGAACCGAATAAAAAGTAAATTTAGAAAAGCCAAAGTGAAAGAAGTTTAAAAAATAGCATTTTCTTAAATATGTGCGTTTTCTTAAAAAAAGTAAACTTTCTCAAAAAAATACCTATTCATATTCTTAAACAGAGTACCTTTACTTAACAAAATATCTTATCTTAAAGAAGTACCTTTCGATCTTTTAGTTGTTATGTTTTCAATAATTGTCCGGTTCAAGATCAATAACTATTAAAAAGTAGTTTTTCTATGAAAAAGCACATTTTATTTAATAGAAATATAAAAAAAGAAAGATTGTGAAATTGATCATTATGGTGGATGGTTGGGAATATAGCTATTTCAATGCCCTCCCAGGCAGATCATCAGCTCCCTTCTCCATAAGTATTTGGGTATATCATCACACATCTTCTTACAAAAAGTACATTTTCTTAACAAAAGTATTTTTTTAAATAAGTATCTTTTCTTAAAAAAAGTAATTTTTTGAATAAGTACCTTTTCGTACAACAAATTGCCTTTTCTTAAACAACTACCTTTTATTTAATGAGTACCTGTTTGTAAAACAAAATAACTTTTCTTGAGATAAGTAGCTACTCCTAAAATTGTACCTATTCTTTGGTAACAAAAAGCTGTTCTGTACCTTCTCTTAAAAAATACCTTTTCTTACACAAATTTATTTTCTTTAAAGTACCCTTTATTTAAAATAAAATAATATATTTTCTTTTCCTGAGCTGAGTAGCCTTTCTGAAAATGACTACATTTTCTAAAAAAAATAACCTTTTCCTAAAGAGGGTACCACTTCTTTAAAAAGTTCCGGTTATTAACAAAGTACTTCTTTGTAAAAAAATTCATATTCTTATGGCTTTTTTTTTACAGAAAGTACATCTTCTTAAAAACAGTACCTTTTCTTAAAAATATTAGCTTCTAATAAAAGACGTACCTCTCTTTAAAGAATAACCTTTTCCGGAAAATATAATGCATATTCGTACAAAAAGGACATAAAAATATACTTTTTTCTATCTAAAAAATACATTCTTTAAAAAAAATTACTTAAAAAAATGTTATAATTTTAGAAAAAGTATCTTTTCTTAAAGACTCATTTATATTATCGTATTTTTCAACGGCGTCTTACGCGTGTTGGAACTAACTAGCATACAGGGTGATTCAGGAAGCTCCGGACAAATTTCTCCAGCGTATTCCTTGGCTCATTTCATGAAGAAAAGTCCACTAGGACTATGTCCGAAAATGCAAGGATGCGACATGGCAGCGGGTTTAAAATTTTCGGATTGGTGGTCGGAGGGTAGAAGGCTAAAGTGGCTAACGTCTGAGCCAGTGGTCGGATAAAATAAAATCTTAAACGTGTTAATTTAGAAAAACAAATAAATGTGTGCTGTTAATTCGCTTCCAAAAACAAACATTTTTGCATTTCAGTAAAATGATCATAACTTTGGGACGGTAAGACCCCTTGGCTTCGTTTAGGTCATTTTGGAAAGGTAAGAGGTATGGCTATCTTAAAAAACATAAGTTACCTGCCATCTGGCTGAGAAAATTGAGGTTATATGCATTTTTTTCCCATTTTTTCCGAAAGCTCTGTATCTCGGCGATTTGATTTTTTTCTACTTTTTTTTATTAAATCTGAAAGGCCTCTTAAAGACCTTTCTAACAGGCCCACTGGCTCAGAACTTAGCAACTTTACCCTACTACCCTCCGACCATCAATCCGAAAATTTTGAACCCGCTGCCATTTCGCACCCTTGCATTTGCGGACATGGTCCTCGTGGACTTTTCTTCATGAAATGAGCCAAGGAATGCGCTGGAGAAATTTGTCCGGAACTTCCTGAATTACCCTGTATAATGTGTACCGAAAGGAACTTCGTTCCAATCGGGTGTCCACTGACCCCAGATGTGATTTTTTTAAAAATAGGAATAAACATATGTGACAGCTGCCAAATTTCAGAATTTCCACTTGCACAAAAAAAATTACACTAAATTTAAAAAGTGCAATCTTACTGAGACGCCCTTTTAATACATAATTAAGAACTCCACAGGCATCAATTTCATCTAAATGGGATTCTGTTTAGGACCGAAATAACTTCGAACAATATGAGCAGTTCAAAATTCACATGCGGGTCTTTAGTACTTCACTTAATCAGTTAAATTTAAATAACAATATATTCCGAAATAATACAAACGTTTATTTTGAAAGACCAACCGAATTTCAAAGACATTTAAATTTATTAAAGGGAAACACTTGAACCCTCATTGAAAGGTTTCTTGTGTGAAACAGAAATAAAACAAACAAATATTTCAATTAAGTCATAAAGAATTTCAAAGAACTAAAATGTGTTTAATTATAACAGGGTTGAACAGAAAATGAAATGAGTAATAAATGAAATTAACATAAAGAATAAGGGGAAATATAATGTTAAAGTTTTAAAAATATGGGAAATTATTGGAGAAAGAAATACGTTTTATGTCTGGTTTTAGATGTTTAATTGAAAATTGTTTAAGGCTACAGACTGTTCAAACTGATTCTGATTGATTACTGAACGCGGCTCTGGTACATGAAAAACTAGGTTCGAACATTATTCTGTCCACCTTACATACATACCTTTCGGTGACTTACACCTCGTTTAGTGGTGTCAACACTATCGAGTGAATAGCAATAGACGTTATTTCTGAGATACGAGTTGTTGTCATAAAAAAAAACAAATATCCAAATCAAATGAAATTAAGGCAAAGCTAAAATATATTAAAAAGCTTTTCAAACCCTTGTACTGTAGCGGATTACAACTGTAGGTGTTAAGGAGTAACTGCAAAACTAGAAACAGCAACGCTCACTGTTTGTGAAAGGACCTCTCCTCTCTCTTGGTTTCATATAATGGAAAAATATTGATTTATTTAAATTTGCATTCTTTTATTGCTTAATTTACTGTACTAAAATGTAAAGATATATCTCTGTTTAAGAGTAGTGTAATATTCGGTTGTGGTTTCGTTTTATCCTCAATCAAACACAATTTTATTCGCCATCATCTTTATCAGCATTTCATTAATCTCTAGGAAAGAAGGAAATCATTAATAAAACCACAAAGGCCACCCGTTGGTTATCCAATCCGTCTGTCTGTCTGTCTGACTATTCAATAGAATCGACTTCATGCTGAGTCCAATGTCTGTCTAACCCATGTGTCCTGTGAGCCATTACAACCCTCACCCATTGTGCTCACCCTAAGAAATGACCTTCGCCGTTAAAACCACTCAAAATTATTTAGGCGAAAGTGATTTAAATACGAGTGGATGTAAAGGAATTTTCAGGATTTAAAGTTGGGCACTACAAAGGACATTAAATGTGATGGCAAATATGTGCGTAGTGAGGAAAATGGGCGCTTACTTAAGCTAGCCAGAAGTGGAGGGTAGTTCTGACAAAATGATAATTAGAAAAGTAAGAAGGTCACACATGTCAAACATATTACGTGGATGTGTTTAAATCATTTATCATTTCAAAGTGTCTGCAATTCGCATGCTAAGTGTGACCATGTGTTATACATAAAGGATGTTATTTTGCTGACCCTTAAATGGAGTCGAGAGGTTTTTATACGTTACGTGCTTAAAGTGACTAGACAGAAAGGAAAATAATTACAAAATGTGACTGGTATTAAAGAGCAATACCAGAGTCTAGTTTTTCTAGGAACTGAAATACTACTATAAAAAATCGTTGTGAATCAGCCATAGTGTTTAGGCTCGAAAAAATATGTAAGTAAACCCAATAGAAGGGAGGAAATACGTTTGTTATTTCAGCAAATATGTGTGTGTTGGTTTAGCTAAAATTGGTTAATAGTTTAGCAAATACATGTTAGCTTTTTTAGCAAACATACATATATTTGTTGTTTTATCACACATATTTTTCTTGCTTTAGCAATCATTTGTTTAGTTTTTGTAGCAAAAATATGATTGTTGTTTTAGCAAACATTTGTTCTTTGTGTCTTAGCAAATTACGGGTTTTTCAACAAGAGCGCTACAAAAATTTTTTTAAGTAAAACAAAAACGGTTTTAAATACCAATGAAACACTTTATTTCTGTGAAAGTACGTTCGATGCCATTATGTATGGAACTCGATTTCTTTTGCATGACCACCACGGGCACGCTTGCAGAAGTCCAGACGCTGAACCCAATTTTCGACGGTTTTCAAGCATAAATCGGCCGATACTGCTGCAATTTCACGTTCGATATTCGTACGCAGTTCATCAATCGTCGCTGGCTTGTTGACATAGACTATAGACTTAACGTAGCCCCACAGGAAATAATCTAACGGCGTCAAATCGCACGACCGAGGCGGCCAATCGACTGGGCCTTTTCGTTAGATAACACGTTTACCAAACTTGGTTTCCAATAAATTGATTGTGACATTCGCGGTGTGGCTTGTGGCGCCGTCCTGTTGGAACCACATGTCCTCCAAGTCCATGTTATCCAATTGGGGCCAAAAATATTCGGTTATCATTGAACGGTAGCGATTCGCATTCACAGTAATGTGCCGGTCTTGAGCATCACGGACGGAGTACGGCCCAATGACGCCGCCGGCCCATAAACCGCACCAAACAGTAGTTTTTTCGGGATGCAATGAAGACTCATGGATTACGTGTGGATTGCTGTCTGACCAATAACGCATATTTTGCTTATTGACGAAGCCATTCAGTCAGAAATGAGCCTCATCGCTGAAGATGATTTTCCGATGAAAATCCGAATCATTTTCAAATTGTTGCTCAGCCCAATTCACGAACATACGATGCTTATGGTGATCAAGCGGCTTCAGTTCTTGCGTCAATTTGATCTTGTAAGGATGTAGGCCAAGATCTTTTCGCAAAATTCGCCACAACGACGTCACATAGATGCCCAACGCTTGAGAACGACGTGTGAGAGACACATTTGGGCTTTCTTGAACTGAAGCCTCAGCGGCAGCAATATTCTCGACACTACGGGCACTTCTTTGTCTCATTGGCACTGGAACATTATGTACTGTGCCTGTGGATTCAAATTTTTCCACTAGACATGTACATGAATAGCAAACACACGTATATTATATTTGCGACATCCAAACAACAAACTTGTAACTTCTGTAAAGTCTAGGTCAAGAATATGAATCTGCTCTGTTACTTATTTAGCGTGAAATGTTAGACGAAAAGTTAGTCAACGTGGGAAATTGCAGCAACATATTTCCTAGCTTTTGTAGCAACAAAATTGCTAGCTTTTTCGGAATTGGAAAATAAAAAAATACATATTTGCATCTTAAAGCCCATAAAGAGCAATGACTCACAATCAGTGTGCCGATGGTGTTCTAGTTTTAGACCCACTGATTGGGACCTTTAGATATACTCCGATGCCGACCGGTTTTTTAAGAATCTTTTTCATGGTTTTGTATATGATTTTGTCGACATCACTAAGCGAGATGACCGTCGTCGAAAATAATTTGGGTCGAAATAACAGTCTCATATATAAGAGTATCGCAGGCACAATTGATTCACAATTGATTGATTTCCATCGGCCTAAATTCAATATCTTTTGATCTAGAACAAATTTCTGTAAAAAAAACAATTGCAGGGAAGAAGTCAAGGATTGTTTGGAGATACTAAAATTGAAAATCTGATAATCTAGCAACTTTTACAAAATATTCTAAAGTCAACTACTCCTCTTGTTTCTCAAATTTACAGAATATGAGAAATTTTTTCCTCATTTTATGTATTTTAGACATATTTTGGCGTACAAGCAATTGTTAATTTTTTCATATTAAAAAAATCTACTTTGTTCGGATGTTGAAAATTGACAAAAATATATTTATTTGTTGAGAACTGTATCTCCTATAGGGTTAGGGATATGGCACTCGAATTTCGTTCAGTAGAAAGAGTAGCTTCCTGCCGTCTGTGGTTCAATGGATAATGTGAGCGGCTCTTGTGCATGGGAAGTCACCTCTAAGCCACCTCGCTTAGTGATGGCGGCACTATCGAGTACTTAGCCATGAAAAACCTTCTCAAAATACCGTTCGGAACCGGTGTAAAACTGCAGGCCCCAATCAGTGAGTGAAATATTAGAAAACGCACAGCGCATTGGTTGTGAGAAGCTCTTCCAAATCCCTTCGTGGGATGTCATGGGAAACTTGTGGAGAAGGAAGCTGAAATAACAATAATCCAAACCATCCACCGAAATAGTCAATTTCACTGCTTCTGGTAAAAACTATTTTCTATTGAAAATTATTTTTAATAGGGAAAAAGATCTTGAACCGAATTAATGATGAAAAAACATAATACGAAAAAAATTATTTTTGGAACGAAGTTCCTTATCGCACGTTGCAGGATGGGGGCTAAATGAGAAATACATAAACAACTTTAGTTTTAACACTATTATTTTACAACCCACTATTATCAACTATATTGTTTACTTTTGCTTTGGTTTGTGTCTAGACTAACTAGATGTCTCACATATGGTGGACAATTTCTTGTTTAATGGAAAGTTTTCCAGGTGGAACCTGTAACCAATATTTAGTATATTTGTAGTTTTGAAGCCAATAAATATTAAATTTAGGAAAGCCAAAGTGAACGAAGTGTAAAAAAAATAACATTTTCTTAAATAAGTGCCTTTTCTTAAAAAAAGTAAATTTTCTCAAAAAACAAAGTATGTTGTTTTAAAGAAACTACTTTAACACAACGAAGTACCTTTGCTTCAAAAACGCTAATTTTCTTACAAAAAGAACCTTTTCTTAAAAAAACATTTTTTTTAAATAAGTACATTTTCTTTGAAAAGTACATTGTCTTTAAAAAGTAAATTTTCTTACAACAAACTGCATTTCCTTAAAAAACTAAATAAATAAAAATAAATGGTTTCCCATTACATCTCATAAAGGGACCGGGGAGAACTTCTCACAATCACTGAGCTGTGCGCTTTCCAGTTTTCACTCATTGATTGGGACCTACAGTTTTACACCGATTCCGAACGGTATTTTGAGAAGCTTTTTCATGGCTATATACTCGATAGTGTTGCCGTCACTATGCGAGGTGACCGCCGCCGAAAGAAATTTTTTTTGAAGGTGGTTAGAGCAGGGTTCGAACCCACGATCTCATGTACAAGAGCCGCGCACACTTACCATTGCACCACCGACGACCTACATTTTCTTTAAAGAGCACCTTTTTTGTGAAACAAAATAACTTTTCTTGAGATATGTAGCTACTCCTAAAAAATACCTAATCTTGATAAAAGGACCAATTCAAAAAAAAAATTCCCATTTGTTAATCAAAATCTTTTGTTCAAAAATATACCTTCTCTAAAAAATACCTTTTTACGCACAAAATCCTTTTCTTAAAAATAAAATAATACCTTTTCTTTTCTTTTCTTGAGATAAGTAGCCTTTCTGAAAGTAAGTATATTTTCTTAAAAAAATAACATTGTCATAAAAAGAGTACCACTTCTTTAAAAAGTACCTGTTCTTAAAAAAAGTGCTACTGTGAAAAAAAAAATTAATACTCTTATGGCTTTTTCTTACAGAAAGTAGTTGCTCTTAAAAATGGTACCTTTTGTTAAAAAAAAAATTAGCTTTTTATAAAAGAAGTACCTCTCTTTGAAAAAGGACCTTTTCGGGAAAATATAATACATATTCTTACAAAAAGGACATAAAATATACTTTTAAAAAAAATATATTCTATAAAGAAATTAAATTTTCTTCAAAAAAAGTTTATTATTTAACAAAAAGTATATTTTCTTAAAGAACCATTTGAATTATCGTATTTTCCAACAGGCGCCTTAGGCGTGTTGGAACTAAC
The DNA here is from genome assembly GCA_963931995.1 of Phaonia tiefii. NCBI lineage: Eukaryota > Metazoa > Arthropoda > Insecta > Diptera > Muscidae > Phaonia > Phaonia tiefii. The sequence goes on along the minus strand of OZ008368.1, from coordinate 314,574,433 downwards.
TAGTACATGATATAAAGCGAAAGAACTTCGTTCCAACCAAGTGTTCCCTGACACCTCACGTGCTCTTTTTGTATGCATATGAACAATTACGTCAAAATATCTTTGAAAAACATAGCAGGAAAATAGACTGATGTTTTGTTTTCTTTAGAATCGAAAAATGAGAAAAGTAGTCAACTTTGGAGTAATTTCAAAAATATACCCCATTATCCGATTTTTAATTTTAATTTCAATATTTTAATAATCCTTGGCTAGTTGCCTGCAATATGCTTTATACAGAACTTACAAATGTTTACCAGATCAAAAACAATTAAATTACATTAAATTTTGGCCGATGACAAACGATTCTGGACCACTGTGCGATGCAGAATATCCTTGATGATACCAGGGATAGGTATTTACCAGAGAGAGAAGCTGTCTTTATTTGTTAACGTGTATTGACTTAAAATTTACTTATTAAATTGACTTAAAATCTTTTTAATCTCCCAATGTGCCAAATTAAGTCGTTCATCCCTTTTTTCCACTGACTCAAGAAGTCATATCTTCTACAAATTCCTTAACAAATTATTTTTAAATAACCGGCTTTTAACTCCCAAACAGACACGAATTGTAAAGGTTATCATTTTCTTTTGGGAGCAGTAATAAATTAAGTTATTAAAAGAGGTGTTACCTGTTTATACAAAAGCAAAAAAAAACCAAACCAACAAAAACACGACCATTAAGACCAACAAGGAATCAGGCAATAAACACCTCTTTCATAACAACAAAAAACACAAATATTTGCATTAGCCACCAAATTAAACGTTGCAACAGAATACCAGTAGTAACGGACACTATCATTAACTTTTAAACACACACACGAGCTAAAAAGCAAAACGCTTCTGTATACCAAGTCCGCACGTTGCAGTCGAATTGGAAGCTACCAAGGAAACGCGTAAGGCAAGTAGTAGTAGCAAAAGCAGCCCGTAAATGAGTGGTTAAATGGAGGCAAATAACAAGCAGCAGATTTTGTTTTTCCCTGTTTTGTTTAAATACTTGTTCGTATCTTGGCAAGAAGTAATACGATACTATTTTTGTTTGTGTTGCCTTGATGTTATTACTGCCGACTGTTTTAACCTAAACACCTTTTGTGAACCGGCAAAAACAAAAAAAAAACATTTTGTTTTCATTCGATGTTTGAAGACGGGTTCCCCCAATGTTTTGTTTTTAACATTTTGTAAAACAAGAGAAAAAATTAACTTGTGAAGGGGCAAACAAATTATGTGTTAACATGGCATACAGTAGTAGTACGACCGGCGCATATCTGCATAAATGCCTCACTCACTCACCATAGCACATGCAAGCATAATATACTTTGCCTACAGTCTGCAACACATTACACACTATTTGGTCCTGAAAAGCTGCCAGTGGTGGCGTTTTTTCGTCTGGCGGTATTCTCAAGTATTGTCTGCTGCTGCTGTCGTTGCATGCTTTGTAATTAAATGACTGTTTTGATTTCGCGCCTGGCGTTATTTATCTCAAAGATATAATTCATTTCTCTTTTTTTGTTTTGTTCATGCAGTCGTTTTTTTCCATTGTAATAACTTCCCTTGAGACCTACGCGTGCTTTGTATCTTTGTGATATTTTGTATGTGAATCATTGAAGTGAAGCAATTTCCCTTTTTTGATATCAGTTTTTAATTAAAAACAAGTGATCAATATATATTATTTTTTTTTTGGCATCGTAAATCTTTTGTCGTTGCATACGGGTAAACTGCTTGCTTCAAAGGAAATAATTATACTGTCAAAAGTGAAAAATGCAAACAATCATTTTCTTCTTGCCACATATGTGGTGGTATCTATAAAGTGGGCTATATACCTTATTTTTGCTTTGATTTTTATGTATGCCGAATTTGTAATGGGAGCGAAATATTGTGTATCAGGCCATGCCCATTGAATGCAACGTTTTCCCATGTGGGGAGGGAAACATTGAGATGAGCAACTAACCCCATTGCTTCAAAATTCTAGTACTTCTGTCTCACATAAAACAATGTTACGGGATGAGTTTGATAGGGGAAATAAAACTAAAATTTAAAAAAAAAATTTCAAATCATGACAATAACTCGGAAACCGGCCGTCGACCGACCAAAAAATAAATTGTTGACATACTAAAGAGGCGTTAACAATTGGGTGGCTTTAATTTGTCATCATTTTTCTTTAAATCAATAAAAATAAACCTTTTTCAAATAAAAAAACAGCTGAATCGACCATATGCCTTTATCTCGAAATAAAATTTATTAGGGTCAGGTTAAGTTTTAGTGAGTTAATAAATTATTAACTATTATTATTATTTTTATTCGGAAAATATAAGAGCATTATCCAGATTTTTAATAAATGTTATTTTTTTTTAAACACATTTCTAATATTTTTCACCTAAAGATAAAAAGAATTAAACTGAGATAGACTACACAGACTAATCTAAATTAGATTCTAATAAATTGAATGGATTAAATTTATTGAATTCAATCGAACTGAACTCAACTGAACTGAACTGAACTGAACTGAATTGAATTGAATTGAATTGAATTGAACTGAATTGAATTGAATTGAATTGAATTGAATTGAATTGCATTGAATTGAATTGAATTGAATTGAATTGAATTGAATTGAATTGAATTGAATTGTATTGAATTGAATTGAATTGAATTGAATTGAATTGAATTGAATTGAATTGAGTTGAATTGAATTGAATTGAATTGAATTGAATTGAATTGAATTGAATTGAATTGAATTGAATTGAATTGAATTGAATTGAAATGAATTGAATTGAATTGAATTGAATTGAATTGAATTGAATTGAATTGAATTGAATTGAATTGAATTGAATTGAATTGAATTGAATTGAATTGAATTGAATTGAATTGAATTGAATTGAATTGAATTGAATTGAATTGAATTGAATTGAATTGAATTGAATTGAATTGAATTGAATTGAATTGAATTGAATTGAATTGAATTGAATTGAATTGAATTGAATTGAATTGAATTGAATTGAATTGAATTGAATTGAATTGAATTGAATTGAATTGAATTGAATTGAATTGAATTGAATTGAATTGAATTGAATTGAATTGAATTGAATTGAATTGAATTGAATTGAATTGAATTGAATTGAATTGAATTGAATTGAATTGAATTGAATTGAATTGAATTGAATTGAATTGAATTGAATTGAATTGAATTGAATTGAATTGAATTGAATTGAATTGAATTGAATTGAATTGAATTGAACTGAACTGAACTGAATTGAATTGCATTGCATTGCATTGAATTGAATTGAATTGAATTGAATTGAATTGAATTGAATTGAATTGAATTGAATTGAATTGAATTGAATTGAATTGAATTGAATTGAATTGAATTGAATTGAATTGAATTGAATTGAATTGAATTGAATTGAATTGAATTGAATTGAATTGAATTGAATTGAATTGAATTGAATTGAATTGAATTGAATTGAATTGAATTGAATTGAATTGAATTGAATTGAATTGAATTGAATTGAATTGAATTGAATTGAATTGAATTGAATTGAATTGAATTGAATTGAATTGAATTGAATTGAATTGAATTGAATTGAATTGAATTGAATTGAATTGAATTGAATTGAATTGAATTGAATTGATTTGAATTGACTTGAATTGAATTGAATTGAATTGAATTGAATTGAATTGAATTGAATTGAATTGAATTGAATTGAATTGAATTGAATTGAATTGAATTGAATTGAATTGAATTGAATTGAATTGAATTGAATTGAATTGAATTGAATTGAATTGAATTGAATTGAATTGAATTGAATTGAATTGAATTGAATTGAATTGAATTGAATTGAATTGAATTGAATTGAATTGAATTGAAGTGAATTGAATTGAATTGAATTGAATTGAATTGAATTGAATTGAATTGAATTGAATTGAATTGAATTGAATTGAATTGAATTGAATTGAATTGAATTGAATTGAATTGAATTGAATTGAATTGAATTGAACTGAATTGAATTGAATTGAATTGAATTGAATAGAATTGAATTGAATTGAATTGAATTGAATTGAATTGAATTGAATTGAATTGAATTGAATTGAATTGAATTGAATTGAATTGAATTGAATTGAATTGAATTGAATTGAATTGAATTGAATTGAATTGAATTGAATTTAATTTAATTTAATTTAATTGAATTGAATTGCATTGTATTGAATTGAATTGAATTGAAGTTAACTGAATTGAATTGAAGCTAATTGAATTGAATTGAACTGAATTGAGGTGAAGTGACTTTAATTGAGTTGAATTGAGTTGAATTGAATTGTACTGACTTGAGTTGAATTGAACTGAGTTGGATTGGATTGTGTTGGATATCTATATTAGTTTTTCATTTTCAAAATTTCATAGAAGTATTTAAGTTTGACAGTCAAGTTTAATTTTTTATTAAAATGTAAATCATTTCAACTTAAAATTCGTATTTAATATAAAATTGATAAGTTTAACTCAAGCTCACATTAAAATCAATAATACTTGAAAATTATAAAATAGTTTGAAATAAACTCTCATGTATGAAAATCTTATAAAGTGAAAAAAAATTAATTTATGTACTTATTTAAATTATTTAATTGCATTGCAATTCCCATTATAAATTAATTTTGAAATAAAAAAAAAAAAAGGTGGAACTTATTTCGAAAATTTGGTTAATATTTGAAAATCTTCTCTTTTTGCTGAAGTTTTAAAATTTTGTAACTATATTTAACACAAATTGAGAAAAAAAAAACGGTTAACCGATGCCAGACAAAAGTTTTCGGTTTATTCAAAATTATGGGTGTTTAAAAACCCGATACACGGTTAATGGCAAAAAAACACGTTAACCGGTTTAGCCGTTTTTTCGGTTAGATAAGTTACTCAGTGTGTTCGGTGGTGTTGAAACTGTGTTGCATTCAAAAATAGCAAGATTTGTTATTTAGAAAAAGAAGTTTATTCGCAAACGGCTGATTGTTTACAGTAAGCTATTCATTTCAACAAAATAAAATGCTCTACAATTGATGTTGGATGGTATTGAAAGAAGCAAAATTAAGCAAAATAACAATAAATAGTGTTTTGTTTTTCTTTAATACTATTTTCTGTTATGACGCAACTTGTTTAATTTCAAAATATACAATTAAATTTGTTGCAATAATGCTATTATGAATGTTCAACAAAAATTATTCGCTATATCAAAGAAAAGTCTAAGGATAAACGAAATTTGTCATTGTTTCATCTCTGTGATTAAGAGTACGAACACTCTGTACTAAGGAACTAATATCCATGCAGTTTGTATAGAAGCTACACAATTCTCTCAACAAACTGATGATAACGCATACAGAATTCTACGTTATGTAATAGATTTTATTTCAATAGTATAGTAATTGAGGCATTCAGAAGCCAAACCGAATAACTCCGCTTTACCAAAATGTTGATTTTTTTGGCGTCTGGGGATTAATCAGAAACCAAAATTGTTCTTACCAAACAAATTATTATTACCTGGATAAGTTTATCATTGAGTGGTAAATTTGGGTTTGAAATAAGTCCTGGAAATATATTCTTTCAGAAGCAAAGGCGAGTAACGTCAATTTAATGTAAACAACTGCAAAAATTGTATAAGACAAATGAACATTACAAATATAATTCCTACTTTTTACTTATATTTATATATATTATAATTCCTACTTAAAAAACCAATGAGTGTTCGAACTCACGGGCGATGTGGTAACACGTTTTTGTTACACGGTGAGTCGTCGATTTCTATGGACACATTAGGAAATGTTACATTGGAAAATAAAAAAAGAATAGTTTTTGTGCTGAAGGCTCTTTTGCTATTGCACTTCCTTTCTTCTTACATCTGCTTTAACATTAGATGTAATATTGTTAAAATAAATATAGCAATAGTTAGCTCACAGTTTTTGTTTTGAGCGACGACAAAAAGCATTGAATAGTATAGAGAAATTATTGCGCTTAAAAAGTATTAATGCGTATTCTCTTTATCGAATATACCAATATATGTTATTACATTTCGACAATGTTATTACATAAAACAATACAGAAAGCATAAATGTTTCAAAAGGCATCAATGTTTCATATCAAAATTACGAATGGACCAAGATCTGACAAAAAGACATTATTATATTTTGAATCCTTCGCCAGATCTCGCCAGTGCGTTAGAGTTATACAATTCGTTCCATGAGTTCTCTATACTATTCAATACTCTTTGGCAACGACGACCTGCTTGTTTGTTCGCTGACGCTACATCAATACCATCATACTTATTTTCAGGCAGAGACTATTGTTGTACTACAACCAGGTATGTGATGCTAACGCTGAGAGTTGTTTGCATGTGTTCACTTTGATTGATTGCCCTAGTCGTGCTTTACTTTAATGTACTTGAAATTTTTCAGTTGCCAATGCAAACGATAGATATCGATGCAAAAGATAGACATCGAACACTCCAGATTAATCCAGATTTGTTGCATCCAGTAAATTATACCTTCATCCCTAGTAAAACACACCAGGAACTTTCATATGATTTTTATTAGGAATGTGCGATTAATCGATTAATTAACATTTTGAATAATCGATGTTGTGATTAAACTGATAATCGAATAAACAGAAATTCTGATTTATCAAAAATATGATTAATCAATTAAATTGAATATTGACTAATCTTATTTGAGTAACATTAATTTTGAAAAACTTATACATTCATACTACGCAAAAGTAAATACACATTTGAACATTTTGAATAAAGAAAATTATTGAAAAAAATAAAAATTTTGATTAATTAATTTTTAGGTTAATCAATTAATCATGTATCGTTGTTTAATCCAAATGCAGATTAATCGACTAATCGTAAATATGATTAGTCATAATGTATGATTACTCTTTTATTTGATTAATCTAGAAGTCGATTAATCAGCTTAATCGCGCAGCCCTATTTTTTATTTAGTTCTTTTTTGATGTAGTTAATCGTTTTGGTAACTAGCAATTCCAATTACTAGTAGGATACTGACTTAATCGTTTGTGGTGACTGAGATTTAAAATAAAAACTAAATGCTAAATTAGTATTTGGTTCTCAATTAATTGTTACCATATCCATATATTAATAACAGGTTTTTCAACAGAGACGCTACAAAAGTAAATCGATAGGGACAGCAAACGACACCATATTTTTTCCCGCCCTTTTGACATTTCTCTTCAGTAAGGTTTGGCAAATTATTAAAATTTACTACCGAAATTTGGAGTCAGTGGCCTCAACTTTAAGAGCGCTACGTCCAATTTATGGTCTTCAGCGAGGAGGCTCATTTCTGGCTGAATGGCTTCGTCAATAAGCAACATATGCGTTACTGGTCAGACAGCAAGTCACACGTAATCCATGAGTCATCATTGCATCCCGAAAAAATTACGGTTTGGTGCGGTTTATGGGCCGGCGGCGTCATTGGACCGTACTTCTTCCGTGATGATCAAGACCGGCACATTACTGTGAATGCGAATCGCTTCCGTTCAATGATAACTGAATATTTTTGGCCCCAATTGGATAATATGGACTTGGAGGACATGTGGTTCCAACAGGACGGCGCCACAAGCCACACAGCGAATGCCACAATCAATTTATTGGAAACCAAGTTTGGTGAACGTGTTACCTCACGAAATGGCCCAGTCGATTGGCCGCCTCGGTCGTGCGATTTGACGCCGTTAGATTAATTTCTGTGGGGCTACGTCAAGTCTATGGTCTATGCCAACAAGCCAGCGACGATTGATGAACTTCGTACGAATATCGAACGTGAAATTGCAACAGTATCGGCCGATTTATGCTTGAAAACCGTCAAAAATTGGGTCCAGCGTCTGGTTTCTGCAAGCGTGCCCGTGGTGGCCATGCACAAGAAATCGAGTTCCATACATAATGGCATCGAACGTACTTTCATAGGAATGAAGAATTTCATTGGTATCTAAAACCGGTTTTGTTTTATTTAAAAGAACTTTTGTAGCGCTCTTATTGAAAAACCTTTATTAACTGCAGTCAATTCTACTTTTAAAAAAAAATTTTTTTCAAAATCAGAGAAAGTTCTATTTTTTTAAATTCTTTATATTGACTTCACCTGTCTGCGCACCAAAAAAAATTTTGGATTGATTTTTAACCATTTTCCCGTGATCCATTCGAGCTGAAACTTCGCAGGCAAACTAACGGCGAAGACAAAAATAAACTACCAAAATATTAGCGGGATTGGACAAAGGGGCCTGGTATCCCCTAAACAAATACAAAAATCCATTATTTCTGCTCCTGTTAAGGGTAGTTGAACAATATTGTGTATGTTGGTTAGGTGTACATATTATAAGATCTGCTAGAAATATGGGCGGGATTGGACAAAGGGGCGTTTTAATATAGAAAGAATTCATAGCCAAATACTATGTTTTTTACGGGTTGGATTTTTTAAATATCGAAATTATTGCCAAAATCTGCAAACTGTTATTTAAAAAAATTTTCTCCTAAGTGTGTCATATCCTTTCTTCAAACTCATTATTCTTTTCAAACTTTAATGTAAAAACTTATTTATTCGTTTCGTTATCCTTCTATATATAATTCAATATTCACCTTCCATTACTGCCCAATACTGTCTATTTTATTTAGTCGTCTGTTACGTCTCTCCTTCGGTGGCTACAATTAGTTTCCAATCAATCAAATCTTAAACTACAAATCTGAATTACGTTTTTACTATTTCACTTGGTACCAAACTGAGCTGCAGGAAATGTGAAAACATAGATTATGGCAGAGAGGAAGAATGTAAACTACAAAAACACCATAATCTGATATTTGACAACAATATCCTTCATCCTCTAAACTTATAAGAAAATTAATGGACAGAATGGAAAAAACCAGAAAGAAAAGAAAAAAAATCGCCAAATAGACACTACCAGACTAAACGTGTGACAAACTTCTTTGCAGGGAATTACACATGTACAGCGGGGTATTTGCATAAATATCGTATACACGGGACGTCTGTGTAGAATAAGCGGCCTAGCCACCCACCATTACTCACGTAGATACCTTAAAGACGACAGGCATAAATACAAGATGAATTTCGCCTCGTCTTCTCTGCACTGCTCGATACTTTGGATAAATGTTCGAAGCACTTGTTAACTTAAAGGTGAAAGAAACAGCAACGTAAAGGAAAGCGTTCCGGATAAGAGGGGTATGGTTGGTCGAGGATACACACCACCACCACCACCACCAACTCATTTATCACACATCACCATTCGCAATCAACCATCCCTTGTATGAAAGCAGTGAGTAAACAAAAATTGCAAAAAAAAATCAGAAAAGTAACACAAACCAATAAAGAAAAAGAAGGCGAAGACGAAGATGCCGATGAAACAGCATGCGAAACACAAAGCCTGGAAAAACCCCCCAAAACGTGTAGCACAAGAAGAAAGTGGTAAACGAGTAACAGAAAGCGAGTGAGATAAAGGGAGAGCATGTAAACACTGTCATCAGCATTCTCCATGTGGGGAGTAAAAACCTTTAACGGTTGCTTCGAATAGGAGTAACTGCCATCTGATTTGAGCTCATATTCATCCAAGACATTTCCGTAAAAATTTCTGCACATGCTGTGATTTACAGATTCTGCAAAAAAACCGTCACATCTAGTATTAGAATATCTTATACAACTCACGAGATCTGCAAACTTCTAATGTTGCATTTATGGTTTACAGCATTTTTCCGTTTTCATTTAGCGGTTGTAATTTTGTCAGGTTGCTAATAGTACTCGCTCGTATTATGGTTTCCTTGCAGAATATTCTACAGGAGCAGAGCATGCGCCTTAATGAGAAACTGTTTTAGATTTTTTATCCATGTTCATGTTCTCTCACAGAATAGACTGCAGAACACATTTTTACGTGGTTATCGTTGAGTTTGTGTACATATTTTTCTAGTATGTGTTAGAGTATTCATAGACCTGAATTGTATGATTTCTTGTTATAGTAAATTTCAAGAATGTCTATCACATGAGAATGAAGAAAAACGCTAAAATTTTATTTTATTAAACGGACGCAGAAGTTTAGTGGACTTTTTATGGTAACAAAAGCTGAACTGTAAAATGTTTTGCGATGACAGTGAAAAAAAAAACGGTTCGTCGCATGGATGAAGCAAGTTTGTTAGTGTGTTTACATAGCTGCAATCAAACGTATATCATACGCGATTAAGTGGTATGGCCGTTCAATGAAACATTAAAACAATTAAAATAATTTTCGTTACTGCAACGAATAAGTTTATTGTGGAGTTTTTGTAAACGAAAGCTAAAAATAAACAAATCGTAATTGTTAAGTGAGATCTAAACTACTGTAAACTATTTTTTACAATATTTATTTTGACACTTTGTGTAGCATTTAATGATGTTTGTGCAATTGTTGTATCCATCACTTTTTTCAATAATCCGCAGAAATAAATTTGAGAGAAACCCAGAAATACTAAGACCTGTTCCTCGATCTCGAAGAAAACTATCCGTTGTTGTTTTACACTATTTCCAACTGAAATTTAAAAACTTCATTTAAAATTAAAAAAAAAAATATCAATTGAAATTCTAAAGATCTACTTGAACAGTGAAGGACATCAATTGAAATTGTAATTACTTCAATTTGATGTAATTTGAATTACATATCTGTGGTCACAAGTCATAACAGCCTAAGTCGATTCTAACATTTTTCAGGGAGATCAGTTTAAAGTTTAATATCTTTACTGGAACTCAGGAGCCGGAGTTTTTGTGACAACTTTGTTATAGATAACAAGGAAACGAATTCTTTTACATGCTTTTAACAAAAATACAGTTGCTTATTTGAGCACGGTGACTTCGCAAATTGTTTTTTAAATTTTGTCCTAACTAGAGTTAGGCTGTTATGGTTTGTGACCACAGATATATCGAATTTTATAACATCGATTAAAATGTAAAATACATCAATTAAATGTTAAAAATACATCAATTGAATATTAAAAACCTAATATATAAGTATGTACGTAATCAATTGTTGATTTTTGAATTTCAACTGGCGAATCTTAAATTTCATGATGTTTTTAAAATTCCAGTGACCGTCTTTTATTGAAGTATTTTTAATTTCAACTGCCGTTTTTTAAAATTTCAACTGATGCTGTTTACATTTCAGTTGATGTTTTTACATTTCAATAGACGTCTTTTAAATTTAAATTGACGCCGTTTTAATTTCAATTGATGTTTCTTAAAATCCAATTTGTATAATTTTAATGGCAACTACCGTTTTATTAAATTTATACTGATATTGTTTACATTTCAATTGATGTTTTTAAATTTAAATTTATGTCTTTTAAATTTCAATTGATGTCTTTTAAAATTTAATTGATGTCATTTTTTTTAATTTTAATTTTTATGACCAATTTTGTTAGTTTTTGGTTAATGTATGAGAAATTCATGCTACAAGCTTACAAGGTCAGGAACTTTTTTCTAATTGAAAACTTGTTGGTCTTTGTAAGAAATAATAAGCAATTCAGTTAAGCACACTCACTGGCATGACTAGTTTCGAACTACGTGACAAGTTCATCATCAGATACCTAACTACTGTGCCTGAATTGATACCATCGGTTGATCATCAATCGTATATATACAAACTCAATTCTACAATTTTAGTATCTTCGAATTAGTATCGATCGTAGATCCTTAGGTATAAACATACACTGAAAGGTCTGTTATTCCAAAACAAGAACAGACAGCTTTTTTTATCCACTTTATTCTTTTCCTCATGCGTTCCATATCTATCTATCTATATCACAGAGTTGTATTTTTGCGTGGTATAGCTTTTTCAGGTGCCGCTTTTTTAAATTTCAATTGATTACATTTCCATTGATGGTTTTATATTTCTATTGATTCAATTCACGTCATTTAAAATTTAATTGAGGGGATTTAAATTTCAATTGCCGTTTTTAAAATTTAAATTTATGTTGTTTAAATTTGAATTATGTTTCTGAAATTTCAATTGATGTCTTTTAAGTTACAATTGATGTCTTTTTAAATTTAATTCATATGATTTAAATTCCAATTGCGGTTTTTTAAATTTCAATTGACGATATTTACATTTCCATTGATGTTTTGAAATTTCAATTCACGCCTTTTAAATCTAAATTTGAAATTCAAGTGATGTATTTTTAATTCCAACTGCCTTTTATAAATTCCAATTGATGTTGTTTACATTTCAATTGATGGTTTTGAAATATTAATCGATGTCTTTTATATTTCAATTGATGTCTTTTTAATTGATAAAGAACAATTACTGTTTTTGTTTTATTTCAAATAGAATCTTTCAAATTTCAAACAGAATTTTTGAAGCTCAATTAATATTTTTCAAATTTAAACTGACAATTTTTGAATTTAAATTTGAAATGGTGTTGGCGATAGACAGTTGGATTGGGTTCCATAAACCTGTCATCACAAATAGATTTAGTAACAATCTTCTAACTTGAATGTGTTGCCATTCTTGAATAAACAATTTGCTCACTTTGCTTATGTTTGAGATTGAGGAATTGTTGGAATCTTAGAAAGAAAATGTAGGACGGGCAGAAGAAGGACTTGATTTTAATGTTTCTATGTCTTTCAACATTTTAAACCCTTAGGTTCATACAAATTAGTTGAAAAAAACATTATTTCAATATTTGCCATACGGTGGAAGTTGATAATATTTAAACTTAACTGCTCTAGACAAATTCGAAATAATTATATGCATTCCAGAGCTCAAAACTCCCACAGTTCTGAAGACTTTTGGAAACAAATTTGTATGACGACCAAGCAGGGACTGCAAAAACAATCACCAATTCTACAATACAATCGGTTCAAAAAAATATCCATGATCACTTAAAGTGATTTTCGTTCGATGTAAAAACTGATCGTTATCATGGGATTTATCCACTCTAGGGAATCCTGTTGGCTTCGATGACATTTAAAGGTGAATTTCTGTCTGTACTTTCATAATTGGATTCAATTACTGAATAGGAATGCGCCCTTACATTATGAATGTCAGTGCTGCAATGATTAGAGTGCGTGATTCTTATACATGACAACGTGTTTTCCATGACCGCTCTGACAATACTATCGAGGAATTAGTAGTGAAATATCTTCAAAATATATATGTGCAGTAATAGGTCACTAGAGAACTTTTCGCTTTTTGCTGGCTTGCAATTTTTGTTAAGTTGTCAACAGAATGCTAGACCTGCAATGTATTCCAAGAAAATTTTCTAAGGAATAATGTTATAGCGATTTCGGTTTGGATTTTATACACATTTTTACATGTTTGGTACGTTGATGAAATAGTATCTGTCCGTATTAATTAAGCATCTAACAGTGATCATGTATGGGAAGATTAGCAACTTTGAAAGGTCTTCAACAACTCGGTTTGTGCGGAGCACTCGAAACATTTAAGCTGTTGCGAAACGTGTTCTGCAATAGAACCCATCCATCAATAATATAATATTTTTTCATACTTTTCTCATATCCGTCAATAAAATATTTTTTTCGGTATTTAATTAGATAAAACCTATAAAAATATGTATTTGAATTCACAGAATATGACAAAAAGCCACATTCCTGAAGAAAACTTCATGCTACTTCCAGTAGATCCCTACGGACCTAAAACTGGTTTCAGGGATTTTCTGCCAATCATTTATGTTCTTTGGCAAAATTGTCCATCAGAGTAGTACCAAGTTGTGCACTCGAAATAGCGTCAACATGTATCGGAAAATATTTTAAACTTTCTGCAAAATGTATCGAATTAAATTGTAGGAATTAATGATCAATATTTTGAACTCTTATTTAATTTAGAAACAAAACTGATTTTTAGTTGATTGGTACTGATTTGGGTACAGTAGTTTAGCCCCCGACTTGTGACATGTAGTTTAGCCCCCGAAGGGACATGAAGGGACCTTGTAGGTCAAAAAATCGACTTTCAGGTTTTGGACTATTTTGACGGTAAATAATTTCTACGTATAAAATCTCCCAAATCCTGAAACTCCAACTTTTGACACACTTGGTTCCTTTCTTCATTCCATTTCACAAGTCAGGGGCTAAACGACTGCACATGGTAAGGATTTTTTCAATGTTTTACAGAAATCACATTTTGTCAAAAAAAATTTAAAAAATATAATACATTACATATGATTTAGATGTTTCAAATCCTTATTTCAATTTTATCAACACTAAATTTTAAATTTTCAACGTTCTGGCTTTATTTCGCGCCAAAACGATTTCTTGTCTTTTAATATTTCGACAAGAAGTAAATATTTTTAGAAAACCTTACCAAACCTGACGTTACCAATAGATGGCTCTGATTTTTCTGAATTGTTTTCAGCAAACAAACTAAACATCCTTAGTAGACCCAGCGATACAAATTTACTTATTATAGTGACTACTTACTAATGTAAAACAGTTGTGCGCATGATCCAATGACTCACGCTTAAAAAATATTCTTCATAATTTTTATGAAATATATTGCATTTGAAATTCTTCAATTATGGTATGAGTTTTGTTCATAAATTACATAAATATTATGAAAAACATTCATAAAATGTTAGGAAAATTACGAAATAATTTTCTAAAAATATTTCGTCAAATATTGCCCATTAATTAAATGACCAGTTTTAATTGTTGATATCTTGCGCTTGGCTGTTTTCACTATTTTCGATCAATTGTATACTAAGCACTTCTCATTACATTTAATGATTTCGTTACATATAACATTATTAACGTATGAGTAAGGAAATTGCAACAAAATACAATTCGTCATATTTTTTTCTGACATAAACGAAAATTGAATTTCACTATAAAAAATATATAATACATTCAGGTCGATTCCTAAATACTCGCTTCACTTCGACGAAGGCAACGTTTCTCTTTCGATGCTCTGTTTTCGATGCATTCTAAACTACTCGTGATGTCTTATCGATAAAAATTTTAAAAATTTTGCCATCACAAATTAAATCAGCTGTAGATATAATCAGCTGATTGGGAACATTATTCGTCATTAACAAAAAATTGTAAACAAAACTCGGGAAATCTACGCAGTGTCCTTAAAAACTTAAGAAACAACACGATGGAAATATTTTCAATGAATGACATCTGGTATGTTTGTAAAAAAAATTATAGAGCTCCTTTTTAATCCCGAAAAAAATTTAGAAAAAATTTTAGGATTAACAAGCCCTTCAAATATATTTTGTCGGAATTGGAAGACAAAATCAAATCAAACACGACTGGGATGCTTACGACCTCTTAAATTATTAAATGGCTGTTTGATGTTTCTAACCCGGGTGCCACCCGATCAAGATTAACCGTACACGCGCGGATATTGGCGACGACCGAAAAAGACATATAAATTAGTGACACGAGTAGTTTAGAATACATATGATATGGAAGAAAGCACATGTTTCTGTTTCCACATCTCTAAAAACATATGTTTTCTAGAAATCACATCACCAACGTATTATAGAATAGCAAAACGTGAATGATCGGAGTATTGATGGTGAAGGTGACTATAGGAATCAACCTGATTGTATTAGTTTAAAACTAGAATGGAGCTAAGTCGGGACAGTAAATTCATTTCAGCCTTTATGCTTCATTTTTATAAAATCTTTCACTTTTGGAAAACAGAATTTTATGAATCGTTCAGAATTGACGGCCAAGCAAGATTCCATGCTGACTGATTGCAAGTCACAATAATACTTTTTTGCGAAACGTTGTATGTCCTACATACTTTATAATACTATCACTTATAGTGTTTTTTGCATTCAAAAAATATTTTTCCTGCCATTAATTTTCATTCAGCGTGAAATATGACTCGTCGTCCATAATGCAGATAATAGGAGTGTTTTCTTTACAAGCTAGCGATTATTGCTTACGTGCTAGTAACCAAAACGTCAAACTAGCGATAATTTATTATAATATATATAATCGTCTTGCTTTAATGCATGATGTGTAGTTATTCTTGAATATGTGTATATTCTTTTCTTTGTCTTGTCTTTTTTTCTGATTTTTTCATACTGGCAACTTTCTGCCTTTTTCAACCGGAAATACATATAATCGTCTTGCTCTAACGCATTGTTTGTAGTTATTCTTTCTGCTTAAAGATAACAATATCCAACACAGTTTTTCTGATTTTTTTCAGACTGATAACTTATGCCTGCTTAGTACTGAAATGGAAGCGGTAACTTCAAGTGCCGTTTAATATCGCTTAGAACCCCATACAATATAAGCGATATTCTAAGCAAGTGCTGTAACCAAAACACGCCTAATATTATTCTTGTCGTAAAATTAATATTTGACCACATTTTTCAA
Organism: Phaonia tiefii; assembly: GCA_963931995.1. Lineage (NCBI taxonomy): Eukaryota > Metazoa > Arthropoda > Insecta > Diptera > Muscidae > Phaonia > Phaonia tiefii. Next base: position 314,558,039 of record OZ008368.1, on the reverse strand, counting down.
TGGAAATTTTTGTGTCACTTCTTGAGCTGTAGAAATGGCTCGCTTGTTCTTTTTGGAGGTTTTCTGAGTTCCCACGTCATTCAGATACTTCTTTACAGCTTTTCCATCGCAGTGAAACATTTTTCCAAGGTCCTTAATTGAATTTGCGATTCTACGATTGGTAAGTTTTTTATGCTTAAGGCGCACAACACAGGACTTGCATTTATGTATATCTGAAATATTTGTACGGTTTGGCGTGGATCATACAGCTGTATTATAATTCTATGATAAGGTTTATAAAATCTATGAAACAGTTTCATAGATATTATGAAGAAAGAAAATTAACAATTTTTATGGAATAAATATCGCATAGTTTTCGAAAGTAGATGATAGGTGTTACAGACAAACTTCATAGATTTCGCTTCATGGAATGTCATAGATTTAGCAGAAAATTTCTGATTGCTTTCATACAACCTACGAAGGATTTCATAACATATACGAATATAGTTTAGACAGTGCAATAAAATGTTAAATTTTAAAATACATTTTGAATTACGAGCAGGTTATCAACGGATGACTTTATGTACGTTAAAATGCCAATCTCCTCTAGTATATCTTAGACTATGATACAAAGTAGAAAAAATCCATGCACTTTGAAAATGGTCTTGTGTACATTGAAGGACCATTTAAATAGATTGACGCCTACAAACTGTTCATGCTGCAACCAGTTAAGCTCACAAAAGTCACCCAAAATAATCTTATTGGGAATCACTCAAGTTATGAGATTGCATTAACCATTTTGACGTATACAGCAGATCCATTTACAGGTAAATTATGTCAAATTCGGATCAGCATTTCTCAAATAGGAAATCATATAGACATTCGCATGTGGACACGCTATCGTCACCTGTCGTAGATTATTAAAATATGAATGCAGTGGTTAATGTACGTGACTATTGTACAGGAAATAACTTATTGATTCTCCTTGAACCAATATGGTAAAAATTTTCACAATGTGCAAAAAGCTGCTTCTTATGACTCGCTTTTTGTTGAGATTGGTTTCTCCTAACAAAAAAAATAACTTAAAAAATACAGCAGACAGTAAATATAAAAATTACAGCAGACAGTTGTCCGAGGCCTTCGGCCACGGACTGTCCCTGCAGGCTGTGTCAGAGACACGGCCATTAAGTTTAACGTAGAATACACCATTCGATAAGACAGAAAACATATATAACAATAAATTCATTTGCTTAGATTATTTATCATGTTCAATTTATTTTAATTAATATTTTTATTGAAATAAGTTCTGCGAATGTTGAGAGGGCCGCCCTAATATTAAAAAAGGTTTATCTTATCGAGTCTTCGCATTAGCATTCGAGCGTTGTGTGAAAGCTTTACGCTTTACAAGTCAAAATTAATGTTACAACAGCTTTATTGAAGCTTTCGCAAAAAAGCTTTCTTACGTTAGCTTACGGTTTGTTTCACTTTTTACTAGATACATGTTGCCAAGCAACATTAGGTTGCTGTTCGTTTCACTTTTTACTAGATACATGTTCCTAAGCAATGTTGAGCAACCAAAAACACTCAACCAAACACCACACATATGTTTGAGTGAATGTGTTTAAACAATTTTCATTTGAGAAATTAAAATACTAGAAATATTAGAAATATTCATTTACCTACAAAAAAAATTTTAAAAAAATTCATCTAGCCGTTTCCTCAAATTCAATGAAATAAAGATTACAACAATAAAAACCTGACATGACTCCTCATACCGTAAGGTAAGACGTATTCTACGTCAAAAAATGGGCGAAATTGTACTGGAGCCTCCATGAACTCTCATACAACTAAACGTCTTATGATAACCAATGCAGCAAGGGACTTTAATTGTAGGGTATGTTGGCGTTTAGTCGAATTAAAAAGAAAATATATTTTTCTTCTTTTAAAATAAATAAAATATATTCAAACTAGAATTTCTAGTGCAGGATTTTAATACACCTATTTTCAATATTATATTCCAAGTTTTTGAAAATAAAAACTTAACAAATTTAAATGTAAATGGAAGGACAACAAAACCGCAGATGGTGGTGGACTACCGGCATAGCTGTTCAAATCAGGTGGCAATGAGACGGCAAGGTGCAGGCACCTGCTCAATAGCGAAATCTGGTTAGAATAGTGCATGGTAAGCAATTGTATCAGCGTAGAATGTTCTCTGTTTAAAAAAAACCCTAATATACGCTCCAACGATCGTGTAATACTCCTTTTGTCAATTGTATACAAAGTCCTCTCAAGCGTAATGTATATAAGACATTATCAGTGTGGCTTTAAATCTGACAAACCCACAACTGACAAGATATTCATATGACGCTAAACCCATGAAATACCAATCGACACCAACTGTCTCTTTTTTGATAATTGGGCTGCATTCGAAATGCTGATACGGAGAAAACTTTACAATGCTTTGTCTAAACTTGGTATTCGAATAAAGCTAATACCCCTCTGCAAAGTGATATTGACGGATACTTAATACTCAGGCAAAGTTTTTACCGAATCACTAGAGACTGTAGATAACACAAATAAACCATTAGCAGCAAAAGTCGCATTACGCTCGTGTATTCTGATGATATTGATACAGATATCGGGAGAAAACTGCTACGTCAAATTTTGGACTTGTATTTGGCAAAGGCGCATATCGTGTTAGGCAGGCGACTGTATGAACTGTATCCCGACACCGACGTGGTAAAGCGAAGAAAAATAACTCTACTGCACTGGAAAGGCTAGAGCGAAAAGTATTCCTAAACCGAAAAATATAATAACCAAAAGCCTTTGTTATGATCAGGTAGACGAATTCCTACAAAATCTTGGTGTTACAGAGTGGATCAAAAGACAAATGACCGAGCAAGTTGGATAAATATGCCAGCTCTTCAAAAAGCAACCACATACAATTTTAAAACACTTATTTTCTGACAACTCTGCAAGAGATTGTTACGAATTTGCCAAAGCCAATTTATTGTTTGTTTTTTACATTTGGTCGATCTGATTTCGGAATTTTCGGTTTTGATTTCGGAATCTTGCTTGTGACTTACTAATCGACACCCTTCCAATTAATATCTGTGTGCTCAGAAATGTGAGACTTTATCGGCTGTAAGAGTTTTTGAACGAAGAAATTTTGGAGTCATCAACATCTAATTTCTAAATCACTTTCGATCGAAAAATCAAAATTACAAGACATTAATTGAAATTCAAAATACATCGCCTGAAGTTTGAAATACGGAAATTGATATTTAAAATATATCAACTTTAATGATTGTATTTTCTAGCCAGTTTGTCAGTTTTTGTTTTTATTTTATAGTAACAAAATATTTCCGGATGATGCGATCCAATGGTGTAGAGATATATCAGAATATCGCAAAATCTGACCTCAAGCTCGGATTATTTATATGAAGTTTAGTTTTGGAATATACCAATTCAATTTCAAAACCCAAATATATGAAATCGATTAGTGATTTTTGAATTTCAATTGGTGAATTAGAGTTTTCAAAAACTCAACTGATGTTTTAAATATCAACTGATGTGTTTCAAATGTAAATTGATGTATTCTAATTTCAAGTTTTGATCTATTTTAAATATCGAACAGAATTTCCAAAATTTAATTGGTGTATAAGTAATTTATATACCAAATAGGTATTGTTATTTAATCTATAATTTAAAATGAATCGTGAAGGTTTTTGGTTAATATATGAAAAATTCATACTACCCAAACAGTGCATTTGTTGTAGATAAATTTTGACCCAAACTTAGGAACCCACTGCTCGTGATGTAAGCAAATTCATGAGGCTGGCGCGAGACTGGCTTGCTGGCGGACAACACTCATTGTCCCCGTCTCTTCGTGCAGTGCGAACGTTCGACAATGTGGCTGCTGTGGCCGAGAGTGTTCAACTTAATTAAAGAACATCGACTCGGCACCATCTCAACAACTCGACATTTCACGCACCAGAACTATGAGACGTTTGCTCAATGATCTCAAATTATTCGCTAACAAGTTCCAATTGACTCAGCAATTGAATGCAAACGACCAGGCACTTCGTTACGGCTTCTAAGTTTTGGCTTAACTAAAGTTCCAATCGGATATCGAATTTGGACGAAAAATTATATTTTTTGACGAGGCTCATTTTCATTTCGGCGGCTACGTCAACAAACAAAATTTCCGCATCTGGGGATCAGAGAATCCGCTTGTCATTGTCGAGAACCAAACAAAATTTCTGCATCTGGGGATCAGAAAACCAGCTTGTCGAGAAGCCAATGCATACACAGAGAGAGAAAGTTTGGTGTGAATTTTTGAGTGGTGGCATCATTGGTCCTTTTTTGAAAGTGCTGCTGGAAAGGCCATTTCAGTCATCGGCGAGCGCTACAAAGCCAAGATTATGGACTTTCTATGGGTTGAAATGGCGCACTGCTGTTCACACTGCTTATTATACAATCGAAGTTTTGTGCACTAAGCTCGGTAACTGTGTTACCAGTCAGCTTAGCATTGTCAATTGGCCGTCTCGGACCTGCGAGTTGACCCCTTTAGACTTTTCTCGTGGGCTGCCGTTAAATGCCGATGTAAAGCTAATAATCCGGAAACGATCCATATTCTTAAGACTAATATTGTACGAGCAATTCGTGAGATAGAAAAAATTCTTGGAAATTTGTATAATTTATTTTATTTAATTCTCCAAAATATATTTGAACCTCCCGTAAATATTCCGTGTATATTCCTTGAAGTATATAGGTAATATGTTGGCGGTGGTGTAATGGCAATTGTGCGAGACTCTTGTACATGAAAACGTGGGTTCAATTTCTCCTCGGACCATCTTGAATTTTATACGATGATGTTCACCTTGCATTGTAACGGCAACACCATAGAGTAATGTGACAAAAAATTTGCTACGAGGGTGGATGAATAAGTCCGTGACTTTTTGAATGAACACACAGTTTTTTGATGTGTTAACAACAATAGGCGCGGGCAGAAAATAAATTCACAAAGTGAACACATCCAAACACAGTTTGTCCGACTGCGTTCATACAGATTGTTTGAGAATAATGACGTGTTTTTACGTGTATAAAAATGAGATAGCAAGAGAGCAAAGAAAATTGTGTGAACTTGTGTAGCGTATGTACGAACATTACAATGTATGTATGGGCATGTGTCTGTTGCTAAATAAAACAAAAGGTACTAAGGAAGAAAATAATGACACATGTGCTTCCGCTGGTCTTTAAACAATTTTAGGTATTAATACTATTTATTTAAAGTGACCGTCGGTGGTGCAATGGGTAGTGTGCGCGCCTCTTGTACAGGAGATCCTGGGTTCGATCCCTGCTCCAACCACCTTAAAATTTCGACGGTCACCTCGCTTGCGATACTATCGAGTATATAGGCATGAAAAAGCTTCTCAAAATACCGTTCGGAATCGGTGTAAAACTGTAGGTCCCAATCAATCAGTGTGTGAAAACTAGAAAGCGCACAGCTCAGTGATTGTGAGAAGTTTTCCCCGGTCCCTTCATGGGATGTAATGGGATACCATTTTTTTTTTTTTTTTAATATTATTGAAATGTAACGTCGTCATATGATTGAACGCTGTTTTTTATTTTCCAATGTAACATTTACTAATGTGTTCATAGAAATCGGACAGGTACCGTGTAACAAAATAGTGTTAACACATCACCCGTGAGTGTTTCCCTTTTGAAGGTAATCGATGTAGATTATCCAACGTGCATCCAAAACATCTGTTGCCGTCACCTTATTGGCCGTAAGATTGCCTTCTTCGGAGCCGGTTCACCTGGAGAAACCCATTGTTTAGAGTGGTGCTTGGCCTCCGGAGTATTGTAATGAATCCACGTTTCATCCACAGTTACAAAATGCCGCAAAAACTCTTACGAATTGCGGTTAAAAAACTCCAAACAATCGTTTGAAATTGTCACACGATTACGTTGATGGTCAATTGAGAGCAAACGCGGCACCCATCTTACAGACAGCTTTCTTAAACCCAACTGATCATTTAAAATCGAAACCACACTGTCATATGAAATGCCAACAATCTCACGCACTTTTATTCTTCGATCGTCCAACACCATATCGTGGATTTTTTCGACATTTTCGGGTGTATTGACCTCAATTGCCCGTCCAGAAGGTTCAGCGTCATTTGTACTGGTGCGACCAACACGTAAGTCGGTAAACCGCATTTTTACCATTGAAATCAATGGTGCAGAGTCCCCATAGTATTTATCAAGCATTTCCTTGGTTTGATTGACGGTTTTTTATCGCAAAAAATAATGTTTAATGAGAACTCGAAATTCACTTTTTTAAATTTTAAAAAAAATGCACGAGGTTGTATATTTTGAACACCTGTTAAATGCAAAGTAAATGACGGAACTTGCTGAAAATTTGACAGTAGTCTATTAACAGGTGGTACTTGATGGGCGCAGTGTTGCATTTCATATAACTACGAGGGAAGTGCGAAAAGTCACGGACTTATTGATCCACCCTTGTAAACACCACCCGAAACCGGTTTAAATCTGTAAGTTTCAATTTATGGGTGTAAGTACTGTAGGCTTTCTAGTTTTTAGACTTACTAATTGAGACTATGACAGAGGGTCTCCCACGTCCCTGCATAGGATGTAATGGAAAATATTTGTTTATTTATTTAGTATGATGTCTCCTTCGCCATTTAGCAGACTAAAAATAATTTTTTTTTTGTTTTCCATTCAGGCCTTGAACTCGTATTCTTGATTTGAATTTCCATTCAAGGTTTTTAAGAAGTGTGTAAAACATATTTCAGTTAAGGAGCTTAAAATACTGATAATTTTTAAATATCTATTTTATTTCCGCTTAAATTTTTTACTATTCGATTTTTCAGTTCTTATGTTCTTTAATAATTGTTCGGTTCAATACCAATATCTATGAAAACGTAATTTTTCCCTCACTTGAAAATCATTGCATGCTAGACAAAAATTTTAAATCTGCAGTATTTTAGTTGCTGCAGTCTAAGATCAATATCCAATATTTCAAACACATGGTAATTGCATATGATAAGACAAAACGTGTTTGAAATTCACTTGCATGAGGTTTTTTTAAATCGTTTCACATAAACACAACCATGTTATATGTTAAAATCTAAAAATAAAAACCTTCAAAATACTCCCTTCTACGATATCCTTAACTAAGTATTAATCTGAACACATGGCAAACCACTGCACTGGCTTCATCATGTGGCTACTTTGCATTGAAATCCTAAAATAGACATGCGCATCAGTCTGTTAATCGAACATATCACGTCAAACGCTTAAGTGACAATAGAGTGAGTGGAAAAAACACGCTACATTGGCAACATTGCATTGCTGCAAAACTTCTGGCTGATTTCAAGCGATTGTGTGTATGTGCAGTACGTTCATCTATAGTATACAAAAGTAAGGTGTGTTTAATATCCGCCAAATAGAATGGAATATATACGTATATATATGTATTAAGTTCTTTTAATTTAGGTACTAAAGTAAAGCCATTATTTGATGGGGGAGCAAAAAACCAATAAAAAAATATTAACGTAATAAAACAAAAGGAATGGAAGGAAAGTTTGTGTTATTTCGTAGACTTTAAGAGTTTTAGGGGAACATGGGAAAAGGTATATGGAAAATAAGGAGAATATATTAAAGTTTACCTAGATTTAAAGAACATCTTACTTTTTCTATGTTGTGTACTTGTCCCGTTTAAATCCTGTTCAAGTATCCTTTTCTTTGTGGAAGGGAAGAGCTACTGCTCTGCCACGGGCACCGCTGCTTTTGCTGCTGCTAATCCAAGTTATTGATTTTTTCCTTGGCCGGGAATGGCAGAGGACTTTTGCACTGCTGCCTTATCTTTAGGAATTATATGAAGTTTTAGCACTAATTATTTTAAGAATTTCTCACTAACACTTGACATTTTTCACTAAATTTACACATATATATGGAACACTTTATTTTGAGGACAGCGTTGAATAATTTTCCCTGGGGGAAAATTGAAGATTTTAAAAATTTTTTTGCTTTAGAAGGGAATTTCCTTTTTATGCGATTTTTTTCTTATGTTGTATTACTGAACTTTTCGACACAATTTATTTCTTGAAATTTAAATTCGCTTTTAATTTTCCTTAATAACTTCCTTTTTTGTTTTATTTTTACAATTCGGTGTAATTTTTTGAAAAAATTTGTATAATTTCTTAGGATTTTGTTCCCATTTTCATCCTTTTTCCATTTGATTTTCCATGAATTCTTTGCTTTCTGCTCTGTATACTTGTACACTTCAACTTTTCTATATGTATTGTGTGTATTAAAAAACAAGAAGCAATTGTTCACTTTTAGTTAATACCGCACTGCATTTAAGCCCTATATATAGACGTTAACGACAAAACGTCCTGCCACCAGCAACGCAAACGATACAATGAGAGTAAGAAATGCTCAGTATGTAATGGGATCCTGTATGAAATTTCCACCACCAACACTGTACAGCAGCAGTAGCAGCACCACACATTGAATAAAGGGAAAATATTAGAGACAACAGTCGCTGGCTCCCACCCCCTCATTCAAATAATAAGGGTAGATTTTCGCTCACCCGAAAACATATCGCATACAAGAAAACTCACAAACTGTCACAGTTTTCTCAAATCATCACTGCTACTCTATATAGAAACATCTCTACCATACAAAGCGTTTCTCACTCTCTCTTCATACCTCTATCGCTCTCATCGTTTCTCTCTTAGTTGTCGATAAATGTGCTGAAAAATTACTGTAATTTGTCACTGTTTGCGAAATTTTCTCTATATATCTCTGTCAAACACTTGCTCTCTCTTCAACTTGTCTAATTATTAAAATGCTCTTTGTCTCTCGTGCTCATTTATTTCCTTGTGAATTTCCCTCAATTTATTTTACCATCCTTTGGCATGTTCTTGTTTTAATCCCCCCCTTCTATGGTATTTATGTGTACGATATCCCACACCATACACCGTTACCCATATCCCCCCACAACATCAATAGCATTAACACTAAAACCGCAGACGGATATTTCGTTTTTGCATTTAATTATTGTTATATGCCTAAACATTTAGCGTTTTTTATTGTGTGTGTTTGTGAGTGTTTTTCTTTTTTTGGTACTTTCTTTTCTTCCTCTCCATCGCGTAGTGTGGAGTATTTGTACCATGTGTTTCACATATTTTCCTCTTGCTTGATGGTTCTTTGCCTGTTTTTCTTGCTGATTGTTTAAGCTGCTACTCGCATTGCTAATGTATTTGTACACTTTTCCTGTGTTTTGCTTCGAGGGTCTTATATTTTGTATATGTGTGCATTTTAATGTTTTTCTTGTTTTTCTTTTTTTTGTTTGTTTATTTTTCGTAAATGCTCTTTTTGTCATGTTTTCTTATTAGCCATTTTCCTTGTAAGTGAATTCGAGGAGGAAATCAACAAAATACAGGGTGGTGTATAATTATTTTTGTTATTTGTTGTGGGATATTAAAAATATCCTAACTAGACATTTTCAAAATGTTATTGGAAAAACACAAATTGATAATAAGAAATGTAAATTGATTTCGAGAAACGAAATAAAAATTTTACTCTTAGACGAGATTTTCTTATACGAGTTTGACGCCGCGTCAGACTCAACGCAACGAATTAAATCAAAATTGTTCCAAAAATTTTACCATCGCCCCTTCAAAATTATGCCATTTTTTAGGGTGAGAAACGAACACAGAAATGCTGCATTTTCTCACTACTACATTTTTCCGTTTGCCTTTGGAACGAACTTTCTTATCGCCCGTTGCGGGATGGGTGCTAAATGAAAAAAAACCTAAACAACTTTTTTTTTAACGCTATTATGCTACAACCCAGTATTATCAACTATATTTGGTACTTTTGCTTTGGTTTGTGTCTTGACTAACATATGTTGGAAAAATTTTATTTAATGGGAAGTTTTCTATGTGGAGCCTGTAACCAATATTTAGTATATATTGTAGTTTTGAACCCAATAAAAAGTAAATTCAGAAAAGCCAAATTGAAAGAAGTTTAAAAAATTAAATTTTCTTAAAGAAGTGTTTTTTTTTTAAAAAAAAGTAAATTTTATTCATATTCTTAAACAATGTATCTTTTCTTAAAAAATACCTTATCTTAAAGAAGTACCTTTGCTAAAAAAAAGTAATTTTTCTCACTTATACCAAGAGTGCATTTTCTTAAAACAATTCTATTTTTTTAAATAACTACCTATTCTTAAATAATTACATTTTCTTACAACAAATTGACTTTTCCTAAAAAAACTACCTTTATTTTACAGAGTACCTTTTTTGTGAAACAAACTAACATTTCTTGAGATAAGTACCTACTCTCACAAATGTATAAAGGACAAATTCTAAAAAATTCCCATTTTTTAATAAAAGAAGTACCTCGGTTTAAAAAAGCACCTTTTCGGGAAACTATAATACACATTCTTACAAAATGGACCTAAAAACATTAATTGTTTTAAATACATTCTATAAAAAAAATTACATGAGGTGTCAGGGGAGTTAGTTCCAAAACGCCTAAAGCGCCTGTTGAAAAATACTATTATTTAAATGGATCTATAAGAAAAGATACTTTTTGTAAAATGATAAACTTTTTTTAAGAAATTTTTTTTTATTGAATGTATTTTTTAAAAAAGTTATATTTTTAAGTCCCTTTTGTAAGAATATGTATTATATTTTCCCGAAAAAGTCCTTTCTCTAATGAGAGGTACTTCTTTTATTAAAAGCTAATGTTTTCGTTTTTAAGCAAAGGTATCGTTTTTCATAAGAAATACTTTCTGTAAGAAAAAGCCATAAGAGTATGCATTTTTTTGCTTACAAAGAAGTACTTTTTTTAGGAACAGGTACTTTTTAAAGAACTGTACCCTTTTTAGGAAAAGCTTATGTTTTCAAGAATATTTACTTATTTTCAGAAAGGCTACTTATCTCAAGAAAAGGACAGGTATTATTCTATTTTTAAGAAAAGGTTCTATGTTTGTAAGAAAAGGTATTTTTTTAAGAGAAGATATTTTTTTGAAGAAAAGGTTTATTTTAAGAAATGTGAATTTTTGTAGAATTGGTCCGTTTTTCAAGAACAGGTACAATTTCAAGAGTAGGTACTTATGGCAAGAAAAGTTATTGTGTTTTACATTAAAGGTACTTTTTAAGGAAAATTTAGATTTATTTGAATTTGATACTTAGGGATCTCCGATCGATACTAATTCGCACATGTGAATTGTAGAATTGAGTTTGTATATATACGATTGATTATCAACAGATGGTATCACTTCAGGCAAAGTAGTTAGGCATCTGATGATGAACTTGTCACGGAGTTCGAAACTAGTCATGCCAGTGAGTGTGTGTTGAAGTGAATTGTCTATTATTTCCAACAAAATCCTACCATTTTTCAATTAGAAATATGTTCATGACTTGTAAGCTTGTAGTATGAATTGCTCATACATTAACCGAAAATTTCGATTTTTAAAAAAAGGCAGTTTGTTGTTAGATAATGTACTTTTTTAAGAAAACGTACTTATTTAAAAAAAATAATTTTTTTTAGAAAGGTTACAAGCCAAAGGTACTTCTTTAAGATAAGTTATTTATTTAAGAAAAGGTACTCTGTTTAAGAATATGAGTAGGTATGTTTTTGAGAAAATTTACTTTCTTTTAAGAAAACGCACTTATTTAATAAAATGTTATTTCTATAAATTTCTTTCACTTTGGCTTTTCTAAATTTACTTTTTATTCGGTTTAAAATTATAATGTGTAATAAACAGGCTCCACCTAGAAAATTTCCCATTAAACAAAAAATTTATCCGTATATGTTAGTCTAGACACAAACCAAACCAAAAGTAAGAGGGTAAGAGTAAGTGTGCTGCCAAATGTAATTCCATGCTCAGGGTTGTATTTCATAGATTTGCCAGTTTTGCAGTTTGGCTTTTCTAAATTTACTTTTTATTGGGTTCAAAACTACAAGATTTAATATACAGGCTCCACCTAGAAAACTTCCCGTTAAACCAAACCAAATCAAAAATACCCAATATAGTTGATAATAATGGGTTGTAATAAAGCCGTTAAATAAAGTTGTTTAAAATTTTTTCATTTAGCCTCAATCCCGGACGGGCGATAAGGAACTTCGTTCCAAACACGAAGGTGATACGGTTTTCGGAATTTTACTCTTAGGTGAGAATTTATTATTCGACACCGACTTTTTGTTCAAATACGACACTATGCACTTGAAAACTAAGGCCCCAGCAGCATATTGCAGGAAGCACATACATGTTTGCAAGCACTGTTTTCGTGAATTGAAAATCTGCTTCTTTTGTTTCTTGGTTATCTGTCACCTTTTTGTGGTCAGCAGTTTTAAACAAAAAAAAGCCACATTCGACTCACAAATATTTACATATATTACAATCTGTTAATCATTATGTTGCAAACATTTTATATTGAATAGCAAACACAATGTGTTTGAACACAAGTACATTATATTTGCGACAAACTGCAAACACGTTATCCGCATCCAAACAACAAAAAAAAAAAAAATATTTTTCGGAGTGTAGGTAATACGACTTAGTTATGTGGGCATTAGAGTTTAAAAAAGTGGCCAAAGTATTATTTATTTTTCCATTAAACCCAAAAATTAATAAAATGTTTGCTCCGTTCCTCGGTCTTGGGCGAAATGGCGGTCAGTCGAATGCGACTGAAATTGAGTTCCTCGAAATTAAAACTGAGTCTTTCTCTCATTGTAAACGGCAACGGAGAAAATTTGCACTTTCGTTCGACTTGAAATGACGAGATTGTGGTTGGAACTCATATGAAATTTCTCACGCGAATTTATTATTCTCAATTTCTCAAAAAATTTTCAATTTAGCAACTCGACTTGATGATAATTCATTACAAGCTGAAAAAACGGCCCCAGCAACTCCAAAGCTGAGACACTCTTACGGAAACTCACTTTCCAAACTGCGTGGATATATACTTATCTCTAGAAGAGGATTTAACCAATGGGTGTCTTCACATCATCACTTATTCATCACTCATTTAAAAAAAAATCGCTAACACATTGTACATGTATTTGTTTTGAGTATTTGTACACATAATTTGAGCTTAGATCTTTAAAGTGCTACGAATGAATTTTTGTAGGATATATTAAAACTGGGGAAGGGAGCTAAATGAAAAAGATTAAAAAACTTTTGTAACACTATTATGCTACAACCCAGTATTATCAATTATATTAGGTACTTTTGCTTTGGTTTGTGTCTAGACTAACAAATGTTGGGAAATTTTTTATTTAATGGGAAGTTTTCTAGGTTTAGCCTATAACCAATATTTAGTATATATAAGTTTTGCAGTTTTGAACACAATGAAAAGTAAATTTAGAAAATCCACCGTGAAAGAAGTTTAAAAAAGAATGTTTTCTAAAATAAGTTCCTTTTCTTAAAAAAAAGTAAATTTTCTCAAAAAAGTACCTATTCATATTCTTCAACAATTACCTTTTTTTTTACAAAAAAATACCTTATGTTGAAGAAGTACCTTTGCTTAAAAAACGTAAATTTTCATACAAAAAGCACATTTTCTTAAAAAAGTAACCGTTTTTTAAATAAGTACCTTTTTTTACAATAAGTACCTTTTCTTAGAAAAGTACAATTTCTTTTCAAGTTATTAAAAAATTGCCTTTTCTTAAAGAGTAAATTTGTTGTGAAATGTACGAGTTTCTGAAAAAAGGAGCAATTCAAAAAAAATTTCCATTTCTTAGAAAAATCTTTTCTTCAAAAAAATTACTTCTCTTAAAAAAAATTTAATTTCTTAAAAAAAAATTACTCTTCTTAAAAGTACATTGTTTAAAAATAAAATAACACCTTTTCTTTTCTTGAGTTAAGTAGCCTTTCTGAAAATAAGTATATTTTCTTAAAACATAACCTTTTCCTAAAAAGAGTACCACTTCTTTAAAAAGTACCTGTTCTTAAAAAATAACTTCTTTTTAAAAAAATGCATACTGTTTTGGCTTTTGCTTACACTTGTTCTTAAAAATAGAAAATTTTCTTAAGTAAATAAAATAAATGGTTTCCCATTACATCCCATGAAGGGACAGGGGAGAGCTCCTCACAATCACTTAGCTGTGCGCATTAAAGTTTTCACTCACTGATTGGGACCTACAGTTTTACACCGATTCCGAACGGTATTTTGAGAAGCTTTTTCATGGCTATATACTCGATAGTGTCGCCGTCACTATGCGAGGTGACCGCCGCCGAAAGAAATTTTTCCTTTTTTTGTGTTGGTCAGAGCAGGGTTTGAACCCAGGATCTCATGTACAAGAGGCGCGCACACTACCCATTGCAAATTACCATTCTTTAATAAAAGCAGTACCTCTGTTTTAAAAATTACCTTTCCGGAAAATATAAACATATTCTCCCAAAAAGGACGTAAAAATATACTTTAAAAAAATACATTCTATAAAAAAAAACAATGAGTGTTCGAACTCCCGGGCGATGTGTTAATACCGTTTTGTTACACGGTGCCCGTTCGATTTCTATGAACACATTAGTAAAACTTACAATGAAAAATAAAAAAACATGCGGAAACCTCTTTTGCTATTATACTTTCTATTTTCTTACATCTGCTTTAACATTAGTTGTAATATTGTTAAAATAAATAAAGCATTATTTAGCTCACTGAAATAATTGTTTTTGTTTTGTCATAAACAGAGCGACGACAAAAAGTATTGAATAGTATAGAGAACTTATTGCACTCTTTTTCCGCTATCATATAGAGAGTCTGAGTAAAAGAGCATCAACGAGTCTTATTCTCTTTATAGAATATTTCAATATAAATGCACCATTTCGACCATGTTATTACATAAAACAATACAAAAAGCACAAATGTTTCAAACGGCATCAATGTTTCACATCAACATAATGAATGAAGCCGGTTATGACAAAAAGAGAGCAATACGTTTTGAATCATTCGCCAGATGTCGCCAGTGCTTTTGAGTTATACAATTCGTTACATGATTTCTCTAAACTATTTAATACTCTTTGGCGACTACGACCTGCTTGTTTGTTTGCTGCCGCTACAGCAATACCATCATACTTATTTTAAGTGAGAGAATATTGTTGTACAACAGCCACGTATGTGATACTAACGCTGTATGTCGTTTAGATAATAGATTTTGTTAATACATCAAAAATAATTTTCTTAAAAAAAGTTTATCATTTTACAAAAAGTATATTTTCTTAAAGATCAATTTAAATGATCGTATTTTTCAGAGGGCGTATTATAGTTGGAACTAACTATAATAAATAGTTTCCCACTACATCCCATGAAGGAATCGGGGAGAGCTACTCACAACCAGTGAGCTGTGCGCTTTCTAGTTTAATACTCACTGATTGGGGCCTACAGTTTTACACCGGTTCCGAACGGTATTTTTGAGAAGCATTTTCATGGCTATATACTCTATAGCGTCGCCGTCACTATGCGGGGTGACCGCCGTCGAAAGAAATTTTAAGGTGGTCAGAGCTGGGATCGAACACAAGATCTCAAGTACAAGAGGCGCGAAAAGGAACTATTGCGAAAGGAATTTCGTTCCAACCGGGTGTCCCCTGACACCTCATTTGATTTTTTTTTAACTATTTTTCATAATTTTTCGAATTGTACAAGTAGAGTGGCCGTCGGTGGTGCAATGGTTAGTGTGCGCGGCTCTTGTACATGAGATCCTGGGTTCGAACCCGGCTCTGACCACCTTAAAATTTCTTTCGGCGGCGGTCACCTCGCATAGTGACGGCGACACTATCGAGTATCTAGCCATGAAAAAGCTTCTCAAATTACCGTTCGGAATCGGTGTAAAACTGTAGGTCCCAATCAGTGAGTGAAAACTGGAAAGCGCACAGCTCAGTGATTGTGAGAAGTTCTCCCCAGTCCCTTCATGGGATGTAATGGGAAACCATTTATTTATTTATTTTACAAGTAGAAAAAGTAGCCATTTATTATACATTCCCCTCAATTCAAAATAATGTTGTAGATGCCAATTCTAATTTGTGGTTTCTCAATCAATTGTTCAATATCTATTTGTAATTCCTATATTCAACTTAAAGGCGTCCGATGAACTAAAATCCATATGTTAATCAAATGACCTGTCGAATTGTTAATCAAAAATAATCGAATTGTACGTTATGAGACGCTATCACTTGTCCGATATTATCTTTATACCGGTCCAACTTTACCAGGGAACATATTTTTCGCCCCTTACACTTGTTTGACTTTAACAGTGCTATGTGTTTTCAATAGCCATTCCGAGAAATACTTTTCAAAATGCTCTCACATTAATTTCCCTGGCGTATCCAAATGAAACATTTACAAATTACACTTTAATAGTAATTGAAGCATGAAAACCAACATACACACAATTGCACATGTTACCCACCCGCTTGCCGTTTACACGGTTACAACCGCAAAACTATTGAAAACATACAATTTGTACGGACAATATATAAACCAAATATTTATCCAACTAAAAGAAAACACGAAAAGACAAATTCTAATAAAAAAAAAGGACCGGACTTTTCCCTAAGAAAAAATGTAAATGCGCACACGCACCTAAATGCCACGGGACAAACAAAAACAAGTAAGTTAGGACTAGCAGCAACAACAACCGTAACAAAAAAAAAGGATAATACGGAGAAAACTATAGACACGTTCATTCACTCCTTCAAACAATAATCTAGGATCATCAACAAGATAAAGGAATGCCAACAATAACAATATAATAACACTAGCAAACAATGAAGTGAACTGAGCTGAGGACAAAGTGAATTCAATAATAAGGCTGGATGAGCGAAAGAAAATGAGGACAATTCAAGTGTGACCAGCAGCAGAGGCGGGCGAAGAAAGCAAGATAATAATTGAAATACAATGAAACCGACACAATAGACTTTACACGCCAAACAGCCTTTAATGGCTTAAAGGAATTTCACATACACGTTTCAGGTTTTTTTTGTTGGTGTTTTGTTTTCCTTTCTTTTTCATTTGTTTATTTAACATTTCACATGTAACAGACTTAAGCAATTTAACACTCACAAACTTGCACTCCCTCTATTCCACCCACACCCAATTGAATTCCTAACCTCGCACCCACACTTTCACTCCAACCCGACACTCCCACTCTAGCCGGCTGCCTCCCTTTATCAGCCTTTTTTCCTCTCTTCTCATCATTTTAAACGGCCCTACAAATATCAGACTAAACTTGCCGCATATTGTTTCAAAGAATTAGTTTCCATTTTCTTTTGAAACATTTTCGTTTGTTTTGTGTTTGCCCACTTTTGTTGCACTTTTCTTGACTTTTAGTTTTTCTGGATTTTCTTTATGCTTTTATCCTTTAATTTATTTCTATTGTTGCTCTTTGTTAACAATTTTCGAATAGAAAACTACACTTACACAGTTTAGCACAAATGGCAGTCAGCCTAGATGCCTAAGACTGTTCTTAGCGAAAGCAAACAGGATTCTGATTTGTCTTAATTGGTCTGGTGAAAGGATTCCCACTTTAGGCTGCCACTGCTGCTCTGCATGAAATTCATTGAGAGCCGATATTGCTGGAATGATTTGGCAATGAAACTGTATTGTTGTCGTTTGTTAGCATCAACAATCGTTTGCAGAAATATTTAGATGCAAAAGAGAACATTTTTAAAATTAGGCTATTGCTTTAAACTAAGAGCAAAATTATCCGACTGAAGTGCCCTTACATATATACATAGGTGATAAACTAAGTCGCGATGGAAATTCAGGTTTGCATAGTTTAAAGGATCCACGTAGGCATCACAAACGCACGCTCGCAGCTCAATTTCTCGCCGCGAGCAGCACGAAAGAAATGCCGCTATAATATAATGCAGGAACCATGTATATGTTTGGAACATTATTACCACGAATTGAAGATCTGCTGCTTTTTGGTTTATTTGTTGTATGTCACGTTTTTGTTTTCAGCATTTTTCAACAAACAAAGCTCAATTTGGTCAACACATATGTTATAACACTTTAATTATTGTGTCTCCAACATGTCATATTGTAAAGCAAAAACAATGTGTTTTGACACATGTATACTATATTTGTGACAAGCTACAACACGATATGAACATACGAACATTTCATCAATCTGTCACCCATATTTCATCAATAGTTTACGTTGATTCAACGACAATGTTACATCAATTTGATGTATGTTTTTCATCAACTTGTAGTACATTTTTTACCATTTTGATGTAAATTGTTCATTAATTTGCACTAAATTGTTCGTCAAATAAATGTAATATTGTAATCAATGTGATGTAAGTTTAGTATCACTCTGCCAGACTGTCGGCAGTGCAATGGTAGTGTGCGCGGCTCTTGTGCGTGAGATCGTGGGTGTTCGATTCCACACAAACGAGTACTTAGCCATGAAAAAGCTTCTTAAAATACTGTTCGGAATCCAAGTAAAACTGTAGGTGAATATCAATCCAATCAGTGAATATAAAACTAGAGGGCGCGTTGCTCATTGCTTGTGAGAAGCAATCCTTCATAGGAAGCAATGGGAAACCACTTCATTTGTAACAGCAATTTGAAGTAAATTGGTCAACATTTTGATGTAATTGTTTGTAGCCAAACTCCTTCGCCTATTGGATAATGTTTTCTGTCAATTTCTCTATTATCTAGTTATTATGTAATTGTATACGCCTTTTTGTCTGGCGTATTTTTTCAATACTACGTCCATATTTTAAATCAATCACACTAATTATTTCCAAATTCCGATGCTGGAGATTTATGTAAAAAAGATCAGCAATTCAATGAAGCTAAAACTGGTGAAAAAACGCACAATCTTCAACTTGAAGAACTTTTTTATTGAATTGATAAAATTTATCATCAATTCAATGAAAAACAATTTATGAAAATTTATCATCGATTTGACGTAAAGATTCTCTTACTGTGTAGGGTGGATGTAGTATCACTTCCCATCCAAGCCACAAGAAAACATGTGTGAGGCCTAGCATTGATGGAAAACGACGCCCTTGCGATTTACCAAATCAGGTCGTGTTTCTTTCAGTACCCCATCAAGGTTCGTCAATTGCTGTTCAAAATAAATTACTCCCTTAAAATTCCACAGAATTAACAACTTGACCTTTTTTTGTGCACTTCAGCCTTTAATGAAGTTTGGACACGTTCACCGTGCTTGTACCATGATCTCTTCCAGTTAGCAATGCGTTTCCAGGGACAATGCGTTTCAAAAACGGATAATTTTTGTTGCATTTGAGCAATAAATCAGTACAGCTTATTTGCGTTTTTAGGTGGATTTCTCTAAGCTCGTGCGGAACCTAAATATCAAGCTTTTTGCAAGTCTACGCAATTTCAAACAGCTTTGAATGGTCATGTGCGACACCATCAGCGTGTCTGGAACTTCGGTGTCGGTCAGATTCGATAACGGCTTTGATTTCGTCTTCATTAACCTCATTTGGCCCACCGATCCAGTGGCCATTGTTGATCGCATAATTTACAAAACCAAAAAGTTCTTGAAACAGTTTTGGTATGGGCGATCTGTTAAATCATCCAAAGAAAGAGCAAAATATGACAAAAATAATGCGAAATATCACAAATTTAAGCTTGAAAAGTTACACTGTATAACAAAAAATTTAGTCAGCTGATCAAAATCATTTCAAAAATCACATGAGGTGTCAGGGGCCACCCGGTTGGAACGAATTTCCTTTCGCTATATTTTATGTACTATTTAGTAATATACGATAATTTAAATGGGTCTTTCAGAAATGATACTTTTTGTAAAATGATCTTTTTTTAAGAAATTTTTTTATTTTACAAAGAAGTACTGTTTCAAGAACATGTACTTTTTAAAGAAGTGGTACTATTTATAGAAGTGGCACTCTTTTTAGGAAAAGGCTAGTTATCTCAAGAAAAGAAAATGTTTTATTTTATTTGTAAGAAATCAAACATTTAAGAAAAGGAATTTTTGTAAGAAAAGGTATTTTTGTAAGAGAAGGTATTTTCTTTTTTTTTTGAAGAAAATGTTTTTTTTAGGAGATAAGATTTTTTCAGAATTGGTCCGTTTTACAAGAATAGGTAAATTTTTGGGTGTAGGTACTAGGGATTCTAACCGGGATTCGGGATTTTCGAAGTCGGGATTCCGGGATTTTTCGGGATTCTAGTTTTAAATTTTTTTTGGGAACAGGTCTATTTTACGGCCAACACTCAAAAAAAAAACAACCACAAGGGGGGTAGAATACGTTATTCTTAGCAAAAAGTTAAATAACAAAATCGGGCCAAATGCATAGTTTGAGAGTTATGGTCCCCGAAAAATTTCGGAGATGTGAGAGTATTATGGCGTTAACGTACCGTGTAAAGCCATTGATATCAGTTTTTTGTAAAAAAAAAACAAACTCATATGTAATGTAGCACTTGTTGATGTTAACAGTTAGAAAAATTATCGATTTCTTTTACTTTCTCAAACAAAAATTATTTTTGAATCATCGCGCGATTTTTCGAATATTTTTTTTTTCAAACAAAACCAAAATTATTTTCAAAAAAAATTTTAAATTTTTATTTGAGGAACGTAAACATCGGATAACTCGATAACTAAACGACTTATAGAAAAATGCTACATTAGTTTTTAAGTTTTTTATACAAAAAAGCGATATCCATGACTTTATACGGTACCTTAGAGGAAAACGTATCCGAAATGTTGGGGTCCATAACTCCGGCACTATGCATTTGCCTCGCCCCGATTTTGTTATTTTACTTTCTTTACTTGAAATAACATGTTCTACCCGAAGCAATAAATTTTGTAATTTTTGGAGAGTAAGCCGTATAATAGATATACATATGCCAAAATTAACTTACGTTAAGATGTGTTATTAAACCTTTCGTAGAGCCGCCATTGGTGTTTAAACCCTTTTTGCACAATTTACATTTTGCTTGAGGTGCACCTTTCGACTCTTCCAAAAAATAACACCACACTGAACTTTTGTCATTGTTTTTAGTTTTATGTTTTTCAAAATTAATAATTAGCCCGAAAAATCCCGGGATTAACTTATTAAAATCCCACGATTCGCGATTCCTCAATCCATAATAATCCCGGGATTCGGGATTTCCCGTTTGTCATCCCTAGTAGGTACTCATGTCAAAAAAAGTTATGTTGTTTCGCAAAAATGTACTCTCTAAAGAAAATATAGTTTTTTAAGAAAATGCAATTTGTTGTAAGAAAATTTACTTTTTCAAGAAAAAGTACTTATTTAAAAAAAATACTTTTTTTAAGAAAAGGTAGTTTTTGTAAGAAAACTTACTTTTTTGGGCAAAGGTACTTGTTTAAGATAAGATATTTTTTTAATTAACGGTACTTTGTTTAAGAATGTGAATATGTATTTTTTTTTTGAGAAAATTTCATTTGTTTTAGAAAAGGCAATATGTTTGTTTTTTTACACTTCTTTCTCTTTGGCTTTTCTAAATTTACTATTAATTGGGTTCAAAACTACAATATGTAGTACATATTTTTACAGACTCCACCTAGAAAACTTCCAATTAAACAAGAAATTTCCCAACATATGTGAGACATCTAGTTAGTCTAGACACAAACCAAAGCAAAATTAAACGCTATAGTTGATAATAGTAGGATGTAGCACAATAGCGTTAAAACTAATGTTGTTTAATTGTTTTTCACTTGAATT
The DNA here is from genome assembly GCA_963931995.1 of Phaonia tiefii. Lineage (NCBI taxonomy): Eukaryota > Metazoa > Arthropoda > Insecta > Diptera > Muscidae > Phaonia > Phaonia tiefii. The sequence continues at coordinate 314,536,333 of OZ008368.1, read as the reverse complement.
TTAATTTTTATGACCGATTTTGAATAAGTATTCTTTAATTCAAGAGCTGCCCACGATTGTCCCAGATTTCCTAACGAGATGGTCCAGTAGTACATAAGTCACCTCATATGGCTGTCATGGCGGAGAACTAAAGAGTGGGTGAGCTACCCTACAGGTTTTAAAGGAAATAGAACGTGTTGGCATGCGTGTAAGAAAATGTACTTTTTTTTGCACAAAGGTATTTTTTTAAGAAAAGGTACTTTGTTTAAGAATATGAATAGGTATTGTTTATTTGAGAAAATTTCGGTTTTTTAAGAAACGGCACTTATCTAACAAAATGTTTTTTTTACAATTCTTTCTCTTTGGTTTTTCTAAATTTACTTTTTATTGGGTTGAAAACTATAATATATACTAAATATTGGTTACAGGCTCCACCTAAAAAACTTCAAATAAACCAAAAATTTCCCAACATATGTGAGACATCTAGTTAGTCTAGACACAAACCAAAGCAAAAGTCAACACTATTGTTAATAATAGTGGGATGTAGGACAATAGTGTTAAAACAAAAGTTACTTACATTTTTTTCATTTACCCCCATTCCGCAACGTGCGATAAGCAACGTCGTTCCAAAAGCACCATCTATATGAGAAAACTGAAGTAGCTTTCTTGCCAACCCAATCGAAGCATCAATATTCGAAAATTCTTGTGGTGTAAGGTTGTACATACACTCCGGTTCACTTATTTAAAGGCACTAAAAATTCAATATTCAGCAGCCTGTATATTTTGCAATTTGTAACCAATTGCAGAATTTTAAAATGGAAATGGAAGCTACACATCTTGAGATATAAAAAAAAATCATTACAATAGTGGTTTCTTAACTAAAGAACTTAAAAATTCCATAAATGTACTAATTTTTTTGGTTCACTTGAATAAAGACACGTTTACTAATTTTAATGAAAAACAGTTTTTCTTATTTTTTTAATTTATTTTACTTTATTTAAGAACTATTATTAATGAATACAACCCCCTTTGTTTTTAATAACTTCAAATATACAGGTTTTCATTGAGAAATAAAGAGAATTTATGTAATCCAACGAAATTTGACCTGTATTAGTGACTGCTTGTCATCAAATTGTCTACCTCTTTCATAGACCTTACGAGATAACCAACCCCATACATTTTCGATAATGGTTAGATCTGGCCAATAGGGTGGCCAGTCAAGAATATTAACATTTTGGCGTGCAATTAACTCCTTTACTAATCTGGCGTTGTGTATATGGGCATTATCCTGTTGCAATATCCAAGATATGGGACCAAGTAGTTCACTCAACTTCGGAAAAGTCGATTCCAATAACGTTTTATAGCTTGCACCAGTGAGTTTTGAGCTCTGAAATTCAATATCGATGGTGCCATAGTACGTAAGAACACCAAACAACATAACGCCACCCTCTCGGATGTGCTGTCGGTTCAAACCGAAATCGCCTTTCTTTGCGCAGATCATGGAAATATTAGTTCTAGCCATCAGGCCCATCCAAATGAAACTTCTTGTCATCCGTAAATACAACGGTTCTCCAGTCATTTACATGACCCCTTGGCTGCACCTCCCATACCATGTAGTCTCTTGGGAATTAAAGCCGCTTTTCCTTACGAGGAGCATTAAGTGGCCGCTTTTTTTGTAATTCCAGGTATTTAAGATGCTCACAGCTCTTAATTACTCTGCGTACTGATGACTTGCTTGCTTCCACTCTTATTTTTGAGCTCTTATTTTTGACAAGGATAAGGCAGAATTAGAATGATGATTTTTCTTTCCTCATACGTAGATAAGACAATGAAACCCTTCCTTTAAAATTGTTCCCATACCCCACGGGGTTGCTGATGTAATTGCCAACAACTCTTGGGCTCCGTCCAATTTTTTTTAGCTATTATGCGGTTCTGAAGGATAGGTAAAGATCGATTTTAGTTTTTCCGATAGATTTAAAATTTTTTGTTTTGCCATTTTGACTCGTAAAATGATTAGGATGTAATAAATTGTAATAAACAAACGCTCCCTACCAAAAACCATCGCATACTTTCAGAGTAATAAAAGAAATTAATAAAGTGCCTTTATTCAAGTGAACCAAAAAAAAATCAGTGGGTGTTCGAACTCACGGATGATATGTTAACACCTTTTTGCTACACGGTACCTGTTCGATTTCTATGAACACATTAGTAAATGTTACAGTGGAAAATAAAAAATAATAGTTTTTTTGTATACACCGGGCAATGCTGAACATCAAATGACTCGCTTTGTTTGAGCCTTGACATTTCATAGGCTTTCAAATGAAATTTTACGTGGCTATGCTTTATGCTTTATGTACATACATTATTATGTTAATACATACGCTACAGACACAACTTCGTTTGCCTCACCCCTGCCACACCACTCTTTCATTGCTGTCTTGCTCGCTCATTGTTGTTTAACACGTCATTATTCACTTTCGCAGTCGCAGAAAATCTGGTTTTAGCAGCAGCATAAAATCTGGTTTTAGCAGCAGCATAAAATCTGACTTTGATAGATTTAGTCCCTATACGCCGCTATAGATGTTAACACATCAAAAATAGCACATATTTTGACTTTTTTTTGTTTTATAAACTCCATTTTAAAATTCTGCAATCGGTTACAATTTCCAAAAGATACAGGCTTGCTGAATAGTGCCTTTAAATAAGTTCCTTTAAATAAGTGAACCGGAGTGTACGTGTTGTTTCAAAAGGGAGTTCAACGATAGTTATAGATAGATTGGCGTTACAGTGTACCGTCTCAATTTCTTTCATCGATAATTAAAATTGTCTGAAATTGCGCCAAAAATGTCGAAAATTTTCCCAACAAAGTAAACAGTTTTAATCAACTCGATTATCAAAAATGCCTTTTTTTTAGCTTTAAATTATCATTTATTGCCCAAAGTCATTATGCAAATATCAGTTCTTATTCTGCGGTTTATCTTCTCTCTAGCATCCAAAGACAATTTTAAAGTTAAAATTTTGGATTTAGGGTTTTATTTATTTCTGTGATATTTTCAACTTAGTGAAAATACTTGTAATATTTTTCAGTAGTAACTTGTGTATCTTCTTCAAAACAGATAACTGTATCTGTGACTTTTAAACAGATAACTTTAAAATCCTTATGAAACCACATAAACCCCATCAAAATGTATGTAGCTCTAAATTTATAATTCGTAATTCTTATGTCGTCAAAAACCTGATGTTCTCACCCCCATCTCCCACCAGAAAATCAGGCGCATACCTGAAAAATCTAAAGTCATCTGTTCTAATGTTGAAGCATTCATGAAATGAGAAGAAACCCTTGATAAAAATGTCCCCTTTTACCGTTTGTAACAATTCATTGAGCTAAGAAAATATGTGTTTGAGTATTACAGGATACGTGCAAATACGAGTTTCATTTAAGTACCATCACTTTTCTGGGGAGCGAAGGGTGTGGGATAAGAGCGTGCGAGCTCGTTGAAATCTATGAATGCCATCCAGTCGCCACCACCCCGGAGTGCAGACACAGGGTTTATACGACGCACCCCACAACCAGCAACCGAAGAATGAAGAAACACACTAAAACATCTTGACAGACGCTGGTGAAGTTGTTATGTTGCTTGCTACCTCTCTAGATGAGGGTTGGTGCGGTTCTTGTTGTTGTTGCTGTGGCTGTTGTTTATATTTCTTCTTGTTTGTATTGTTGTTGCTGTTGCAGTGGGCATGGCATGGAGTGCATTTCGGACACACAATTAAGATAAATGTGGACTTTCAGCAGTTCATGAAACATTTATCCATGGAACAAGCAAAGAATGAAAATGTATAAAAAATGCTTATTCTCGAATGAAAAAAGGAAGCGAAATTTGTAAAAACCAAACGAAAACAAACTCAATGCGTTGGTCCTGTTGTGTGTTGAAATAATATTGGCTTCATTTTGATCATATCATAGAACAACTCCAGCCAAAATGAAACAAAAATACAGGAGAAGGACAATTTCTGATAGCAGAGGAAATAGGTATGTTATGTCTGGTGACAGGATTTATTTTGTGAATTTGGCTTTTATTGTAGGAAGAGTGGTTCACACAGAAGATGTTCTCACATTAAGGTGGATTTAAATGTCCGGAATAAATGGTGCAAATCGCAGCTAACAGTTCTGCGAATAAGCATATTAAGACGAGACAAGATACTTATTTATACGGAGAAATTCTTTCTGCGTATTTTCCCCAAAAATGCTTCCTATGAAGTCGCAATAAAATATTAGAGGTTCCGTTAAAATGAAATTCAAAATAAACGGTATAACACTAGTGTTATGAAACTTTGTGGTACAAGTACGTACCCGACCTGGGTAGCATTCCCTAGCTTATAATTCGATTGAGTTGCCGTCACTTAGAGAGGTGGCAGTGACTGTAGGAATTAAGCAATGGGTAGTAAGAAACAAAAGTGATGGTATCTAAGTGATGACGTTAGATAAATCCCGAAATCCTAGACTTCTTAGGGATTAACAAATCCGGAATCCCAACATTTTTTTCAGCTGCTCCCGGTATATACTACCCTTCCTGTTAAGCCAATTTAAAACCTTAAGTAGTTTTCGAAATTTTGAGAATTTTGGTTTAAATATGGTGTAGTCCAAAGTAAAGAAAATATTTTCCAAGTAATGATTTTCAAAAAACAATTTGGTAGAAATTAAGGCAAGAAAAGCTCAACCCCAAAACGGGTGTTTTTTGAGCTTTTTGTGGGTTTCAATCAAAAAAATCTGTATCGCTTTTTCTATTTTCAAATAACTCGAAAACGGTAAAAGCTAAACTTTTAAAATTTGCCATTAATGTTCACAACTACAGTAGCTTAAAATTTTTTGTAAAAAAAATTTAAAAAAAACATTTAAAACTTTTTTTTTCCAAAAAAATTTTTTTTTTTTAAACTTGGAGTAGCAACAAAGAGCCATCTTTCGATTTTTTGGGAAAAAAATGTATGTTAAAGCGGCATTTTTTGCAATAATTTTGCGTTGCTCAGCATGTCGGTAGGGCGTAAAATAAAGAAGTTATAGCCATTTGTGTGAGGCAACCTCCCAAATTTCAATACAAGAAAAATGCTCTAAATTGTTCATTCATACTCTCATTCATTCACACCCTCTCTTTCTGCAGACCACTGATTTAGAGCATTTTTCTTGTATTGCAATTTGGGATGTTGCCTAATAAAAATGGCTATAACTCCCTTACCGACATGCCGAACCCCGCAAAATGTTTGCAAAAAATTACGCTTTAACATATGGTTTTTCCTAAAAATAAACCGAAGGATGGCTCTCTTTTGCTACAATAAATCTTTCGGAAAAAAGGCCATGTTTTTGCAAACAAAAAATTTTTAATTTTTTTTCAAAATTTTTTTTTAAAGCCAATTTGTGGAAAATTTAAAAAATATACCTTTTACAGTTTTCGAGTTATTTTAAAATAAAAAAAAAAACGAAACTAATTTGTTCGAAAGCTTATGAAACCCATAAAAAACTTTAAAATTTGGGGTTGATCCACCAAATTTCATCAAAATCGGTGACATGTCACTTGGAAAATATATTTTTATTGTTATTTTTATTGTTATATTGTAACAGGGTTGACACAAGTTTGGAAATAAATTTGAAGCTTTTATATATTGGACTAAAAACAACAAAAAACTAACTAAACCAATTTATTGTTCTCTCGTGTATAAAAATAACAACAATTTTAATTTTAAGCCGGCCTAACAAAAGGTGAAATTTTTTTTTTATTTTTCAAAATAATCTCCTTTTAGCTCGATACACTTTTTCCAGCGATCTTTAATAGCTTCGATACCCTGTTTATAGAAGGAACTGGCAAACTCCTTAAACTAACCATCAACTGCAGACTCCACTTCTTCATTGGTGGAAAATCTTTTACCACTGAGCCATTTTTTCAGGTGTGGAAATAGAAAATAGTCCGAGGGAACTAAATCTGGCGAATAAGTTGCAGATGGACCCGACCTCGACTTTTTGGAAACGATTGTCCCATTCGAGGAGTTATAACTCGATGCAAAAATTCAGCTTTATTGCTGTGAAACATCACCAAACACTCTACGGAAACATTTTTAATGTGCGTGAAGATAAATTCGAATTTAACTAGCAAGGACACAAACCACTTTCGTTAGCAGAGCGCTGTTATTACGTTAACACGTATCTGTTAAAGTACCAGAAATGGAAGTATATTGAAATAAACAAGGTTTTTGGCGAATAAAAATAATAAAAAAATACAAAACTGACAGATCGTATAAAAAACATTACGAGCTTTCAGTATGAGTGGCACAAATCTGGAACAGCTTACCAGCGAGCATTATATTTTAGTTCAATGTATATAATTTGAGAATGGACTTTGAACCCAAATCAAGGATTCTTCGTCAATTAAATGAATATCTAGCAATAAGTAGGAGCATGTTCTTTTGGGTTATATTACTCCGAGGTTTCAGACTAATTTCAGAATACAATTATTTTAAGCGTTTCCCTTTAAGAACTGTACACTACTTTTGAACACTCCACTGTGTCCTGACAAAGGACTCTTGGCGGACGTGACTTACACCAGATTCAAGCTCCTTATTAGAGCTTTCCAAATTTATAACCCTTATGTTTCAGAGGAATTAGAGAACAGCGATATTTGGAATTTCGTATTGTCCCATGTCTTAACATTTTGATCCACTGTGCCCAAACTAAGAATTCTCCGTGGATCAAGCTTACACCAGATTAAAATCTTTCATTAATACTTTCCAAATTTACTATCTGCATATTTTAGAGGAATTTCAGAACAGTGATATATAGAATTTAGTGTTTTACCATGTCTTAACATTTTGAACCGCTGTAACGAAACCAAGATTTCTCGGCGGATCAGACTTATACCTGATTAAATTCTTTCATTGGTACTTTCAAAATTTACCATCCCCATATTACAGAGGAATTTGAGAACAGCGATATATGGAATTTAGTATTTTCTCATGTCTTAAAATTTTTACCCACTGTGCACAAACTAAGCATTCTCCGCAAATCAAACTTATACCAGATAAAAGCCGTTCATTAGTACTTTCGAAATTTAACATCCCTATATTACAGAGGAATTTCAGAACAGCGATATATGACATTTTTTTTTTTTCATGTCCTAGCATTTTGACCCACTGCGGCCAAACTAAGAATTCTCCGCGGATCACACTTATACCAGATTAAAGTCCTTCACTAGTACTTTCACAATTGGCCATTCTCATATTACAGGGGTATTTCAGAGCAGCGATATATGGCATTTAGTTTTTTTTTCATGTCCTAGCATTTTGACCCACTGCGCCCAAACTAAGAATTCTCCGCAGATCAAACTTATACCAGATTAAATTCCTTCACTAGTACTTTCACAATTGGCCATCCTCATATTACAGGGGTATTTCAGAGCAGCGATATATGGCATTTAGTTTTTTTTTCCATGTCCTTACATTTTGACCCACTGCGCCCAAACTAAGAATTCTCCGCGCGTCAATCTTATACCAGATTAAAGTCTCTCATTAGTACTTTCAAAATCAACCATCCTCATATTGCAGAAAAATTTCAGAACAGCGATGTATGGAATTTAATATTGTCCCATTTCTTAACATTTGGACCCACTGTGCCCAAACTAAGAATTCTCCGCGGATCAGTCTTATACCACATTAAAGTTATATACCAGATTAAAGGTCCGCGGAGAATTCTTAGTTTGGGCACAGTGGGTCAAAATGTTAAGACATGGTAAAATACTAAATTGCAAATATCGCTGTTCTCAAATTCCTCTGAAATATATGGGTTGTAAATTTGCAAAGCTCTAATAAGGAGCTTGAGTCACGTCTGCCAAGAGTCCTTGGTTTGGACACAGTGAAGTGTTCAAAAGTAGAGTAGAGTTCTTAAAGGGAAACGCTTAAAATTATTGTATTTTGAAATTAGTCTGAAACCTCGGACTTATATAACCCAAGAGAACATGCTCCTACTTATTGCTAAATATTCATTTAATTGGTGAAGGATCCTTGATTTGGGCTCAAAGTTCTTTCTAAAATTATATACATTGAACTAAAATATAATGCTCGCTGGTAAGCTGTTCCTGATTTGTGCCACTCATACTGAAAGCTCGTAATGTTTTTTTTTTGATTTGTCAGTTTTGTATTTTTTTATTAATTTTATTCGCCAAAAACCTTGTTTATTTCAATATACTTCCCTTTCTGGTACTTTAATAGATGCCTGTTAACATAATAACTGCGCTCTGCTAACGAAAGTGGTTTGTGTCTTTGCTAGTTAAATTCGAATTTATCTTCACGCACATACATATTTACGACGCTATATTTACTCTATGGAAAGCAAGATCGGCACCCATCTTGCCATCAGCTTTCTCATCTTCAAATCTTCGATCAATGTTCGATGTATAGCACTTTTTGAAAAAATCCCATTTCTTAAAAAACCCCTTTTCTTAAAAAAATACCTTTCCCCTAGAAAGAGTGCCACTTCTTTAAAAAGTACCTGTTCTTAAAAAGGTACTTCTTTGTAAAAAAAATTCTTACTCTTATGGCTTTTTCTTACAGAAAGTACTTCTTCTTAAAAATAGTACCTTTTCTTAAAATAACATTAGGTTTTAATAAAAGACCTGCATCTCTTTAAAAACGCATCTTTGCGGGAAAATATAATATATATTCTTGCAAAAAGGACTTTAAAATATATTCTTTTTAAAACAACTACATTCTATTAAAATTAAAAAACAATTTTCTTAAAAAAGTTTATCATTTTACAAAAAGTATCTTTTCTTATCCATTAAAATTATCGTATTTTTAACGGGCGCCTTAGGTTGGAACTAACTAGTACAAAATATATATCGAAAGGAACTTCGTTCCAACCGGGTGGCCCCTGGCACCGCTTGTGTTTTTTTATTTACAAATCTGCACGCCTTTGAAACCGCTTTCTGGAAAAAACTTCGCCAGATCCACCTTCTACGAAACCTAAATATCACTATAAATTGAACTTTGATTTCTGATTGCATCATCCAAATAGTCGTGGGAGATTGGTTGTTACTCGTAAGATATCGTGATATCATAGCCATTGCCTTACTGCAGTGTATCTTATTAAGCGAACGCCGGGAAAATATAGTTATTGCCTTACGATATCGTTAACAAAGAAGCGACATGGTAAACAATAAACATTTCTTTTGTTTGATATTTTCAATTGATTGAAACATAACATAAAATGCTACGCCTTATTATATTGCACTTTCGTATGGTAAACATGAAAGGACTTCCAAGTATACAAAGACAGTTTGTCATGCTTCCAAATAGTTAAAATTTTTGCCAGGTATTTATTACACACGCTGAGAAAAAATGGTCCCATCAACATATTCCAGCAACATTCCCATGTCGCTTCTTTGTTTGCAATCATTGTTTTCGTGAATTGAAGATGTGCTGAGTTTTTGTTTCTCTATTGGCTCTGTAGTTTTTGTTTTAGGCATTTTTCAACAATCAAAGCCACATTTGTGTCACAAAAACATATTATAACCTATTAATCAAAGGGCTCAAACATGTAATATTGGATAGCAAACACAATGTGTTTGGACACAAGTACACTATGTTACAAACTACAAACAGCTTATGGTTGCATCCAACCAACAAGAAAAGACAAATCTTTCAGCGTGTAGGTTTGTTATATGGGTTGACGAGTAGTTGTAGAAAAACTACACAAAAATAATAGTAGGTGTCATTCCCTTTTGAAGTTTATCGAATATTGAATATAATTGTCGCGTGAGCACCAATTAACATAATAGTTTTGAGAGTTGCCTCTGTTCACTCGCCAACCCATATAACAAACCTACACGCTGAAAGATTTGTCTTTTCTTGTTGGTTGGATGCAACCATAGCCAAGGCTAAAACTAATTTCTTTTAAATTTTCTAGGATTGAAATATGTTTAGTATAAATTAGGGATGCAAAATATAATAGACCTCGCCGACTCCAAATTTATTTGAATTTTCGACACCAATCTAGAAACTGTAAATCAGTCCTTGAAAATGTTTAGCAGCTAAAAGGATATTAATCCACACCTACCATCTGTAAAGTTAGAATAATTCCGCAATTATTAAATAAGAAAAATATCCCAAATTAAGTTAAACAAAAACGTGAGGTTTCACTAATTTTCCTGTATTTATTTAAGATTTAACAACTAGGAACACTCCTCTTAAATATCAATATAAAAAAGCAAACTGCAACAATAATACTACGTTGTGCTTTTTTTTTTGCTACTAAACTCTGTTGATTTTCAGCCGTAGTTGCTCTCAGTGGATGCTAGCAAATCCTCTAATATGACAGCAACGAACATCAAAAAAGAAATAAAAAAATGAACAAAACATCGTAGCGATGAACTGGTTGAAAAATACTACAAATGTCAGCACGTACTTAATATAAATTGTCACGTTGTGTTGAGTTTTCCTGTATTCTTTTCCCCATCAGCGTCATCTATCTACCGGCAGCAACAGAAAAAAACCAACAACAAAAAGAATATAAAAGAAAACTTGACAATTTCATTAGTTGACAACGGCGTTCATTCACTGTCCTTGTGCATCCTTATCCTGCAGCTTGAAAACAATTCATAGAATTTTTTAGTAAATTCTCAAATTTTTTTTGCATTAAAATTAAATATCCCGGAAATTGTTTTAATACACAAAAAATAAAAATAAACCAAATCGACCGGAATGAGTTTTCAATATAATTTTGTTTAATTTCCATTGTCATCCTCATTATTATGTGTTGTATTTTGTGGCTATGAAAATTTATGTGTCTACAGTTCAAATTTAAACGATTTTATGAAGTGTAAATTGTTTACGCAGCAATCCACCCTAATTAATGACAGCAATCCACCCTAATAATGGAAGAAAAATGTTATCAAAAACAAAACAACATGCAAAAGTCCCACCTCCGTCCATGAACTTTACTGAACATGGGGTAGGCACTATGTATGGCGAAGCATAGATAATTGTGTTTGGCAAATAAATTTCATAAGTTAGACACACATTTTTTGCAAGTAGGACAGATGCAACAACTTTTGCACTGGAATTCCATCCTTGTTATGCTAAAAGCTGAAGGTCTGGCATACTTTAATACACGGCATCCATCATAGGAAATCCGAAATAGTGTACTTGCGGTCACCCACTACTTACAGGGTATGGATAGGCGCCCTTTACACATTACCCACGGCGATGGTTAATGGGTTATACACTCATTTCTGATCAAAAGGATGCAAATTTCAGAAAAAACGTCAATATCTCGAAAACGGCGAATCCAATCGACACAATAACCAATTTTTGTGTGATTCTAAGTGGGTTTGATAATGTGGTCCAACTCATATTTCAAAAAATCGACAAGAAAATAAAGTCGCTAAAATAATAATACGGTTATAACTCGGAAACCTACTTAGGAGCATTGTGCTAGTGGAGATCTGTAATATGCCATCATTTGTTTAAGTCATAAAACTATCTCAAATACGAAACGCTAAAACGGCCGCCCGTATGTCTATATCTCGGAAACGGATCATTCTATTGAAAAACAGGCTAACTTTTTCTGGTATCTAAGGGTTTTTCATAAAGTGGTGAAATTTTTTTTTTTTTGAAAATACCGCCAAAATGAGAAAATCGCTTTAATAAATATATTTCTATAACCAAGAAGCGTGCGTCCAATCGCAAAACTAATAATTTTTTTACATCCATAGGAGGTTTCAACCAGTGGATTTCTTTAAAAAAATCGATAAAGGTCCATATCTCCATATCTCGGAAACGTAGCGTTTAATTGAAAAAATAATTAATTTTTGCGGTTTTCTAAGAACAAATTGTTGCCAAAAAATCGCCAAAATAAGAAAATCGTTTAAATAATATAATTTATAATAATATGACTACTAAAATGAATATAAGATGGCATGTCTGTAATATGGTATCATTTTATTTTTAAAATACTCGCACATTATCCAATAAACATCGCTAAAATGTCCACATATCCTATATCTCGATTCGGAGAACAAAACTGAAAAAAATGCTAAATTTTTGCACATTTTGAGGGGTTTTTCTTAAAGTGGTCAGATTCAGATGGAAGAAATATTTGCAAAAAAAACCAATGAGTGTTCGAATTTACGGGCGATGTGTTAGCACCTTTTTATTACACGGTACCTGTTTGATGTATATGAATGTATTTCGATTTTTTTAAAGGTGTCACATTAAAGACTACCACCGGTTCTAGCCTCCCTCGAAAGTGAGAATTTTTTATTTATTTTAGCGACCTTCTCATTTTGGGCGATTTTTTTTTAAAATTTCAAACCAGCAAATCTTAGCTGTTAGCAGCCAATAAAATATATAACGGGTCCGCCAAATAACTTTTTTTTTTGAAAATGCTATAAAAAAAACTACTGAATATTTTCTCAAATTTCTTGTTTGCTTTGAAAGTACAATCCTTCCGGTTAATAATGGAAAATAATTTCATTCAAATGGCTGTCTCGGCTGGCCATGCAGTAGCCTACACGATTGGTCCAATTTTTAAGCACATTATCGATTGTGTGCAGCTGTATTTCACCAATGGCTTTACGAATATTGACCTTTAAAGCGTCAATTGTCTCTGGCTTGTCGGCGTAACACTTATCTTTGAGGGCACCCCACAAATAATAGTTCAACGGTGTCAAATCGCAGCTCTTAGGTGGCCAAACGACATCAGCTCTGCGGCTGATAATGCGATCTTCAAAAACAGGGCGCAAAACATCGAGTGTAGCTTCGGCTGTGTGGCACGTAGCGCCGTCCTGTTGAAACCAAATGTTGCCAATATCCTCCTCTTCAATTTTTGTGAACAAAAATTCGTTCAACATGGCCCGAAAACGATCGCCATTGACTGTAACGGCCACTCCTTGCTCATTTTGGAAGAAAAATGGTCCAATTATGCCTCTGGACCAAAATTCGCACCAAAGAGTGACTCGTTTTGGGTGCATCGGCTTTTCAATGTATGCGTGCGGGTTTTCTGTGCCCCAAATGCGACAATTTTACTTGTTGACATACCCGCCAAGATCAAAATGAGCTTCATCTGAAAAGATGATTTTTTGGAAAAAAAAAATATTCGTTCAGCGGAAGGATAAAACTAATTATCTGTCAAATCAGACATGAGCTAAGTGTTACCATTCACGAAATAAGCACTATTTGAAAAAAAAAAACGTGAGATGGCGGACCCTTTATTTATCCCCATAATTCGTAATGATTATAGATTCTGCAAGTTCTGTATTTCTTCCATATGAATATGACAAAATGCTCAGAAACTTGCAATACTTAGTTACCTTTGTTAAAATAAGATCCATTTTCCATCCCAATTGGCGTTTGAAAAATGCGACATGAGTTTAATTGTGAAAAAAAATCGGATTTTAATTCTGTACGTGACAGCTTTATTTTTGTAATTGTTGCCACAAGTGAAGAAAGATTTTGAAAGTATTGGATTCCGGTGTTATTAGACTTACCTAATACGAACAACTCTATGGCAGTTCAAAAACATAACAAGCAGTGCTTCCAGTGGGTAAACCTTACTCAAGTACGCTGAATCCAGTACTACTAACCATTTTTCTCGATTGGCTTTAGTTTTCGAGATATTTGAGATTGAAAATTACACTGTGCAAGTTGAAGCAAAAAGCAGAAGTGGTCTCAACGGATTTACACTAACTCGGGTCCTACGAATCGAAGTGCATGATTAATTTGTTGGCCTATAATAATGGTTTTATAAACATTTTTTCATGCAGAATTTTAATTTTATAAGCAAAAAATTATAAGAAAATTCAATTTTAATTAATAATTGTGTTTATCTTCCTGACAATGCTACCCAAAAGTGTCGTAAAACTGCAAATCCCAATCAGTGTGCGTAAAACTAGAACGCGCACAGATCACTGGTTGTGAGAATCTCTCCCTAATTTCTTCATGGAATGTATGTAAGTGGAAACCATTTTCTTTTTACAGTTAACCTGAAGATTTTATGAAACTACATTAAAAAGAAACTATATGCATAGTTTAGTATTTTTTTTAACTTTATTATTTTGCTTTTAATGTTTTTTTATTATTTTTTATGTTTGGCATGCAGATTTATCGATAAGATGTTTTTTCGACCGCGTACATAGATTTATATTCAAAAAATAGTAAAAAGACAAGGACGGACATCTCATCGCAGATGGGCAGAGCATGTGGGAAATATGGAGAGATCATTTGTCCGGGCTACTAGTACCTGCGATATCCAATGATGGTAAGACAGGCGAACACAATTTGGATGACGACGTCGATTGCCTAACCAAGACGAGGTCAGAACAGCTATTGCCCGACTTAATAACAACAAAGCTGCTGGAGCCTATGGATTACAGGCGAAGCTACTTACGTAAGGCTGGCGGCGATGAGCTGAGAAGGTGCATGCATCAGATCAATAGCAAAATTTAGGGTAGTTAGATGACTGGATGTCCGTCGATTGGTGTCTCAGTGGATCTTTGCCCCATATTTAAAAAAGGTGATCCGAGTCTCTGTGCAAACTACCGTGGAATTGGCCTTTTATTTATAGCACATAAGGTGCTATCAAGTATAGTGTGCGAAAGACTAAAACCAATTATAGCTGGCCTGATATAGCCATGCGAGTGTGGTATGTTAAATCCTGGAGAAGCCACATGAAAAACATATAGAAAAAATATAATTAATTTGTCGATTATAAGGCGGCCTTCGATAGCCCGATACGGAAGAAAATCTACGAAGCACTGTCTGAACCGTGGTATTCCTGCAAAACTCATACGCTTTTCAGGATTACTTTAATGAACACAAAATCCATAGTAAAAGTTGATAAGAACCATACCGAACCTTTAAAAACTAAGCGAGGCCTCAGGCAAAGCGACACCCTATTAATCAGCAGCAAAAGTCATATGATGCGGGCGTATGCTGATGATGTATACATCATTGGAAGCACAATGAGAGAAGTTAAAAATAAAATAAATGGTTTCCCATTAAATCCCATGAAGGAATAGGCGAGAGCTTCTCACAATCACTGAGATGAGCGCTTTCCAGTCTTCACTCACTGATTGGGACCTACAGTTTTACTCCGATTCTGAACGGTATTTTGAGAAACTTTGCACCACCCATGGCCGACGGATTAGAGAAGTTACTGCTGTGTTTTTTTGAGTACTGAGAAGGAGTCAGGAAAAGTGGGTCTGAAAGTAAATGAGAACAAGCCACATTTTAATGGTTTCAACGAGCAGAGCCTGCACGCTATTAGACCAAAGCGTGAGTGTTAATAGCCGTTATAATTTCGAAGTGGTGAAGGAATTTATATACCCAAGGAAGGAAGGAAGCACTACGGCTAAGGAAGCACTTTAGAGATAAAGACGCGTCTCGTTTAATATATGCCCACCTATACCAGAGTCTCATGCAACCTGTCTTGCTGTATGGGGCAAAATCCTGGGTATTATCGCAAGTAGATGAAACATATCTAGGAGTCATCGAGAGAAAAATACTCCGAGAAATCTATGGCCCTACAGTACACAAGGGTAGTATTGCGTACAAGGTACAAGGGTAGTATTGGCGTCGCATGAACCATGACGTGTATGAGCTATATCCCGACAGTGACCTATCTAAGTGGATCAAAATAAAGCGAATGCGCTGGATAGGCAATGCCAGAGGAATGCTTGAAGACGAACCCGCACAAACGGTTTCGGAAACCGAACTTGAGGGAAGACGGAAGAAAAAGAATCCGCTGGAGTGATCAGGTTGACGTACACTTCGTATTACGAACTGGAGATATAATACAAAAGATCGAACTGTTTGGCGAAATATGTTATATTAGCTTTGTAAGATCCGAGATTCGGTTGTTCGAGACAGGATACGAAAGTAAGTGAGTAAATGGTAGAAAATTGAGAAATCTGCGTTTTTTAGATACGTGGAACAGTAGTTTTCGATTTCAAATATCTCGAAAACACGAGCCAAAGCAGAAATCCCACGGGGTGCCCTCCTGTCACAAAAAATAATCCCGATTCGAGCACAGTGTAATTTGTTCCAAGAAATCTATGGCAAATTTCGTATTAAGTTTAAAGTTTTCTTTATTTCGTTTTTAATTCGCTTACTCGCTTTCATTATATGCCGCTCCTTCTATAAATCCCGATGGCTGTCTATTTTATTTTCATTCGATTGTGACATTTATTTACCATCACTCAGACATGGTGGTTGCTGGCATACTCACGCGTTGACACACGCTTGTGCCACACAGCCCCATCATGACGCTCCACCATCCACGCCAAGCGGAAGGCGGCATTTAAAACCATCGACTGCGATGACTAAAAAAAGGGTCATGAACGCGTCGTTGAACGACATCCACAAAAAAAGAAGAAGAAATAAAAAACTACAAATAAAGATCGAAATGAGACTGAGAGTAGCAAAAATAAAAGCGCAACGCGGCTTTCCCATTCACATTTTGCACAGTTAATTCAATACCGAAACCGAATTGAGGGTGCAATTTGTGCTGTACGATTTATGCTGCTGAGCTGCTGTTAATTAAACATCTGCAAACAACATGTTCGCCATGGAGAAATGACGATAAAATCATAATAATAATAATGGATAATGGATAAAAATTGATGATGGATGGAAGAAGGGTTTCTTTCCTCCATATTCCAAATGCACTAAAAATATGAGTGGTGAATGTATGACTGCATTTTGAAAAAAAAAAAAAATATTACGAAGCTTCACATGTGAACATTCATATTTTGTTAATGCCTAAACTAAAACGGATGCCGATAATTAGTGGATGATGCATTTTTTGTTTTTTTGGTGTAGTATGAGCTAATTTTAGCATAAGTTGCGAAGCGACAAAACTCAATTTTTGATAAGATACAAAAAATGTGTTCGGCTATAAAAAGTAAATAAATGTGGGGAAATGATTGAGTGTGAAGAAAAGGTCGTCCGGGAAAAAACTTAATAAGCTCGTACTTTTCTCCAAATTAGGAGCAAAAACTCCTTAACCCTGCTGTTAGATTAGGACCATTTGGTCCAAATTTTTTCTGTTTTCCCTTGTAACTTTGGAACGGTGATATATACTGACTAAATTTTTCTGCTAATGGGGTCTTTTAATAAAACAATGTTATGTGCGAAAATTAAATTTTCTAACTTTATTCAGGACTGAGAAAAATACAAAATGACGAATCTTAGATTAGAGGACCATTTGGTCAATAGTACATTTTTTCATTACCAAGCGAATGTAAATTCATGTCAAATATTTAGAAGATGTTTTTGATATGTCAAATACTTGCTTTAGAAATTATTGAACCAAAATAGTTACAAAGGATAAGATAAAATTATTATTTTGGATGAAAATTCCAGTATGGACCAAATGGTCCCTCAATCTAAGATTCGTAAGTTTTTTCATTACCAAGAGAATGTAAATTCATGTCAAATATTTAGAAGATGTTTTTGATATGTTAGCGGATGTTTTTGATATGTCAAATACTTGCTTTAGAAATTTTTGAACCAAAATAGTTACAAAGAATAAGATAAAATTATTATTTTGGATGAAAATTGCAGTATGGACCAAATGGTCCCTCAATCTAAGATTCGTAAGTTTTTTCTAATCTAACAGCAGGGTTAAAACAAAAAATCACATGCAGTGTCAGGGAATACCCGGTTGGAATGAAGATCCCTTCGCTATATATTATGTACTAGTTAGTTCCAATACGCCTAAGGCGCAAGTTGAAAAATAAAATCATTTAAATGGATCTTTAAGAAAAGATACGTTTTGTAAAATGATAAACTTTTTTAACAAATTTTTTATAGAATAAGTTTTTTTAAAAAATAAAGTATAGTTCTATGTCCTTTTTGCAAGAATATGTATTATATTTTCCTGAAAAAGTATTTTTTAAAGAGAGGTACTTCTTTTATGAATATCTAATGTTTTTTTTAAGAAAATGTACTATTTTTAAGAAGAAGTACTTTTGTAAGAAAACGCCATAAGTACTTTACAAAGAAGTATTTTTTTAAGAACAGGTACTTTATAAAGAAGTGGTACTCTATTTAGGAAGAGGTTTTTGGAACGAAGTTCCTTATCGCACGTTGCGGAATGGGGGCTACATTTTAAACAACTTTTTTTAACTACTTAATTGCAACCCATTATTATCAACTATATTGTATACATGTATATTGTATGTATATATACTTTTGGTTTGGTTTGGTTTAAAGGGAAGATTTCTAAGTCGACTCTGTTTATTACATATTGTAGTTTCGAACCCAATAAAAAATAAATTTAGAAAAGATAATGTGCAACACTGGCAAATCAATGAAATACAACCCTGAGCATGGAATTACATTTGGCAGCACGCTCGTACTTTTGGTTTGGTTTGTGTCTAGAGTAAAATATTGGGGGATATTTCTTGTTTAATGGGAAATTTTCTAGGTGGAGCCTGCTTATTACATATTGTAGTTTGAACCGAATAAAAAGAAAAATTTAGAAAAGCCAAAGTGAAAGAAGTTTAAAAAATAACCTTTTCTTAAATAAGTGCGTTTTCTTAGAAAAAGTAAAATCTCTTAAAAAAATATCTATTCATATTTTTAAACGGAGTACCTTTTCTAAAAAAATACCTTATGTTAAAGAAGTACCTTTGCTTAAGAAATTAAATTTTCTTACAAAAAGTACCTTTTCCTAAAAAAAGTATTTTTTTTAAAATAAGTACCTGTTCTTAAAAAAGTACATTATCTTTCAACAAATTGCCTTTTCTTAAAAAATCCTTTTCCTTTTCTTTAAAGAGTATCTTTTCTGTAAAACAAAATAACTTTTCTTGAGATAATTACCTACTCTTAAAATTGTAATTGTACGAAAGAACGTAAAAAAAAAGCTTTTCTTCAAAAAAAAATATATATTTTCTTACAAAAACTCATTTTCTTAAAAGTACCTTTTCTTAAAAATACAGAAATACCCTTTCGTTTCTTTTCTTGAGATAAGTAGCCTTTCTGAAAATAACTAAATTTTTTTTACGTGTTCTTAAAACAGTACTTCCTTGTAAAAAAAATTCATACTCTTAAGCTTTTTCTTACAGAAACTACTTCTTATTAAAAAATTGTAGCTTTCCTTAAAAAACATTAGCTTTTGATAAAAAAAAAGTAGCTCTCATTGAAGAAAGGACCTTTTCTTACAAAAGGGACCTAAAAATATACTTTTTTTAAAAAATACACTTAATAAATAAAAACTTTCTTAAAAAAAAGTTTATGATTTTACAAAAAGTATCTTTTCTTAACCCTGCTGTTAGATTAGAAAAAACTTACGAATCTTAGATTGAGGGACCATTTGGTCCATACTGCAATTTTCATCCAAAATAATAATTTTATCTTATTCTTTGTAACTATTTTGGTTCAAAAATTTCTAAAGCAAGTATTTGACATATCAAAAACATCCGCTAACATATCAAAAACATCTTCTAAATATTTGACATGAATTTACATTCGCTTGGTAATGAAAAAATTTACGAATCTTAGGTTGAGGGACCATTTGGTCCATACTGGAATTTTCATCCAAAATAATAATTTTATCTTATCCTTTGTAACTATTTTGGTTCAATAATTTCTAAAGCAAGTATTTGACATATCAAAAACATCTTCTAAATATTTGACATGAATTTACATTCGCTTGGTAATGAAAAAATGTACTATTGACCAAATGGTCCTCTAACCTAAGATTCGTCATTTTGTATTTTTCTCAGTCCTGAATAAAGTTAGAAAATTTAATTTTCGCACATAACATTGTTTTATTAAAAGACCCCATTAGCAGAAAAATTTAGTCAGTATATATCACCGTTCCAAAGTTACAAGGGAAAACAGAAAAAATTTGGACCAAATGGTCCTAATCTAACAGCAGGGTTAAAGATTTATTTAAATTACAGCATTTTTCAACAGGCGTCTTAGGCGTGTTGGAACTAACTAGTACATAATATATAGCGAAAGGAACTTCACTCCAAACGGGTGTCCACTGACACCTCATGTATTTTTTGTTAAGAAAAAGCATTTATTTTCAGAAAGGCTGCTTATCTTAAGAAGAGAAAATGTATTGATTTATTTCTAAAAAAAAGTATTTTTAAGAAAAGGAATTTTTGTAGGAAAGGGTATTTTTTTAAGAGAAGGTTATTTTGTTTCACAAAAGTTATGTTGTTTCCTAAAAAATTTACTGTTTAAAGAAAATTTCCTTTTTTTATTACGAAAAAGCTAATTGTTGTAAGAAAATGTACTTTTTTAATAAAATGTACTTATTTAAAAAAACTCAATGAGTGTTCGAACTCACGGACGATGTGTTAATACCTTTGGTTACACGGTACCTGTTCGATTACTAAGAACACATCAGTAAATGTTACATTGGAAATTAAAAAAAAATAATACTTTTTGTGCTGAGAGCTTTTTTGCTATTGCACTTTCGTTTTTCTTACATTTGCTTTAACATTAGATGTAAAATTGTTAACATAAATAAAACAATATTTAGCTCACTGAAATAGTTGTTTTTGTTTTGTCATAAACAGAGCGACGACGACCTGCTTGTCTGAATGCTGTCATACAACTGAATAAATAGCAATACTTAGCTCACTGAAATAATTGTTTTTGTTTTGCCATAATCAGAGGGACGACAAAAAGCATTCAATAGTATAGAGAACTTATATCTTTATTGAATATTTCAATATAAATGCACCATTTCGACAATGTTATTACATAAAACAATACAAAAAGCATTAGTGTTTCAAAAGGCATCAATGTTTCACATCAAAATTATGAATGAACCAAGTTATGGGGAAAAGAGCGTAATAAGTTCGGAATCATTCACCAGATGCCCAAAGTGCTTTTAGGTCATACAATTCGGTCCATGAGTTCCCTATACTATTCAATACTCTTTCGCGACGACGACCTGCTTGTTTGTTGGCTGCCGCTACACCAACACCATCATACTTATTTTCCGGTAGAGTCTATTGTTGTACAACAACCACGTATGTTGCCAAAGCCTGTGTGTTGTTTGCATGTGTTCACTTTGATAGATTGCCCTACCCGCGCCTATAGATGTTAACACATCAAAAATATTTTTTTTTTAAGAAAAGGTACTTTTTGTAAGAAAATTTATTTTTTTTAATCAAAGACGTTTCTTCAAGATATGGTATGTTTTTTTAAGAAAATGTACTTTGCTTAAGACTACGAATAGGTCTTTTTTCAGAAAATTTCCTTGTTTTAGGAAAATGTGCGTAAGAAAATATTCTTTTTTTAAACTTCTTTCACTTTAGATTTTCTAAATTTACATTTTATTGGGTTCAAAAGTACAATCTATACAAAATTTTGGCTACAGGCTCCTCATCTTAGGAAATTTCCCAACATATGTGAAACATCTAGTTAGTCTCGACACAAACTAAAGTAAAAGTAAATATTATTGTTGATAATAGTGGATATTAGCGTAATAGTGTTAAAAAAAAAGTTGTTTAATTTTTTTTCATTTAGCCCCCATCCCCCAACGTGCAATAAGGAACTTCGATCCAAAAGTTAAAATTAAAGCACGGCCCAAAACAAATGCGGTTGCCGTACGGAAATCGTGTCGCATCTAAATGGCATTGTAAAGGGTGATTAAATTTTAAGGGCCGATGTTGATTTTGAATAAAATAAAAATTATTTAGGAAATTATTGTCATTTCTTTTTATTATGATAATAAGGTATGCTTCCATTATGTATGGAACAAAATATCGGCCAAATGGCCGCGTTGGCCTCGGCGGCACACCTCCATTAAATGGTCCAAATTTTCGATGACGCTGAGGCATAATTGAGGTTCTATGCCGTTAATGTGCCGAATTATCTCATCCTTTAGCTCTTGAATTGTTGCTAGCTTATCAACGTACACCTCTTCTTCCAAATAACCTCAAAGGAAGAAGTCCAACGGTATCAAATCACATGATCTTGGCGGCCAATTGACATAGCCACCACGTGAGATAACACGGCCATTGAATTTGTCGCGCAAATAGCAGCAATATTTTATGCAGTACGAGCTGTACGAGCATGCACTGGTGTTTTCACATCTCCTACAGACCCGGTTTGCTCACATTTTTCCGATTGTACGCACATTTGGACGATTAAATTGACCGAAAAATCACGAAGTCACCATATGCATTTTGATGTGAACGCCCATTTCCATAATAAGCCTGAATAACTTTAACGCGTTGCTTGATTGTGTATCTTTCGATGGTTCAAATTGAGTCTGAAATTGAGAAATGTCAAATGAAATGCAGAAAAAACTTGACGTTTAGGTGTGGTTCACATTCAACATCGGCCCTTAATATTTAACCACCCTTTATTTTGGCGCTGTAACATTTTATATTGCGATTTCTGTGTTACAAAGTTTGGGAAGTGTTTGAAACTATTTATAATGTATCCATTTTAAGATTCTTAATATGATACTGGTTTTACTGATTTGGTGAATTTTACATACGCAGCCCTTTGGAGCTACTGAGAAAGAATTCCTATTGCTATTTAAACCAATTTTTGCCAAATTTTTGGTGGGATTAACAAAAATTCTTACTATGATTCCAGTTCCGATGAACTACTCGACACGAACCCACGTATAATTTACTAGTTTTGATTACTTAACCCTTTCGGGGCTACTTAAAATTTATTACCCAGCGAAATGTATACAGACAGACGAAAACACATTTTGGATTCATAAGTCCCACTGGAAATGCTCATTAAGATTTATGTTATTAAGATTTCTGAGTATACACAACACAATATTTTAGCCTAATCATATAGAATATGATATATTCCCAAAGACATGAAATTTATTTATTTAAAAGTGCATGTCGTACATGGTTTTAATAACCCTAACAACATCTTCTACCTAGTGTTTTTACACAAAAAATGTGTCTCATACTACGTCTGGCCTCTTTAGCCTGCAGACAGAATATATAATATTTGACCTCCAACATGGACACCACTCGATTCTCCACTTCCTTTAGTGAATGCCATAATTTCAAATGCCACACATGTGTTGCATGATGAGAGTATCCAAACGATGGGGGGGTACTTATGTATGTATTCGAGTCTACAGTACATGCGAAAGCGATAGCCAGTGAGGGGGTGAATGAGTGAGTGAATGTTTTATATAGTCATTATTAATAATTTATAATATTTATTAGTAACAAATATTTATGGAAATGTTTAGCAACAACAAATAAACTTTTAGTACACATCATACCTACCACATACACACACACAACGACGCATGTAAGCACAAACTTCCTGTTTGATAAGGACCCAGAGGGACATGCAGCTGTGCTACTGTACTGGTCGGTTGGCATATCACAGATTCCCTGGTGTACATTATCCTAATAGAACTGGTCTGGTCTGGCCTGGTCCGGCAGAGAAGTGCGAGTATGTGGCTAGTGTGTGGATATCTTGGTCTCTGCTTAATATCATAGATACGAGTGAATTTTTGTGTAACTAACAGATCTCTTGATTTTCTGTTTGTTTTACTAAAAACCAGATAACAGAGAAAGAAAAACTTTTTTCAACATTGAACTTTAACATTTTGAATGTTTTTCTTTTCTCCACCCCGTTTTGCTCTCAGTTTCCGTTGTGATTTTCTAGCTGTTGTTGATACGTTGGCGTATGGTCTAAAGCGTTTTTCGTTATTGTTCCTTTTGGGCAATAGTATTTATGCCCAATAATAGAGTTGGTCATGATTTAATAAAAAAATCCTCTTATGGGCAAAAAGTTTTTTGATTTTAATTTTGGCTTTTGAACGTATCACTACTATTGATACTTGAGGTTTAGAAGTTTGTTCTATTTATTGGATTTTTAAAATTGAATGAAATCTTTATTGATTTTGAATTGTAATTCTCGACTTCTATCGCAGGAATACAAAATTGATTAGATAACTAAATAAAAACTACTTGGCTTCCATTAAAATTGGAAAGGAATGGAACTCTAAATTAAAGAACGCGTTTTCATTGTTAATAAGTATTTTAAAAATACTGAAAATAATCTTTAGGGAGGTGGTTAATTTCAAATTTGATAGCTTCGCTATTCGAAAAACATGTTGCATTTGGAGTTCGGAGAATACACGAGCGATTGTTGGGAAACAAATGATGAAAACAAATGGCAAAAAGCACGCTAAAAAAATTTACCTCCTTTTATATATTCGCTCAAACACTTTCTAAAGGAACCATGTATATGTTTGGAACATACTTCAAAAATTGTATATATTTGCAAGTCATACACTCGCTCATATTTAAATGCCAACATTAGCATACTTGAGTGGAAAGATGTATAATTTTACATGTAGCCATATCCCAAATATCCATAAACTGTCATTGTGGAATTCATGTATTTCCTCCCACACGCTGGAAAATAAACGGCCTCTCAACATATTCTCCCAAGCATATTCTGCAGGAACCATGTATATGTTTGGAAGACACTTCAAACATTTATATGTTTGCAAGTCCCAAACTCTAGTGTATTTAAATGCAAACATTAGCATGTTTACAGACAAATATGTATGCTTTTACGTGGAAACATATGCGTGCTTCATCCCAAACATCCATATACTTACATGGAAACATATGAGTGTTTTCCCCCAAACATAATAATATTTAGAAACGAATTATACTTTTTTTTTATTTATTATTATTTATTATTTATTTATTTCTTTATTATAATTTTTATTTATTATATTTATTATTTATTAATACAAATAAATTAAAAGATTTAAATGATTTTCACATTTACTTGCATTGAATGCATTATTTGATTCGTTTTGAATCTGCTGCTCTGTTGTTTCTCCTTTCTTTGTTGTTTCTCACGTTTTTGTCTTCAGAAGGTTTCAACTATGCGCTCGTACACGAACAATATAATTATATACACATTTAGTTCATGCAAGACAAGTGTGTATTAATAACTTGTCTTTTTGATGTGTTAAGATCTACAGGCGCGGGCAGGGACTAAACTAACAAAGTGAACACATCCAAACACAGTTTGTCCGACTGTGATCACAGATTGTTTGGCGTTAAACTCCTCCGAAACGGCTGGACCGATTTGTATGAAATTTTGTATGCATATCGCGTATGTCTCAGAATCGGCCAACATCTGTTGCTCATACCTCTAAATGATAAGGGTGTCCCACCCCTATATAGAACACAGATTTGTCCAACTGCGAAACACAGATTGTCAGACTGTGGAAAAAAACACACACTGAGGTAGCGGCAGCGAATAGTTGCCTTGTGTGGGTGCGGAGCACTCTCAGAGCAAATGACGTGGTTATACGTATATAAAAATGAGATAGCAAGAGAGAAACTAAAATTGTGTGAACTTGTGTAGCGTATGTACGAACATTACCATGTATGCATGTACATGTGTATGTTACTTTGCATTCTCTTTATTTATACAAAAAGTATTAAGCGAGAAAATAATGACACATGTGCTTGCACTCTTCTTTAAATCAATTTAAGTATTAATATCATTTAAATGTAACGTCATCATATGATTGAACGCTGTTTTTTTATTTTTCAATGTAACATTTACTAATGTGTTCATAGAAATCGAACAGGTACCGTGTAACAACACGGTGTTACCACATCGCCAGTGACTTCGAACACTCATATGTTTTTATTTTTATTATAATTCACAAAGGGTCCGAAATTCCAATTTTTTCAGTAAAGGTTCGGCTAGAGGAAGGGATTTACGTTGTTGCCCTCTCCAGCGTCTTTCCTCAAAATCGTTTCTCACTTTGGTAGCTCACATAAATATATGCGAAACACATCCAAAAAAACAACATCACAAAGCATTTCACCGTCCGAGCGTTTGTTTATTCTTTTTTCACTGATCAACCGCTTACATCCTCTGTCCGATGACGAATTGACGACTGAATACACGAAATTAAAACGCAATACATCACGCATATTCAGGAATATTTATGAATCACTCACTGAGAGAATGATGCAAAAATACAGATTCACACTTACAATATATACACACTCGTCGGCCCTCTTTTATTCTCTTGGTTTCGAGAGAGCATAAACAGTGGAACAAACACGGTTGTATATCCATCATAAACACAGATATATTTGGGTCACAAACACATGTGTTATAACATATTAATCATTGCGTCTCAAACATGTGATACTGAATAGCAAACACAATGCGTTTGGGCACAAGTATATTATATTTGCGACAAGCTCCAACCACATGTTATATATTTGCATCCAAACAACAAAAACCGACAGATTTTTCAGCGTGCAAACAAACGATTGACGACTGAATGCACGAAACAAACATGAAACGGATCAATTAACATAAAAAACATTTAATTCATTTACACATGCATTCTGGAAAAGTTTTGAATCTCTGACAGAAAGATTAATGCAAAACTAAAGATATTCACACGCTAAAAAGTTGTATTTTTGTTGTTGTTGTTGTTTGAATGCAAACATAACGTGTATAGTATAGTTGTGTCCAAACGCATAGTCGTTGCTATTCAATATAACATGCTTGTGACACAATAGGTTATAATATATTTATTTGTTTCCCAAATGTGGCTTTGTTTATTGAAAACTGCTGAACACACTGCTGTCTGTCACAATAAAGAAACAAAAAGCACTTAATCTTCAATTAACGATTTTTTTATTGGATTGTAAGAAAGACATGTTCCGTTTAAGTGGGGAATAAAATATCTATCCAACGGGCCCCACGGCTCTGATGGCATGCCATTATTCTTTTCATTAAATTTTCCGTGACTTTTTCACAGCGATGTGGCTGTATCTTACCGATGACGCATTGGAGCTCAGGAATTGTTTCTGGCTTATTCGTATAAACTCGAGATTTCACAAAACCCCAAAGAAATAAATCGGACGACGTTAAATCGCATGATTTACCATAATTTTTAACCACTGCACATTAGGTGCACTTTCTCGACTGAAAGTTCTTCAAAGTTTTCGAGCGGTCTCAGCATAACTTTCTAAATTTTTGTAATAAATTTTCACAATTATAACGCGTTGTTCTTTCGTATTCCGCTTAATTTTTAGTAATCGGTATATACATATGTAACAGCACTGCACAAAAAAAAATTACACTAAACTTAAAATTTTTTTTTTTACATCCAGAAGAGTTTGTCGTTAGCACCTAATAAAATATATATTTATCCTCGTAATTTATTGTGATCATAAACTCTGTAAATAAATAAATAAAATCGTCTTATTTTACATTTTATTGTTGAACAGTGTTATTAATAAAAATTATTAAAATGATCGGCATGACCTTTTTGTTGATTAGTTGGCATTATATTACTCTGACTCTCATACACAACAAAGGGATAGAACCTCTATCCATCCCTCCAACCACAGGCGACGACAGTACTTATAAGCTGTTGTTGTTTTTCAATTCTTATTAATGAAAGGGTTAGAAGTGCGTTCGTATTTGACTCAAGAGTTCATTAGAGGTTTCGATTACACATACATTCCGTCTGCTAAGACAGGCCGACCGACCATCACGAACAAGCGAAACAAAAGAGATGAACATAATTATTAGCTCATTAAATGATTATGGGAAATTTAATAAATGTTCGCCTTTTGTGCATTTTTTGCCGTCTTCGGCCATCAAAAACACAAATCAACCCTCCCCAATCGTTTGAGCGCAAAATGTCATTCATTAGTTCAAAAAAAAAAGAAAACATATAGATAAACAAAGAATGCATGTTGAAGACTTTGGTGAAGCAGAGAGATGAGAAACCAAAATACATAGCAGACAACAACAACTATGTGTAAGGAGCAAGTCAGAGAGATGACAAAAATACTAATCAAACAACAGCCATCAAATACGAAAATTAATAAGGGTCTTGGTGTAGACGTACTGTGGTTTGGATGTGGCTAAAATTGAAATCTTAATCAATTCTATCTAGAGGCTATATAAATAAATATTTGACCATACCATCCCATGCCTAAGGAGCACCGTGCCATTTAAGCTACAAAGTGACAAGTTCATCTCTAAGAATAATTATCAACATAGATTTTTTGTATATTGGGAATATTTTCTGGTACAACTACACTGCACTGACAGAAAAACACTTCGTCTCTGCGATTCAACCATGTAGGCGAACAAACCGAAAAAGCTTCAAATAGTGTTAATCTCCCCTGAACGTAAAAAAAGAAAATGGTTTCCCATTCCCAGTGAGCCATATGCTTTCTAGTTGTATACTCATTGATTGGGACTTAGAGTTTTACACAGGTTCCGAACGGTATTTTTTGAGAAGGTTTTTCCTGACTGAATACTCGATAGTGTCGCCATCACTATGCGCGGTGACCGCCGCCAAAAGAAATTAAAGGTGGTCAGAGCAGGGATCGAACCCAGGATCTCATGTACAAGAGGCGCGCCCACTAACCCTTGCACCACCGACGGCCACTCCACAAGCGTAGTCTACAATAAAATAGCTGAGCTATGACAACATCAGAAATTAGTGACGACACAACACCGATCCACAGGTAGAGCGATGACGTGAATTATTTGCAATCAGGGAGTGGAGTCCAAATTAGAAGTGGAGTTTAGGAGTCAGAGTTCAGAAAATTTTTCCGGAACTACGGTAGGATATGGAGTCAACATTTTGAGACCGACTCCAACTCCTTTTTAATAAAATTACAACAAATTTTGGAAAAGCTAAATGAAATCAAATGAAAGAATACAATACTACCACGAAGATGTCAATTATTTGACGTTCCTAGTGACGGTGCTGCCATAGACACTGCCTACTGTGGAACGCCCGATTCCGCTTTAGCCAACAATGCGAAATATATTTACCACTATATTTGATGGGAAGGCTAATGGCAACAAAGTTGGCAATCTACCTAAGTTATTCCTTACAATAGAAATGGATTACATGGCACCCACTTCTACCACTGAGAGAAACTTTTCCACTCATATCTGATACTGGCAGGATTGGAAGTAACTCAGACTCGGTTATATATGTTTTTTTAATTTCTGACCAACACTCATGCCCCATATAAATTCACTGCATTGAATTGGACATAGAAGTAGCGATAGGAGTAGAAGGATAGAAGAAATATTATTTGTTGATGTTTGACTTAAACTTGTTGATATCATAAGTAATAGAGAATACAGTCACCGGAAGCTTCTTCCACATACGGACTGTTCTGATGAAAAACGAATCATCTCTGTAGTGTGTAGTTGGATACAATAGTTAATTAATTTTGTCAGAATATATCCACATTTATAAATAATTAATACAAAAAATTAATATATATATAATGACCCCTTTTACAATTAATTACATTGAATGCATTACTTTTTTTTATGAAATGAGAATCTGCTACTCTTTTGCTTCTCCCTACCCTGTTGTCTCTTACGTTTTTGTTTTCAGAAGGTTTCAACTATGCGTTGCTTATCACTATGCGTTGGTATACAAACAAAATACTTATATACAAATCTAGTTCATGAAAGACAAGCGCGTATTAATTACTTGTGTTTTTTTTTGTTATATTTCACAAATGGTCCGCCCTTCTGATTTTTTCTGTAGGGGCTCGGACAGAAATTTTCTTTCCTGAAATATATGCGAAACCCATACACAAAAACCAAAGCAACATCACAAACCATTTAACCGTCCCAGCGTTTAGTTATTCTTTTTTCACTGATCAAGTGCTTTAGATATTCTCTGTTCGATGAAAAATTGACGACTGAATATATGAATTTAAAACGTCATACATCAGCCAAAATAAGAAACACTGACTTCGTCTGCAATTTGCACGAACATTCATAAATATTTATGAATCACTCACTGAGCCAATGATTCAAAAATACATGTACACACTTACAAGATATACACTACACACTCGTTGCCCCTCTTTTATGCTCTTGCTCTCGAGAGAGCATAAACGGTGCAACAAACACGGCTGGATTTGTATCACAAACACAGATATATTTGTGTCACAAACACATATGCTATAACGTATTAATCATTGTGTCTCAAACATGTAATATTGAACAGCAAACACAATGCGGTTGGGCATAAGTATATTATATTTGCGACAAGCTCCAAACACATGTTATATTTGCATCCAAACAACAAAAAACGACAGATTTTTCAGCATGTAGCGATACACAGCTCACACTTTAAGAATGGTCCACGGAGACAACAGAGTTGTTACTCTGCTACCCCTACCAGCATCATCGGTGTACTTTGCGCACGATCAAGCAGCTACAAGGTGGAATTAGAGGCACGAGTCCATAGTAGGGTTTGTATTATATTCTAAAGTGCTGGGTTCAGACTACGAACAAGGGCTACCAGAACTTTGTCTTTGTGGAAGAAGCCATGGCAAACGGAGAAGTAGCCCTGTGGCTGTGCCGAAACGTCAACACCGCCTGGGGTATCTACTCTGACTGTCAGACTGTTATAAAATCTCTGCAATGTGCATTCCTGACTTCAAGAACCAGCCAAGTAATTCGATATCTACCTTATGTGGATGCTTCGCATAGAAAGATTGCAGGAAGCTGTAGAGCGGATAGGCTGGCGGGATTAGCGACTACCGTATATGTTCCACTGAATACTCGTATGTAGCAAGTGGGGGTGTCTATTTATGTATGCAAGTTCATGATTAAAACCGAAGCTCCGAGTCATGTGAATGTTAGATGGTAGTAGCTCACACTGCTGGATCACCACGGAAATATGGCCAAGTAATGATTTGAGTCTTATGATAAACTTGATTTCCATTACTAGACCCAAGAACCTGAACGCCTTATAAGTGTATTTTTCAAAATTGACAATAATATTGTGAACATATAACGATTGAGCATTCTCGACTATGGACAAAATATTGAGTTAAAATTCGCGAGGCAAAAGCGAAACTACCAATTGCCGGCTCTTAAACTGGGGATCCGCCTCGCGAGCCAAAAGCCAAAGCCCATTCGACATCGTTGAGAGAGTCGACAAACTTTTATAGACGACAAATTGATATTTGATCCCAGGTCAGGAGTTAGGGCTGCGAGGTATTTCAAACTACACGCTGAAAAAATGGCCCTAGGAAGATGTTGCAGGAACCATAGGCATTATTGTAAGCACTGTTTTCTTGAATTGAAGATCTGCTTCTTTTTTATTGTCTGTTACTTTTTTCCAGCAGTTTTCAACAAACAAAGGCACATTGGTATCACAAAAACATGTGCTATAATCTATAAATCATTGTCTGTATAACACGTCATATTGAATAGCAAACACAATATGTTTTCACACAATATTTGCACCCAAACAAATATATGGATTTTCAGCGTGTAGCAGCTGTGACCATTGGTTTGTTTTATTGGTAGACTTTGAATCTCAACACGGGATTACTGCAGAAGCTGTGTGGATGAAGAGTATGATGGGAGCGTCGAACATCTCATATACTACGGCTATTTATGCGTCGGTCTATTGTATGAGTAGGACCAATATCCTGGATCGTATTTCATTTTCATCAAATATACATTTATTGAGTTTAGCTAAATAATCTAAGTTGTAGAGCACTAATTGGTGTGCCAGTGACTAATGCATATCTCTGCTTCAGCCACATCATGGAATTTCGGAATGGGATTTTGAGATTTAATGATGTGGACGAAATTGACGTATCGTGGTATCAGAGCGGCCCTCCTTGGATTAAGGGTTGTGAAAACGGACGGCAACATCTATCTAACGTAACCTTATAGTGATCTTTCAACTGGAAACACTTTTTGTAGATTAGACTTTAGTTAGCTAATATTAATGTACAACAAAAAATGCAACAACAATATTAATGAACTTTGGAATACTGATATTACACGCATCATTAATTTTGTAGTTTTGCAAAATATTCCGAGACAATGGAATGCAACTTGGAAAACAGCAAAATGGTAAATTTGAGCCATTCTAAATTTTGATATAAGTTTTCCACTATGGTGATCTATAAGTAGTTTGAGAGATGTCGCGGAAAACCTTTAAAGTAGTTTTCTTTGTGTTAGCAAAAATTAAAAATTTTGGCGCCATCTTTGGCACGTAGAATATAGACTTTCAATTATGTAGAATTTCGAACTTCTCATAATTCAGAAACCTGAAATTTAACACTCTTCCGTACTGATGTCTAATAACACTGTAAGTAGGTGAAAATGACACACCAAAACGCCGAGACACGTCAACCTACTTTTGGATCGTAGAATCCAGTGGTGTACCCTGTTTTGAATAGTTAGCTCAAAATCACGAAATATTTTGATTTTAAATTTGTAGTAGATTTAAGGCGATTTTTGATTTTATTTCAATGAAAAAACTTTAAAAACTTGTTTAGAATTAATTTGTTTTTTATTTATTTGTCAAAATTTATATCTAGAAATAATGGACGTCCATTTTCAAGCGGACATAGAACTATGTATATTTGCTCTTATTTTGATGATTTTATAATTTTTTTTTTTTGGATTTATTCAATTTTTACTCTTTGTTTG
The DNA here is from genome assembly GCA_963931995.1 of Phaonia tiefii. Taxonomy (NCBI): domain Eukaryota; kingdom Metazoa; phylum Arthropoda; class Insecta; order Diptera; family Muscidae; genus Phaonia; species Phaonia tiefii. The sequence continues at coordinate 314,503,834 of OZ008368.1, read as the reverse complement.
CAATCGACCAGCAGAAATCTGCAAGCATTGAGCCAATTCTTTTTCTAGCGAAACGGTCTTCGAATGCCATTATAGTTTGAAGAATTCTTCGCCAGTTTCGTCTGTTTCTGCGGACAATTGTCGTTCGTAAAAATCGAAATGTGCATGTAACATGTGGATTTTCAGCGACATATTAACGCCAAGTTTGTTGAAAGATTTCATCATGTTGTCAATATAATCACGGTACTCTGGTGCGCGATGTTTGTAAAGAACGTTTTCAATTACCGCACGAATTGAGTTCCATGCGTTTAGTTCAGTTTCATCTAACATTTCAGAAAAACTCGTATCCCGTATATCTGGACGGTTAACTACACCTGTTAAAAAAAATTGATATAAAATATATTGCACTCACACACTTTTGGTTACACAAAATTACCCTCTTTTAATTTTTCAATTGATAATTTTGAAAAAGCGTTGTTTTCAAGTATGGTAATGGATTTTCGTTAACGCGAACCAAACGCTTTAAAAAATTCTTTACAACTCCCAGCTTGACATGAAGATCTGGAAGCATTATTTTCGGAAGGGGGCTCAATGATGGACGAATTACATTAAATTCGCCAATAACTTACGAATCGCGTTTTGGCCAATCTCGCTTTTCGTACTGGTTGCATTTTGCACGGCAGTCCCATTTACAAAAAATACACATGTACTTTGTATAGCCAGGTTGCATTCCAGCTAATAGTGATAGAACCTTAAAATCACAATTTACGCGCCAGTTGTGTTCGTCATAACTGATGCGTTCATTAATTGAGGTCGTGCAATGAGTGAACTATTTGGGATGAAAGATTAACAAAAATATTGGCACCCAGAGTTCGCATTTAATCCCCCATGTGTAACCCATACACATCGTCGTGGGGAATGTGTACTGAAAGTTTACCCATTATCCACAGGGTATGGGGAAAATAACGGGTAGCTACCCATGAAAATGGGGAATTACCCATCACGATTACCCATTACCCTAAGGGTAATGGGGAAAATAATGGGTAGCTTCCCACGACAATGGGGAATTACGCATCACGATTACCCTTTATCCTCAGGCAAATGGGGAAAATAATGGCTAGCTACCAACGACGATGAGTAATGTGTTACCCAGGGTAACATATCCCCATTTTTGATGGAAAATTTGCAATAATTAGGAACAATCTCTATATCTCGGTAACGGAGCGTCCAATCGAAAAAATAACTAATTTTTGCTGATTTCTAAGGCGTTTTCATAAAGTGGTCGAATTAGTATGGGAGAATATTTTTTTCGAAAAACCGCCAAAATAAGAGAATCGCTAAAATAAGAAACTCGCTAAAATAAAAAAGTGGTTATAAATTGAAAAAAAAAGTGATGCCATATTGAAAACACCCACTGGTTAATGCCTCCAATGGCGGTAAAATTTTTACTATTTTTTCGATTGCACGCACCGTTTTCGAGTAATAACCACTTTTTTATTTTAGCGATTTTCTTATTTTGGCGATTTTTCGAACCAAAACTCTTCCATACGAACTGGACCACTTTATGAAAAACCCTTAGAAACCCGCAATCGTTGGTTGTTTTTCGATTCGACGCTCCGTTTCAGCGATATAAACATGAGGGCGTTTTAGCGATTTTTTGTTTGAAAAATTTTAGTTTTAGCGATTTTTTAAACAAAAAAGTGATGCCATATTTGAGACACCCATAGGTTAAGGCCTCCTATGGAGGTAAAATTTTTATTATTTTTTCGAGTGGACGCACCGTTTTCGAGTTATAGTCAGTTTTTCATTTTAGGGATTTTATTATTTTGGCGATTTTTCGAAAAAAAAATTCTTCCATACGAATTGGTCCACTTTATGAAAACCCTTTAGAAAGCACCAAAAATTCGTTGTTTTTTCGATTGGACGCTCCGTTTCCGAGATATAGAGATTTATTCTAATTTTTTCATATTTGCAATCAAAAATGGGGATTGGTTACCCCAGGGTAACCCAGGCTAACTCATTACCCACGAATTACGCACCCTGTTGGCACCACAATGGTTGAAAGTTATTGGATAAATAAGGGTCGTCGTACATTTCTAAATTCGCGCAAAATCTATCGTAATCGAAATATCTCACAGAACACTAAATCAACTACAGTGTGAAATCTATACTGTAATACGGTTGTATTACTTGGCGTTTAACGAAGATGACAATAAAGACATTCCAACCGTTTTCCTATTAGTGGCTAGGACAAATAAAATATAATTAAAAATTGTTTTCCTATAACGACCCATGGAGCTTCTTATAATCTGTAAGATATACCGTTCGGAATCGGTGTAAAACTGTAGGTCCCAATCAGTAAGTGAAAACTGGAAAGCGCACAGCTCAGTGATTGTGAGAAGTTCTCCCCGGTCCCTTCATGGGATGTAATGGGAAACCATATATTTATTTTTTATGTGCGTTGCTGCTTCACCCTTACTGATTGCTACCAATAGATTTACACAGATTACGAACTGTTGTTTGTGACGGTTTTTCATGGCTGATCACCAGGTAGTGATACATTCACTAATTTAGTTGACTGTGATCGACCGAAATGTTCTGTAGAACAAGAATCGCTTATAATATCCACCACAACACCGACAGCCAAATATACCAAATACTCCTAAATATATCTAATGAACGCCATAAGCAACACAAAACTAACAGCCGTATTGATTAGGATATTCGTACACGCCTCTCTAATATATTTTCCCAAACATATTCTGCAGAAACCATGTATATGTTTGGAACACATTTCAAACATTCATATGTTTAGAAGTCCCAAACTTACTTGTATTTTAACGCAAACAGTATCATGTTTACTGACAAACATGTATGCTTTTACGTGGAAACACATGCGTTCTTTATCCCAAACATCCATATACTTACGTGGAACCATTGATGTGTGTTTTCCCCAAACCAACATATATTTACGTGGACACATAAGCGAATTTTCTCCCAAATATATTAATATTTAGAAACGAATTATTCTTCGATTTCAAAATATATGTATTATTTATTATAATTATTTTTAACAATATAAATATCCACAATTATAAACAATTAATATAACAAATTAAATTTTTGCTCTTTTTACATTTATTTGCATTAAATGCATTAATTGTAATTTTTTTTCATGAAATTAGAATCTGCTGCTCTTTTGCTTCTGCTTTCTTTGTTGTCTCTCACGTTTTTGTTTACAGAAGGTTTCAGGTACGCGTTGGTTATCACTTGCATTGATACACAAAAAAAAATTTATATACAAATCAAGTTTCGTGCAAGCCAAGCGTGGATTAATTACTTGTGAGTTTGTTTATTGTATTTCACAAATGGTCCGCCGTTCCGACTTTCTTAGTAAAGGCTCGGACAGACAAAGGGCTGGACGTTGTTGCCCTTTCCAGTTTCTTACCTCAAAATCGTTTCTCACTTTGTGAGCACACATACATATATATACGAAACACATACACAAAAACCAAAGTAACATCACAAACCATTTAACCGTTCAAGCCATCGTTTATTATTTTTTCACTGATCAAGCTCTTTTGATATCCTTTGTCCGATGAACCATTGACGACTGATAGATGAAACTAAAACGCAATACATCAAGCAAAATAAGAAACACTTCATCTGCAATTTACACGTACGTTCAGGAATATTTATAACTCACTGACTGAGAGAATAATGCAAAATTACAGATACACACTTATCAGTGTCTCTTGTGCCTCGTCTTTTTCTTGCTCTCGAGAGAGATAATAGACAGTGAAATAAACACAGCTGTATTTGTATCACAAACATAAATATATGTGGGTCACATACACATATATTATTACACATTAATTATTGTGTCTCAATCAAGTAGTATTGAAGAGCAAACACAATGTGTTTGGACTCAAGTATATTACATTTGCGACAAGCTCCAAACACAATTTATATTACAAGCAACAAAAACAGAAGATTTTTCAGCGTGTAGTAAAACCTGGAGTAGGAGATATTGTTAGAGGTATTGTTAGAGCAGCATTTAAATGCAGGCCCGTAAGACCATGAACTCCATGGAATCGGTGCTGGCAAAAGAATATTAACAAACTCGACTATCATGAAATAAATGTATAATTAAATGTTTCGTACATTCGATGATTTTGTCATTGCTGTAACGAAACATGTGGCAGCAGAGTTTTATAACTGTTTGTCGATGCTTTGCTGCAATAACTCAACTTTCCGTAATACGTTACTCGCGTGTTGTGAATTTAAAAAAAGGGTTAAATATTAAATAAAATTAAATAAGCTTTTCAGTTATTAACTTCAAACGTCCATTCGAAACCACTGCTTGTTTGTAATCAACATAATCTTCAGCATCATTGGCATCTGTGTCTGGCTGCCATCATACACGCATGTTGTAGGCATCAGTAAGGCATAATGTCATAGCAACCAATACATTTTCATTATGCCAACCAGCATGCAGGGCATTATTTTAATTACAAAACCCCAAAACGTCATTAGTTAGTTACACACATTTTCAAATGCAGTTGTATTCGTCGCTGCCTATCTAGTCTTCGGCACAAGTCCATAGCCCATATCTTCTTTGTTACTTAACGTATCTACTTATATCAATTTCCAATATTTTCCAAAATGAATTTTCCTTTTAAATAAAGCACTATCGCTTACATTTCTCTCATTCATTTAAGATTGTGATAAAGATAGCAATCATTATTTGTGTATTGGGTTGGAACTTTCAATTTCCAGCGACATCTCAAGTGGGGTTCCTGACACTCCGCACATGATACGTAAGGGCATTGAATACACAAGTTACGATATATAAGATATTTGTTTACGACATTTGATCGGTGTAAAAACAGAAATATACACTTTACCCAAATGCCAGCAACCACCTCATGGCATTTCATAATAGCCTCCGCACTGGTAACACATTATCGATTTCCTTCTGTGTACAGCGCTCGCCTCGATACGAGTAGATACTTTTATTTTTTACGATTACTCTTCAATATTATCGATGGTGATGATGCCTAGTGATGATGGAGGGTCAGCAATGAAGTGTGACATCTGTTTGTGTGCGTCGACCGGCCGCCCTATGATTGGTGTGCGACGATGGAATGGTTCTGCAGACATACCCTAAAGGTAATGTCAACGAATGTCATGGTCATAAATTTTTTCTTTATGTGATGAAAATTCTTTGAGAATTTCATAATGTTTATCATACGAATTTGTCAACATATTCATTAACAATGTTGTTGGAACATCAGCAATAAGTTAATTGTCTGTCACATATTAATGATATCAATGCGTTAATTAAAGGGTTTTTTTCTGGAAGAATAATAAATTTTACTCGTCATCGCCATATGTCCTAATCACACCTTAAGTAGTCCTAGACAAATGACCCTTATCTGAGAAAAAGTCATAAATTGTGAAGTTGTAAAAATTTTCCGGGTATCTTTGATGCGATGTTACTTACGAAGGCCATGAGCACAATTGTAAATTTTCCAGAAGATGAGAGGGAAATGATGCCTGTGGTTAAATAGGACATATTTTGGTTCTTTTTCTGATTATTACCACACCGAGCAATGAATAAACAAAAGACCACACTCGAGTTTCACGGTTTGTAAATTTTTATTTGTTGACTTTTATTGGCAAACCTTTTGGAACCATGACGAATTAGTAGAACCAAATCCATTAGACATTGTAGATAATTATATTCAAGAATGTTTTTCTTTTATTCGGGCCTTTAATTGGTATTATTATTTAAGCTCAAGACCATTCTATATCTCTATTAATAGATATACAGGGTGTTCCAAAAACTTTCCGAAAAAATTAAATGCGCGTTAGCTTGGATCAGTATGAATATTTTTTGTTCTAGCACCACTGTTCTAACCCCTACCGTCTTCGAGTTACTGAATCTCAAAGATAAATGCATTTGTGAATGCATTTTTTAAATTTCAAAAACAACTTTCAATTTTTAAATAAATTTTCTTTAAATTAATTGTTAAAAAAAAAATTTCTTCCACAATTTTTTTTTTTGAAACATAACTCATATAAAAATGTGTAAAAAAAACTAAGTTGTTTTAAAATGAATTAAATACATTTAGAAATGCATTATTTTTTGAGACGCTATAGCTCGAAAACGGTAGCCGTTAGAACAGTGGTGCTAGAACAAAAATATTCATATTGATTCAAGCTATCGCGCGATTAATTTTTTCGGAAAGTTTATGGAACACCCTGTATAGTTTAAAGAAAAGAAGAAGTTTGAAAAATGCATCCTCATGATTCCTAGCAAACAGTTTTGCTTGCGATATTTGTCGAACACTTGCATAGGGGGAAATTCTCAATTGAGATGTGTTTTCGTTTGCATTAGCGTGCTTAATTTTTCAAAAGCAGCATTCCAAACAACCGCTGATGAAGATCTGTGCCTAGATCTGAAAACGCTATACGGTTTTTCATGAATCACGTGTACTCATTTTTAAACTATACCTCTATTAATAGGGATATACAATGGTCTTGAGCTTGAATATTTAATAAAAAAAAGTACCAATAAAATGGCCGATTAATTAAAAATCATCCCTGATCAACGTAGAGGACGACGAAACTGCAGGCAATTGATATTGTCAGTAAGAATTGTGTTGTCTTTTATGCAACAACAAAAATCATTTCTAATGCGGACCGATGGTTCTGTGGAGATGGAAAGAAGTTGTTTGCAAATGTTTTCTAGTGTGTTTTGCTTGCTATATTTTTCGAAAACTTGGAAAATTCTCAATTAAGATGAGTTTTCGTTTGCATTTAGTTTGATGAATTTTTCAAAACCAGCTTCCAAACAACCGTTGATCTGTGAATAGGTCTGAAACAGCTATGCGGTTTGGTGGGAATCATGAGGATTCATTTTGCAAAACTTTTTTTTTAAACTATATCTCCATTAATAGAGATATAGAATGGTCTTGAGCTTGAATAATAAAATATCAAAAACTTACATGAGGTGCCAGGGAACACCCGGTAGAAACGAATTTGCTTTCGCTATATAGTATTATGTACTAATTAGCTCCAACACGCCTAAGGCGCCCGTTGAAAAATGCGGTAATTTAAATTGATCTTGAAAAACTGTACTTTTTATAAAATGTTAAACTTTTTGTAAGAAATTTTTTTATTTATTGAACATATTTTTTAAAAAAAGGTATATGTATGTGTGTACGAATATGTATTATATATAGTATTCCCAAAAAGGTCCTTTCATTACTGAGAGTTACCTCTATTATTGAAAGCTTATGTTGTTTTAAAGAAAAGCTACCATTTTTAATAGGAAGGAAAACCCTAAGAGCATGAATTTTTTTTTACAAAGAAGTACTTTTGTTAAGCACAAGTACCTTTTAGAGAAGTGGTACTCTTTTTAAGAAAAGGTTTTTTTAACGAAACTTTACTTATTTTCAGAACGGGTACTTATCTCAAGAAAAGAAAAAAAAATTGTTTTTAACAAAAAGAACTTTTCAGAAAAGGCAATTTGTTGGAAGATAATGTACTTTTTTAACAAGAGGTACATATTTAAAAAAATTACTTTTTTAAAAAAAGGTACTTTTTGTAAGAAAATTTACTTTTTTAAGTAATGGTACTTCTTTAAGATAAGGTATTTAAGAAAAGGTACTCTGTTTTAGAATATGAGTAGGTATTTTTTTAAGAAAATAAATTTTTTTTTTTTACGTAAACGCACTTATTTAAGAAAATTTTATTTTTTAAATTTAAACTTCTTTCTCTTCTAAATTTACTTTTTATTCGGTTCAAAACTACAATATGTAATAAGCAGGCTCCACCTAGAAAATTTCCCATTAAACAAGAAATATCCCCCGATATGTTAGTCTAGACACAAACCATACCAAAATTACGAGTGTAATAGTAAGTGTGCTGCCCAAATGTAATTCCATGCTCAGGGTTGTAATTCATGGATTTGCCAGTCGTGTACCTTGGCTTTTCTAAATTTACTTTTTATTCGGTTCAAAACTACAATATGTAATAAACAGGCCCCACCTAGAAAACTTCCCTTTAAACCAAACCAAACCCAAAGTACCCAATAAAGTTGATAATAATGGGTTGTAATAAAGTAGTTTAAAAAAAGTTGTTTAAAATTTTTCCATTTAGCCCCCATCCCGCAACGTGCGATAATCAACTGCGTTCCAATAATGCCTCTTCCCTTATTGAGACAAGTAGCCTTTCTGAAAGTAAGTATGTACATTTTCATAAAAAAATAACCTTTTCTGAAAAAGAGTACCACTTCTTTAAAAAGTTTCTGTTCTTTAAAAAAACACTTCTTTGTAAAAAAAATGCATACTCTTATAGCTTTTTCTTAAAGAAAGTACTTCTTCTTAAAAATAGTACCTTTTCTGAAAAAACCATTTCTCCAATTTTCATCTGAACTATTGCACTGTTTTTGGGTGATGTTTCATATTTCACGAGACCCTTTTTATTATTTCTCTTTTCGTTTTGGACCATTTGTCATTTGTTTGGGTAATTTTTCATACTTCTGTTTGATGATTTTTTTTGGGGACTATCCATGCCGGCGATGTAATCTGCCAAAGTTTTAAAACTTCACTTCAGTTTCCGTGGGTGGAGTCACTTGCAATAAGAACATATACTATATTTTTTCATTGCTATCTTAGCAATTACTCTTCTTCAATACTCTTTGTGTCTGTAAATAGCTCATATTATCCCCCTATATATTTTAATTACTCCAGGAATTATCTCAAATTTCATCCCGAAATCTATTGTTACACAATATCTGATATAACATGAAAATAAAACTTCGTAACAAACTTATAAAATTTTTCATTGAATTCCAAACAAATTGACTTCATCAAAATTCAAATAATTTTCATTTTTTCTACGGCTCCGTTGAAGCAAAAAAAGTAAAACCATATTTCAACAGCATAAAAAGATTTGTGTTTCTACATCATTGATCAGCCTGTAACATCCTTTTTGTCATTCATTCTGGTCCGACACACACTATTGAGAAGCAGCAATGGCACAGAGGTACATTTCTATACATACATTCGCATTGTGGCTTTTTTTAAGCTGTTTCGTTCCACTCAACGCTGCTACTGTCAACACCAATGATATTGTTGTTGTTCTTGTTGTGTTTTTTCTTTCTTCTCTGTGTCTATAAAATATCTTTGATTTATTCGTTTCATGGTATTCCTTTAGTTTCCAATGTTTTCTGCACGTCTTCTACATCCATTCATATAGTTAATAACTTAATGACATTTGTAGTTTGTGTAGCATTTTTCCTTCGCCTTTTTTCACAATTTTTGTTTTTCTCTGGTAACTCTGCTTCTTGTGAAAGTGGCATAAAGAACAGCTTCTTGAGGTCGAAAAACTACAAAAAGGGGTATGTTTTTTTAGTTTTTCTATCCCTTTTTATTCTTGGTTTTTTTTTTTGCTCTCTTTACTCCACATTGAAGTTGACTTCGATGACAGGGATTGAGTTTTTTTTTGTGTCTCTTAGACTGTTGCGAAGTTTAACCGGAAATGAGTTTTTGATTGCCCGCTGTTGTCATTTTAATTTATATCGAGACATTACAAATTGCTTGGCATAATATTCTAAGCCCTTATTCGCATGAAGGTTTTTTCGAGGCGATTTTTCTTCAGTTTTCTTTTAAAATGGCTGCGATAAACAGCTTACATTTGCGCGTTGAAATGTAAAACTAAACCTGCTGACAACTTCTTTGATGATTTTTTTGAAACGAAATTGTTTATCGCACTTTGCGGGATGGGGACTAAATGAAAAAAAATAAAAAACTTTTTTTTTAACACTATTATGCTACCACCCAGCATTATCAACTATGTTGTTTACTTTTGCTTTGGTTTGTGTCTAGACTAACATATGTAGGGAAATTTCTTGTTTAATTGGAAGTTTTCTAGGTGGAGCCTGTAACCAATATTTACTATATATTTTAGTTCTGAACCCAATAAAAAGTTCATTTTGAAAAGCCAAAGTGAAAGAAGTTTTAAAAAAGAACATTTTCTTAAATAAGTGTCATTTCATGAAAAAAAGTAAAGTTTCTCCAAAAAAATACCTTTTGTTATTCTTGAACACAGTACCTTTTCTTAACCCTGCTGTTAGATTAGGACCATTTGGTCCAAATTTTTTCTGTTTTCCCTTGTAACTTTGGAACGGTGATATATACTGACTAAATTTTTCTGCTAATGGGGTCTTTTAATAAAACAATGTTATGTGCGAAAATTAAATTTTCTAACTTTATTCAGGACTGAGAAAAATACAAAATGACGAGTCTTAGATTAGAGGACCATTTGGTCAATAGTACATTTTTTCATTACCAAGCGAATGTAAATTCATGTCAAATATTTAGAAGATGTTTTTGATATGTCAAATACTTGCTTTAGAAATTATTGAACCAAAATAGTTACAAAGGATAAGATAAAATTATTATTTTGGATGAAAATTCCAGTATGGACCAAATGGTCCCTCAATCTAAGATTCGTAAGTTTTTTCATTACCAAGCGAATGTAAATTCATGTCAAATATTTAGAAGATGTTTTTGATATGTTAGCGGATGTTTTTGATATGTCAAATACTTGCTTTAGAAATTTTTGAACCAAAATAGTTACAAAGAATAAGATAAAATTATTATTTTGGATGAAAATTGCAGTATGGACCAAATGGTCCCTCAATCTAAGATTCGTAAGTTTTTTCTAATCTAACAGCAGGGTTAAAAAATACCTTGTCTTAACGAAGTACCTTTGTCTAAAAAAAGTAAATTTTCTTACAAAAAGTACATTTTCTTAAACTTCTAACTTTTTTTTAAATAGTACCTTTTCTTAAAAAAGGTAATAGTTTTTACAACAAATTACCTTTTCTTAACGAACTACCTTTTCTTTAAAGTATACCTTTTTTTGCGAAACAAAATAATTTTTGTTGAGATAAGTACATACTCTTAAAAATGTACCTATTCTTGAAAAAAGGACCAAGTCTAAAAAAAATTCCCATTTCATAAATAAAAAACCTTTTCTTCAAAAAAATAACTTCTCTTAAAAAATAAACCTATTCTTACAGTTCCATTGCTTAAAAGCACATTTTCTTAGAAATAAAATGACACCTTCTCTTTTCTATTCTTGAGATAAGGATCCTTTCTGAAAATTAGTACATATTTTTAAAAAAATGTTTTCCTAAAACGAGTACGACTTCTTTAAAAAGTACCTGTTCTTAAAACAAGTACCTCCTTGTAGTAAAAATTCATACTCTTATCGCTTTTTCTTTCATAAAGTACTTCTTCTTAAAAATAGTACATTTTCTTAAAAAAAACATTAGCTTTTAATAAAAGAAGTACCTCTCATTAAAACAGAACCTTATCGGGAATATATAATACATATTCTTACAAAAAGGAAATAAAAATATACTTTTCTTTTTAAGAAGCACATTCTATAAAAAAAAAATTCTTAAAAAAAGTTTATCCTTTTTGTAAAACATCCATTTAAAAGATAAATTTTTTAAAGATCTTTTTAAATTATTGTATTTTTCAACGGGCGCCTTAGGCATGGTGGAACTAACTAGTACATAACATATAGCGAAAGGAACTTCGTTCCAACCGAGTGTCCCCTGACACCTCATGTAATTTTTTTCATTGAGTTTGTACCATTTTATTTATATTTGTATGTCATAACTATACATAAATCATAGAAAAACAAAGCGATCGATTACCACGACATGTTATAGCGTTTTTTCCGCTCCCCTTGTTTATCTACAACTCTTGTCCACAAACTATAAATAGCTGGGAAAATTTTCACCAAAAATCTCCTCGTGTAAATGTAGCCCAAGTTCTACTTTATTATATGATTTGATGGTAAATTGGTTCTGAAAGGGATGTTAAACTAACTTGAAACTACGAAGTAATGATGTGGTTTGAAACTTTCAAATTAAAATATGTTTTTCTTCTGATATAACTAAACTGCGACAAATTTTTAATAAAACTGAATGCTTCCAATTATGTTTGGTATTAGGTAGAAATATACACCGATTTTTGTAGATACTCAGAGAAAAACATAACAATTGTCATTTCGGAATTCAGATCTTAGTCCTCTGGTAGAGGGGGTAAAATATATACCTGTATCGGCGTAAGAAACCATGTTATCCTTACATTTTAGATATAAGATGTGTTCAATAATGTTACGAGTATGTACAAATTTTCGAGAAGGAGTACTATAACCCTCTACCGCCTCAATATATGGGTCTTATTTTATTTTTTTTTGGAAAAGGGTAAAAAATACCCCTAAAAGTGTTCATAAGGGTGGCAATGAAATGTATAGAGCAATTATTTTTCTCGAATTTTAACAAATACCAGTAATATTCTTATGCCATTTGGTCGAAAACTAACGTAGTGAAGATATGAGCCCAATAGGATAACTCTAAGCCGGCCCGACTTGAGGTCAAAGTTTTCGGGTTCTGGCATTTTGGGTGTAAATTTGTATAAAGTACACTAGAAAATCTGCATTTGTCAGTTCATTTGAATAAAAAGTGGTACAAATTTGAGTAAAAAAAAATTTTTTTAAAAAAATTTAAATTTGGGGTTTTTCGGTTTTTTCCCAAAAGTTTAATAAAAAAATTTTTTTAAAAAAATTTAAATTTGGGGGGTTTTCGGTTTTTTCCCAAAAGTTTAATTTTTAGAGGGGGAAATTTTTAGACGTAAACTTTCAAAACGGTGACACACGTACATTTTTTTACCCCCTCTACCGTTGTCAGAACTTTGTTATTTTTTGTGTTCCACAGTGTTATTAGTTCAACGTTGGAACTTTACGTAATGGGTCGCTTTACGACAATTGGGAAATATTAAAAACTTTGTTCCAAAGTTAAAAGTGTAGAAAATATACGAAATAAATTCGATAGAAATAGAGTGACATCAACGCAGATTGTGGATCAATTTCTGAAGGGAGTTCGTCAGGCTGGGTCCTTTTTGGACAACAGAACACATGTACGTAATCGTCCAGTGCGTTCGGTGGAAAATACTGCGGCTGTAGCTTAAAGTGTGCTCGAACAGCCATCAATATCAACTTGCCACCGCTCACAGCAAGTGAACATTTATCGCACTTCTCTCCGCAGAATTTTCAAAAAGACCTTGGCATGATGGCTTATAAAGTGCTATTAGTCCATAATTGATCATCCAATGCCTTTTTGGCGCGGTTGAATGTAGAAGATCGCTTGGCTGAAGATGGTTTTACCAAAAAATCATCTTTTCTGATGAAGCTCAACTTCAATTTTACCTCGGTAAATACACACATCGTCGAAGAAAAGCCGATGCACCCACAACGAGTCACTGGTTGGTACTGATTTTGACACAACGGCATCATAGGCCCATTTTTCTTCGAAAATGAGCAAGACGTTGAAAAAGATCACATCAATGACGTCTGGTTTCAACAGGATGGCGCTACGTGCTACACAGCCAACGTTACAATCGATCTTTTGCGCACTGTGTTCGAAAACCGCATGATCACTAGAGACTTGGAAGTTTATTGGCCGCGTTGCAGCTGTAACAGGAAGCCGTTAGATTAGAATCTAATAATTATTAGCTCTGAAGCACTGTGAAAGACACGTGTTACACAAACAATTCCGGGTCCATTGAGGCCTTAAAACACGAAACAGAAATCGGATTGATATACTGTGTTAAAGTTAAAGTTGTAAATATAACACGTCCTACACTTTAGTTTTCCGTTACATCCCACGAAGGCATTAACTTGCACACTTTGATTGGGACCTGCAGTTTTTCACCGGTTCGGGTATTTTGATTTGACAAGATTCCAAAAGATTAAACTAAAAATTATCGATGTTTATAAAACGCATAGTTTTTAATTGTTGCCATAAAAACCGAAAAAGTTTGTATACCTCGGTTTAACCGAAACCCGGTTACAGTAAAATCGCAATATTGGAAACTTTTGAAAAAGCGGATTTATATTCATATGCGGGAATTTTGTTTATTAACAATCCCGTTAGTCAAAAATGAGCCTCATCGCTAAACACAAATTTGATGATAGAACATCGGGTCGGGTCAGTTTCAAACTGCACTAGAGCCCAAGTGGCAAAAGAACGGCGGACATGATGGTGTCGTGGCTTTAACTCCTGCACCAGCTGGATCTTATATGGCATAGGCCAAGATCTTTGCGTACAATTTTTCACATCGTGGACGGACAGAACCATAATTCCTTCGACCAACGACGAAATGAGATTTTTGGATCTTCTTTCACTCTTTCGTTTACGGCGGCGATATTGTCTTCAGTACGCACACTACATGTTGATGCTATTGCTCGAATGGGTGACTGATTTTCAAAGTAATTTTGGATAATTTGGTGGCATTGATTTCAATTGACTTCTAACCCTTTCATAAGTTCTATCTAAGCAAAAAAACAATAACATGAGGTGTCAGGGGACACCTGGTTGGAACGAAGTCCCTTCGCTATATAATTACGTACTAGTTAGTTCCAACACGCCTAAGGCGCCGGTTGAAAATTACAATAATTTAAATGGATCTTTAAGAAAATAAACTTTTTATAAAATGTTAAACTTTTTTATGAAATTTAATTTTATAGAATGAATTTTTTAAGAAACCAAGTATATTTTTATGTCCTCTTTGTAAGAATATGTATAATATTTGCACGAAAAGGTAATTTTTTAAAGAGAGGTACTTCTTTAATTAAAAGCTAATGGATTTTTTAAGAAAAGAAACTATTTTTAAGAAGAAGCCATAACAGTATGAATTTTTTTTTACAAAGAAGCACTTTTTTGAAGACAGATATTTTTATAAAGAAGTGGTACTCTTTTTAGGAAAAGGTTATTTTTCTTCGAGAAAATTTACTTATTTTCAGAAAGCCTACTTATCTCAAGAAAATAAAAGAAAAGGTATTATTTTAGTTTTATGAGAGTGAATCTTTTTCAGAAAATTAATTTTTTTTTAGAGGGTATTTTTTGAAAAAAATGTTTTTTTTAAGAAATGGAGTTTTTTTTTTATTTGAATTGGTCCTCTTTTCAAGAATGGGTACATTTTTTAAGAGGACGTACTTATCTCAAGAAAAGTTATTTTCTTTCACAAAAAAAAGGTACTCTCTAAAGAAAAGGTAGTTGTTTAAAAAAAAACCCTTTTTTAAACTCCTTTCTATTCTAAATTTTCATGTTATTGGGTTCAAAACTAAAATATATTCTAAATATTGGTTACAGGCTCCACCTAGAAAACTTCCCATTAAACAAGAAATTTCCCAACATATGTTAGTCTAGACACATACCAAAGCAAAAGTACCCAAAATAGTTGGTAATACTGTGTTGTAGCACAATAGTGTTAAAAAAAAAAATTACAGCAGACAGTTGTCCGAGGCCTTCGGCCACGGACTGTCCCTGCAGGCTTGTGTCAGTGTCATGTCAGGTTTTTATTGTTGTAATCTTTATTTCATTGAATTTGAGGAAACGGCTAGATGAATTTTTTTAAATTTTTTTTTGTAGGTAAATGAAGATGTTATCTTTCGTTTGATATACATTTCATATTGGTTGATATCTTCCTAATATTTAAATTTCTCAAATGAAAATTGTTTAAACACATACACTCAAACATATGTGTGGTGTTTGGTTGAGTGTTTTTGGTTGCTCAACATTGCTTAGGAACATGGCAACATGTATCTAGTAAAAAGTGAAACAAACAGTAAGCTAACGTAATAAAGCTTTTTTGCGAAAGCTTCAATAAAGCTGTTGTAACATTAATTTTGAATTGTAAAGCGTAAAGCTTTCACACAACGCTCGAATGCTAATGCGAAGACTCGATAAGGTGAACCTTTTTTAATATTAGGGCGGCCCTCTCAACATTCGCAGAACTTATTTCAATAAAAATATTAATTAAAATACATAAATTAAATTAAGTTTAAAAAAATTGAACATAATATTTTTTTTTAAACGGACTTGAATCAAATGCCGTTGGTAAATATAAAAATTACAGCAGACAGTTGTCCGAGGCCTTCGGCCACGGACTGTCCCTGCAGGCTGTGTCAGAGACACGGCCATTAAGTTTAACGTAGAATACGCCATCCGATAAGACAGAAAACATATATAACAATAAATTCATTTGCTTATATTATTTATCATTTATTGTTATATATGTTTTCTGTCTTATCGGATGGCGTATTCTACGTTAAACTTAATGGCCGTGTCTCTGACACAGCCTGCAGGGACAGTCCGTGGCCGAAGGCCTCGGACAACTGTCTGCTGGAATTTTTATATTTACCAACGGCATTTGATTCAAGTCCGTTTAAAAAAAAATATTATGTTAAATTTTTTTAAACTTAATTTAATTTATGTATTTTAATTAATATTTTTATTGAAATAAGTTCTGCGAATGTTGAGAGGGCCGCCCTAATATTAAAAAAGGTTCACCTTATCGAGTCTTCGCATTAGCATTCGAGCGTTGTGTGAAAGCTTTACGCTTTACAATTCAAAATTAGTGTTACAACAGCTTTATTGAAGCTTTCGCAAAAAAGCTTTATTACGTTAGCTTACTTTTTGTTTCACTTTTTACTAGATACATGTTGCCATGTTCCTAAGCAATGTTGAGCAACCAAAAACACTCAACCAAACACCACACATATGTTTGAGTGTATGTGTTTAAACAATTTTCATTTGAGAAATTTAAATATTAGGAAGATATCAACCAATATGAAATGTATATCAAACGAAAGATAACATCTTCATTTACCTACAAAAAAAAATTTTAAAAAATTCATCTAGCCGTTTCCTCAAATTCAATGAAATAAAGATTACAACAATAAAAACCTGACATGACTCCTCCTACCGTAAGGTAAGACGTATTCTACGTCAAAAAATTTTTTTAATTTATTTTAATTTTTCTTCCGACTGTTTACATTTTTTCATTAATTGTAGAAATCCTCTGTCAAAAATTTTAATATTTCTCTACAAAATTTTCCAAATTTTGCTAATTTAACTACCGGTTTTTGTCACTAAAAAGCTGCAGAATTACGGTGCTGAAATCTTAGCTCATAATAATAAAAATAAATGATTTCCCAAAAAATTCCATTAACGAATACCGATTCCGAACGGTATTTTGAGGAGCTTTTTCATGGCTTAATACTCAATAGTGTCACCGTAACTAGACGAAGTGACCGCCGCCGGAGAAAATTTTAAGGTGGTCAGAGCAGGATCCAGGATCTCATCTACAAGAGGCGCGCAGACTAACCATTGCACCACCGACGGCCACCTTAGCTCATACAAATTGCACATATTTTTCTGAAATATATATTCAGATCGAATAATATATAATATTAAAATTATTGCTTAAATGTTCAAATACCATTCGACAAACAAGTATTCTCATAAATTACATTGATCGTGAAACAATAATATCTATCTTTGACTTTAACTACATTTTACATTGCCTTTAATATACTTCAGCTCTATTAAAGTATAATATTTTGTTATCCTTTTTTTAATAAAAAAAATAAACGAATTAAAGTGAAACTGCAGGGCAGCTAACAAACAAAAAATGTACACATTCTATTAAATTATAAAAAAGTTAAAAATACACCAATTAAAAGTTATAAAACATCCATGTATTCCTTTTTTTGATGCAAGCAAAAATCCAAGTAGGGGAAACGAATAATTTTTAACTACATGTGAGTTTATTTTGTTGCACGTATCATAAAGGAAAAGTTGCAAAGAGCAAGTTTAGAATATCAAAATAAATGTAGACAATAGGAAATAACTTCCGAGAATATTGTTTTCGTTTTCTTTTATTTATTTGCAATGTATCTAAAATATAGTTAATATAATAAACAAGTTGTTTGTTTTCATTGCATATGCAATGTTACAGAACAGGTAGTATTTCATTTCATTAAAAAAATCTAATTTGTTATATTTTTCAAATCAGTACAGCGGAACTTTATACACACATATCGTATAACTTTTGTGTTTGCAATGTGAGCGTCAGTGTTAACATATTCAGGTCAAAACACAAAACATCGTAAGCAGATGCTCAATAGATTGGCAATGAAATATATGATGTATTTTATTTGTTTGATTTTTTATAAACCTCAAGCGAATTATTCTGCCGTTTGGTCTGAATCATACGTTGTGAAAATATGAAACAAATCGGATAACTCTAACACGTGGCCGCGTGGAAGTCAAAGTTTACGTGTTGTCATTTTAGCTATTATTTTGTAAACAGTAGAAAATCTTAATTTGTGACAAAAGAGTCGTGCAATTTCGGGGATTAGTTTAGTCCGACCACCTTAAAAACTGACACAAGTTTGAGAACAACCTAGTATCTCTACGTGTTCCTACTCTGAATTTTCAAAAATGCTCGATATTTTGGAAAAGTAAGATACCATGATTACTGCTTTTTGATGGTAACATCTACATGCACGGGAACGGCAATCTATCAAAGTGAACACATGCAAATAACACACTGCGTTAGCATCACATACGTGGTTGTTGTACAACAATAGTCTCTGCCTGAAAATAAGTATGAGGGTATTGATGTAGCGACAGCGAACAAACAAGCAGGTCGTCGTCGCCAAAGAGTATTGAATAGTATAGAGAATTCATGGCACGAATTGTATGACTCAAAAGCACTGGCGACATCTGGCGAATGATTCAAAACGTACTACTCTCTTTTTGTCATAACTTGGTACAATCATTATTTTGATGTGAAACATTAATGCCGTTTGAAACATTAATGCTTTTTGTATTGTTTTATGTAATAAAATTGTTGAAATCGTGCATTTATATTGAAATAACTCGTTTACTCAGACTCTCTACATGAGAGCGGAAAAAGTGTGCAATAAGTTCTCTATACTATTCAGTACTTTATTGTCGTCGCTCTGTTTATGATAAAACAAAAACAAGTATTTCAGTGAGCTAAACATTGCTTTATTTATTTTAATAATATTACTTACATCGACTGTTAAACCGGATGAAAGAAAAAAGAAAGTGCAATAGCAAAAGAGCCTTCAGGACAAAATCTAATATTTTTTTTACTTTCCAATGTAACATTTACTAATGCGTTCATAGAAATCGAACAGGTACCGTGTAACAAAAAGGTGTTAACACATCGCCCATGCGTTAGAGCACTCGTTGATTTTTTTAAATGCATTTACACTCGCACAAAAATTCGGTTGAGTTAGCCGCAACCGAATGTAGAGATTGTCACAACCGAATTAGAGGTTGTGTCAGCCGAGTACGAATTCGACCACTTTCTGAAAACCCCAGAAAACCCTGGAAAATTGGTTATTTTTCGATTCAGTGCTCCGTTTACGAAACATAGATATAATGACGCATATTAGCGGTTTTTTATTTGAAAAATTTTGATTAGCGATTTGTTTACAACAAAAAGTGATGCGTATTAAATACATCCATTGGTGATAGCCTCCCAGGAGATAAAAAAAATTATTATTTTTGCCATTCCACGCACCGTTTCTGAGTTATATTCGCTTTTATATTTTAGCGATTTTCTTATTTTTGCGATTTTTCTTAAACAAAAAAGTCGTCCATATGAATTGGACCACTTTCAGGAAACCCCTTAGAAACGTGGAAAAATTGTTATTTTTCAATTGAACGCGATTATTTGTATTCCAAAAAATTGGTTTTAGCTATTTGTTTAAACAAAAGTAATGCCTTATTAAATACATCCATTGGCAACAGGCTCCCATGGAAGTACAAAATTTATTATTGTTGCGATTGGACGCACCGTTTCCAAGTTATAGACATATTTTTATATTGGCGATTAAAAAAAAACATCTATTCGAATTGGTCCACTTTATGGAAATTTCTTTTAAACCCGAAAGAATTATTTTTTTTCGATTCGACGCTCTGGTTTCGAGTTATAAATATTTTTTCTATTTTTTTCATATTTTAACCATATTTTAAATTACGAACCCTGGTTATAAATAATAAAAAAAAAACCCGTAAAAAACATAGTTTTTGACTATAAATTCTTTATATATGACCACGCCCCTTTGTCCAATCCCGCCCATATTTCCAGCAGATCTTAGAATATGTACACCAATTTTGTTCAAATATGGATTTTGTTCAATGGATTTTTAATTTGTGATTTGTATGGGAGGTATCACGCCCCTTTGTCCAATGTTTTGAATGATTCTCCTGAAAAGCTCATCTACCTAAATGCAAGGAAAAACTTAATTACCTTGAGAATTCCTTACTACTCAAATGTCCGAAAAATATCGCAAGCACAAAACGCAATAAATGTTCGCAAAACGTAGTTGCATATAGAAATAACTATCGGCTCCCATTAGAAATGTTGCCTTATAGACAAAAATTTCACAACTGTACTTTCCAGAAGCCCCGTAGTCCATTCATATGTAATTTTCGCTCTCAGTAGAAGTACGCACTATATAAAAAGTGGAGAAAATTACCCTCACTTTTTAGTTGCTTGGCGTTCAGCTCTTTGCGAACATTTCGCGATCAAAATCAATTACAGGGTTGTTATGCCAAAGTTGTTTCGCCATAAAATAATTGTTTAGGACCGGAATTTTAGCATTTCAAATATTTTAAAGAAAAAAATAATGGAGTACGACCAAGAATTATTCATGAAATAAGTATTTGTGATGAAAATCAGAGAATGGTGGTAACTCTCTGCAGAAAATATTTCCGTGTAGAACCGAATGTGGGTTAACAAAATGAATTAAATTAATTTTTTGACTAATATCACTGTGCGACAAAATTAGATTTTTTCAAAATGATGGGGTTCTGTCAACGGATTCTGGTAGAAAGGTCTAAAAAAAATATACGTATATCTGCGTTTTGCCAGATCTGATCAGAATTTATTTTTAGGGCGGGTCAAAGTTCCGCCCCTCGGAACTTTCGTGCAACATATCGGCATGCAAAATTGTGTGTTCCTTACTTCTGAGGTACAAAATATGTTCAGAAGTTTCATAGAAAAGATTCAGATAAACAATTTTGTGGAACAAATTATCCGTGTAATTGTCACGTATAACCATAATTTTTACTTTTTTTTGAAAAGTCGGAAAAAACTGCTCCAAAATGACGGGGGGCGTGGTCAAAATGTTCAAAAATAACTAAAAACTGTTAGCTTTTGTTGTATCATAATTTTTAAAAATTGATTTGTTGGAAGCTACAAAATGTGCAAAATTGATTCTGTTATTCTGTTTACAAATTTCATTTTGTAAATAATATAATAATAATATTAATTCAAATCTAATTGTTAAATAGTGTTTTGGTTTCATTGTGTTTTCCAAATTCTTCTGAAAGTCAAACAAAGAAGTATCAGTCGGAGGAGCTGACTTAAACATCTCCTCAATAACTAGATTCTAATGCCGCTTTCTTTTCTGACAAAAAGGGCAACATATTTTCTGCCTTTTGTCCTAAAAATATATTTGTCATAAATATATAGATCTGAATTTTGAAATACTTAGTCTTGATTTTAAATAATTGACCTCGAGCCTAATTACACTGTGAGACAAAATTAGTTTTTTTTTTTAAAAATTATGGGGTTCTGTCAACAGATTCTGGTAGAAAGGTCAAAATGTTCTACAAAAATGTTCGCCATAAAATTTCACTATATGTGTCCGAACACTCCAAAACACAACTCCTAGCCTAAGTGTTACATAAAAGATGAAATATCACAAAATTCATTATATTATGTGGACTATTTTTAATGGAAACAGCAAAATGACAAAATTCATTATTAACCCTTAGAAGGCAGTTAGTTAGTGGCAGACCCACGTAGTCGCTTAAGCTATAGAACTATTGTATTTCCTTTATGTTTGAAACGAATTAGTATTTAATTTGGATGCTACATCACAAAGCTTTTGCAATAGCTTTAACATACTGCAGCTGAAAATAAAGCCCCTTTTGTCAAAAGGCAAATGCATTTTGCTATACAAATTTATAACTTCTTCGAACTTAGTTTCTTTTGAGTATTTGCTGATAATTGACAATACATAGTTCGAGAAACACTTCACAACTTTATGTGCCATACTAAAATCTTACAACAGACATTATCCATATTTGAAGCAACGTGTGTATAAACTTCTCTAAGCGAATCCATTTAAACCTTCAAATTCAATTAATTTCTAAATTGAAATAACTTTGCTACGTTCGAATGTTCTTCTAAACCAGCTTTTACAAATTATTTAACAAAATGTTGGTGCTATTGTGTTGCTCTAGTTGCTTCTGTTCATCTAACAAACTATAAGTATTATCACCGACAAGGACTTTTGTGAAGGCAACACCAACACACAAGACAACAGCAAAAGAGTTAAAGTTTATTAAAAATACAAAAGTTTATTTGACACCATGTACTCGTATATAGGCGAGAATAGCAGCATCGTCATTGCCGGAAGCACTGGAGGAGGAAAGGACGGTAGCATAAGTAAGAGTGTGGCAGTGACAGTGGGAATATGATTTCATCGTAGTCATCATCACTATCACCATGATCATTTGCAACATCATCAAAAGCTAAATCAGCAGCAGTTTCATCTTCATTTTCATGTTCATCATTGTCATAATCATCTTAGTCATAAAGTTTTGTTAATTTATTTTACTTTTTAGTTTGTTTCAGTAGGAACAATAACAACACCAACAACAACAACAACAACAACTTAACCGACATCCTAATTCCAGATGGTATTTGTGCAGCCGCTTTGCTGGTCGTTGCGGTAACTTCTCCATATAAACAACATTGGCGTCAATCGGGAAAATTCATTTAGGAGCATAATTCTTGTTGTTTCAAAACATTAAAGAAAATGGGTGAAAAATATCACAACGCAACCCGACCCAAAGCATCACACCACATTCCATCACAGCGCGAAGGCATTCATTCATTTCATTCCTCATCATTCAAGCCATCAGAAAATGCTTCTCATTTTTTTACGCGCACACAAACTCATGCTTTTGTTTAGAAGGCACCATTGTGTTTATGCCAGTGTTGCCACCACCCAAAATCTGAATAACCAACGGGGGGAAAAATTTATTTTTTCTAGAAATTACTTGTGCAATTCTTAATTAAATTCAAAATGTATGCATTTGTATTCGAAAAATAAGATACAGTTTAAAGGATATTAATTTAAATTTGAGACACATCAATTGAAATTCCATGGACAACGTTTGAACTTCAATGGTAATCAATTGAATTTCAATGGGCATGAATTTAATTTCAGGATATTAGATGAAATTCAAGACATCAATGGAAATTCAAAAGACACGAATTATAATAAAACCAATTCAAAATCAAAAGGCACAACTAGGAATTCAAAAGGACTCAATTTAAATTCACAAGACACCATTCGAAACTTAAAAGGAGACAATTCAAATTCAAAAGGCATTAGTCGAAATAGAAAATAAATAATTTAAAAGTTATCACTTTAAAAACAACACACATCCATTGAAATTCAAATCTTAAAACTCAAAGCATAAATTGTATTTAAAGTATCACGTGCAGCTGATAAGGCATTTTAAATGAAATTCAAAAAACATCAATCTAAAATTAACGGACATCAATTGAAATTCAAGACCTTAAATGAAATTCAAGAAATAGCAATTCAAAATCAACAGACAACAATTCAAATTGGAAAGACACAAATTCAAATAAAAAAGACGCAACTAGATTCCAATTGGAATTAAAACGACACCGATTCAAATTCAAAAGGCTCCACTAGAAATTCAAAAGGACTCTATTGAAATTCACAAGACACCACTCGAAATTTCAAAGGAGTCAATTTAAATTCAAAAGGTATTAGTGGAAATAGAAAAGTCATAATTTGAAGGATATGACTTTAAAAACAAAACACATCCATTGACATTCAAATCTTAAAGCTCGAAACATAAATTTTATTAAAGGTATCACGTACGGCAGATAAGACATTTTCGATTAAATTCAAAAAACAGCAATCTAAAATTAACGGACATCAATTGAAGTTCAAGACCTTAAATGAAATTCAAGAAATAGCAATTCAAAATCAACAGACAACAATTCAAATTTGAAAGACACAAATTCAAATAAAAAAGACACAACTAGATTCCAATTGGAATTAAAACGACACCGATTCAAATTCAAAAGGCACCACTAGCAATTCGAAAGGACTCTATTGAAATTCACAAGATTCGAAATTTCAAAGGAGTAAATTCAAATTCAAAAGGCATTAACCGAAATAGAACAGACTTAATTTAAAAGCTATCACTTTAAAAACAAAAAACCATCCATTGAAATTCAAATCTTAAAACTCATTTCGATTAATTTTCGATTAAATTCAAAAAACATCAATTTAAATTCAACGGACATCAATTGACATTCAAGACCTTAACTGAAATTCAGGCAATACCAATTCAAAATCAACAGATAACAATTCAAACTTAAAAGACGCCAATTCAAATAAAAAAAAACACGCCACATGATTTAAATTTGAATTCAAAAGACATCAATTGACATTAAAAAAATCAATTCAAATTCAAGATACTAATTGAAATTTGATAGTCATCAATTGGATTTCAAGAGATCAATTGAATTTCAATACATTAAATAAAACTCAAGACCTCAATTGAAATTCAAAAGACACGAATAAAATCTAAAGTAGCACTAAGTCAAAATCAGCAGATATTAGCTGAGAAATAAACGACAGAAATGAAAAGCTTTATTGAAATTCACAACTAAAAGTTCGAAATAATTTTTTTAGGATATCTTAGTCTATCTATCTTGGTCACCTTAGTTGAAATTTAAAAAAAGCAATTAATATTCAACGGATATCAACTGAAATTAAAGACATCAATTTAAATTCAAAATTAAACAATTCAAAAGGCAGCGTGTCCAATTTAAATCGCACCAATTCAAATTCAACAGACGCCACTAGATTCAAAAGACACCAATGGAAATTCAATAGGAATCAATTCAAATTCAAAACATTTATTAACATTTAAAAGAAAGCAATTGAACATCCACGGACATCCTTGGAATTTCAATAGACATCAAGTGAATTTCAGGGGAACAATTGAATTTTTAAATATTTATTAAAATTGAAGGCATCAATTGAAATTTAAACAACATCAATTGAAACTTCATACGATACAATTTGAAAATATAGATATTAGCTGTGATATGAATGACATTTATTAAAAGTTATCACTTTAAAAACAAAATACTTTCATTGAAATTCAAAATTTAAAATACGAAACATAATTTTTTTTTAAGATATTGCGTACAGCTGATAAAATTTGCTGAAACACAAAAAACAGCAATTCAAATTCAAATGATATCAATTGATATTAAACACATCAATTGAAATTTAAAATTAAGAAATTAAAATTCAAAAGGCAGCTACTTCAATTCAAATCGCACTCATTCAAATTCAAAAGACGTCACTAGATTTAAATTTGCATTCAAAAGACACCAATGGAAATTCAAAAGGAATCAATTCAAATGCAAGACATTAATTGAAATTTGAACGAAAGAAATTAAAACTGCACGGACATCATTTGAATTTTAATGGGTATCAATTAAATTTCAGGAGAACATTGAATTTTAAGATATTAAAGTTCAACGGAATTCAATTGAAATTATTATTATAATTCAAGACATCAATTGTAATTCAAAATAAATGTACCAATTAAAATTCAATTCAAATTAAATTAAATTCAGTTAATTCAAATTAAATTACATCAATTCAAATTCCAAAAAAAGATTTCAATTGAAATTCTAGACATAAATTGAAATTGTAAATAGATCAATTCAAATTCATTTGGCATCAATTCCAAGTTCTCAGTTCTAATTCAACAGACACAAGATTTCAGTTTAAAGGACATCAACTTAAATTTAAGCTACACATATGGGCATTTCCACAGAATATGTCATCCTATGTCACATCACGTCAGCCTCATTAATTGCTTCTATTTTATGACCATACAGTTCGATTGTTCTATTATTTTACTAAATAAAGAACGCATATAACTCTCTATTTAGTAAAAGAAGAGAAAGCAATCAAACTAATTAGTCCAGAAATATAAGTACTTAACGCGGGTGACGTGATGTGTCAAAAGGTGGATCTTTTTGTGGAAATTAAAAAGTCAACAATTACTACTCCACGAACTTGAATTGAAATTCAACAGACCTTTAATAATTTCCAGGATATATCAGTCACATATTTAAAACACATTAATCCTTACAAGACATGCATTGAATTTCAAAGAAGTCAGTTACAGTTAGTAGCCAACCGGTGGAACTTAAAGCAGACGGCAACTCTGTTGAGAACGACGTTTATTTATGATGTGTTTGCATTTTACTCTTTAACTAATGGTATAAGTATGCTAGCTGTATGCACTAGGGTGTACTGAAAATCAGTTTTTTGCATTTTCATATCTAGGCTGTCTGAAACCTTTTTGGCCAAGCTGTTCCTATTTGGAATTATTTCCAGATTTAATTTCAAAATGTTTTTCTCAATATTATTTATTTGTATATAAGTAGTTATAATATCCCAGCCGACAAAGTATTATTGCGGGGACATCGCCATCATATGGAATGGAAGAACAAATGTATTACGTCAATAATCCTGTTTGAATGGCAAAAAATTTGCTCTACCGGAGAAAACTGTATCCCTTAAGCGATACTTCCAAGCAATACAAAATCAATGTTGCTAAAATAAAATCTTGGAACATTTGCCAGATAAACACTATAACCAAAATTTGGTTAGATGAAGGCATGCCCTGCGATTGGAGTCTCAGTGTGCTATGACCCAAATTTAAAAAGGTGACCCGAGTCCCTGTGCCTACTTCCGTGGAATAAGCCTTCTATCCATAGCACATAAGGTTCTATCAAGAATAATGTGCGAAAGGCTAAAACCAATTATCGCTGACGTGATTGGACCATACCAATGTGGCTTTAGGCCTAGAAAATCGACAACCGACCAGTATTTCACGCTAGGCCAAATCCTGGAGAAGACCCACGAAAAACAAATCGACAGCTATCATATATTTGTCGACTATAAGGCGACCTTCGATAGGCCGACACGGGAGAAACTCTACGAAGCAATGTTTGAGCTTGGTATTCCTCCAATGCTGATACGCCTTTGCAGGATGACCTTGACGAATACCAAATACGCAGTTAAATTTGGTAAGGATCTTACCGAACCTTTCGAAATTAAGCGAGGTCTCATGTAAGGCGACACCCTATATTATGAAGTCAAAAGCTGCAGTCAACATGAACAAAACCATCAGCAGCAAAAGTCGCATGCTGCTCGCGTGTGCTGATGATACACACACAATTAGAGAAGTTACTGCGGTTTTTTCGAGAATTGAGAAGGAGTCAGCAAAAGACGACAACACAAAATTAATGGTTTCAACGAACAGGGCCTCCACGCGATTATACTTTCGAGGTGGTGGACGACTTTATATACCTCGGATCTGCCGTAAACAATAACAACAACGTCAGCCTTGAGATCAAGCGGAGAATTGTGCTTGCGAATAGATGTTACTTTGGGCTAAGCCACCACTTTAGAGACAAAGCCCTCTCTCGAGTAACAAAAGTCCAGCTGTGCCAAACTCTCATACAACCTGTCTTGGTTTATGGCGCAGAATCCTGGGAGACGAAACATCTGTTGGAGTCTTCGCGAGAAAAATACACCGAAAATGTGCACAACGACGAGTATCGGCGACGCATGAACCATAAACTGTATGAGCTATAATATCCCGACATTGACATAGTTAAGCGTATCAAAATAACGCGATTGCGCTGGCTAGGCCATGTCAGTAGAATGGATGAAAACGAACCAGCATGAACCCAACTCGAAGGAAAACGAAAAATAGGAAGACCAAGACTCCGCTGGAGGGATCAGGTTCACGGATCCCTGCGTACACTTGGTTTTGCCAACTGGAGAAATAAAGCAAAAGATCGCACTGGTTGGCGAAATATATTATCTTCGTTTTGTAAGGTCTTGTAAAGTAACTAAGGTTTTGTAAAGTTAGTAAGTAACCATTATGGAGACAATTGAGAGATATAAGAACAATTTTGCATGGACCATGAAAATGTGGTATCGCTAGATAACCTTCCGGGCGATAACAGGAAGATTTAATATTTTTTATTTAATTTTTGAATTTCATTTGGTTTATGAATTCTTGACTAATTATTCAAGCTTAAGGCCTCTTCAGATTTCATAAAACTTTTTGTTTTTTTTCGATATTTCGATTTCCTTTGGAAATCTTCTTCAGGAAAGTTTTTATATTAATTATTAAAGACAAACATCAATACAAATTATGAAACAATGTCGGAATTGCTATACAATTTATCGGTAACACTTCAAATAAAATACGAAAAACAAAAATTAGCAAATTAAAGCCTGTGGCCTGCGGCCGGTTGCATTGATTTTTTCCCTCGGGCTGCGTTTTGCATTGACTTCACGGGTTCGCCACAGTTTAATTTTTAAATATCCGAAGGCAACAGACCAGGCTTGAAGATTTTCACCTATGGGCTGAAGTCAAACCCTGGTTCGCCACATACATTCTACGCAAAAATAACCCAGTGACAACTGCAGCACTGCCCTGCTTACTGAGAAAGACTCAACTCCAAACTATAAACAAAACATTTTGCACCTTCCGTTATGGTTGGAAATTGCGGCAAAACTACATAAATGTTATTAATTTCATTATAAAAAACAACAGGTTTCTTATTACAAATGAAGCTCAGAAATATTCTTTAGTAATTTTAGTAATTTAGTAATTTTATTCATTTATTAGAGTGAATGAATGAAATGAATCTTATAAATTACTGTTCTAGTGGTAAAAGGAACAGTTGCACGAGAGTGTAATTAAACATAATATATTTTAAAAGTTATAAAAAATAGGTACAAACATGTTCAATATTTAACATGTTGTTTACAATAACTATACTTAAAACTAGTTTGAATAATCAACTTAAATGATTGATTACCTCCTTTTTAAATTTGATTGCGTTGCTTATACATTGTGTATATGATGGTAAATTGTTCCAAAGACGTGTGGCAGATATGAAAAATTGTCTCTCGGAAATTAAAAAATGGAAAATTTTCGGTGTGATTATGTTTCCACGCCTAGATCGGCCAAATTGTATTCTCTCAAATAGGTAATTGGGTTCCTCGGTATAAACTATTTTGTGAAAGAGTAAAATTGACTTGAATTTAAGAACATTGTCAAATGTCATATTATAAATCTAATACGAATAAGTTGATATTCTATCATATATATCTGGCAATACTATTATAAGTAACTTTCAGCTTCTGGTAATCAGTACTGTCACAATTTTGATATAACTAGTTCACAGCCATACATAAGAACTGGTATTAAGTAACTTTTTGCAAGTAGCATTCGAATTTGAAAGGGTGTTGCTGATTTAGTAGCCCATAGATTTCTTAACCTACCATAAACAGTTGACCACGACAGTTGGCCATTGAATATTACACCAAGATTAACCGCAGTTTAGGCAAATTGAATATGCGAATGGTTTACCTTCAGCGTCACTTCAACACTTTTCTTTCTAGAAAAGTATATACATTTCGATTTACCACGATTTAAACAAAGTCCATTGTTTGAGGCAAAAGTGTTTATCCTATTTAGGTCTTCATTTATATTTTCAGTGCAACTATTCAAGTTTGTAATATTCGTACTAGCATACAATTGAACATCATCAGCGTACATTTGGACTTTACAATATCGTAATACTTCAGAGAGATCATTAATATATGTACTATGTGGCGCAAAAGTAATCCTCCTATCAGAAAATGCTATAAATTTTGCGATTGGCCCCTAATGTCAGTTCTGTTCTGACATTTGTGTAGTAAACACATGTGAAATACACGTTAATAAACAATGTTACGCTACACTGCTCCAGAACGCGGAATATTGCTGACTATTTATTTGACCAATAATCGCTCGGTAACTTTGGCACAACGTGAATTTCGTCGCAGATTTCCTGGCCGTCCAACGCCTACTGGTGAAACACTGCGACGTTTAGCCGCTTGCCTCGAAGAGACTGGCACAACACGAGATGCTTCCAGGCGTGGCAGACCCCGGAGTAGCCGTTCTGCAGAGAATATTGCTGCTGTAGCCGAGGATGTCATGGAAGCGCCGTCGACATCGACCAGACGACGTGCCACGCTACAGAGCAATGATCAACGAGTTATTTTTGCCGCAACTTGATGAATTGGGATTGGAAAACATATGGTTCCAACAGGACGGTGCATCGGCACACTGCACGTGACACAACCGATATGCTGAAGGATGCATTTCCCGGGCGCCTAATCTTCCGTTTTGGCGATTTGCACTGGCCAGCAAGATCGCCTGATTTGACCGCTCCAGACTTCTTTTTGTGGGGCTTTTTGAAGTCGCGGGTTTATGTCAACAAGCCTCAGACTCTTGCAGCTCTTAAAGACAATATCCGTCAAGAATGTGAGGACCTACCGCCGGAAGTTTTGGCCAAAGTGATGGAAAATGCCATAAAAAGGGCTCAAATGACAATCAACTGTGGCGGCGGCCATTTACATGACATAATATTCTCGACTTGATGTAAAAAAAATTAAAAGACCAAATAAAAATAATCCACAAGGAGAATCAAAGTTTTTCCTTTTTTTTTTTATGTGTAAACATCTATACGCTGGGGGTAAAAATCTTTTTCACAACACAATAACAAATTTAGAGTAAGATGTGCGATACAATGGTTAACCAATCGTAAATCGTTATCAAATCGGTGTGAGCTATGTAGTGTGCAATAGTAGCGACTAATTTTCACTAATTGTCGTACATTATGTTATCGTAGGCAAATGAAAACAAATAAATAAAATGAATACAAAAACATTTAATTTTAATTACTTTTAAAAAGATTTTTTGCACTTTTAATAAGAAATTTACTAAAACAAAGAAAACTAAGGAAAACTAAAAACTAAACTTGTCAAATTATAAGTCTTCTTCGTCTTTGAGATTGTCATTCATACTTAACAGCTGCATATAAGCACCATCTAGTGTGCAATAGTAGCTACTAATTTTCGAAAACCATGCTGTAAAATAACTACATGCATTACATTTCAGTAAACAGCTGATTAATAACTTGCCAACCGCAACAAATACAAAATAATAAAATATTTTACAAAACACCAAAAAAATTATAACTCAGAACATAAAACAACACAAAGTGTATCAAAGCTGAATGGAGGTAATGTTAATTTTAATAAAATTTCTATTAGATTCCAATATAAATTAAGATTATAACATATCTTCATTACGTACTGTTGCCTTACACTGAAGCTGGTGCACGACAATTGGGTAACAATCTCGACCTCATGCCAATTATTATGGGTGGAGATTTTAATACAAATTGTGCAAACCCACAGTCGCAAGCTTTATCAAAACTTTTATTTGACGTTTTCCACTTGCATATGAGCAATTCTCCACAAACCCCCACAGCTAACAATTCCACTACTATAGATGCAGTTTTCCATAGATTTTTAAAGACAATCGAGTCAAAAATTTATATATCTTATTTTAGTTACAATAAGCCAATATTAACTATTTGTACTTAATGCATTTACCATAGATGGGCACTTTGCAGTACTACTACAATTTCAGTAAAAATAATTCTTTAACTAGTAACTTTTTACTGATTATTAAAATTTTTTTAAACAATTTTTATAAAGTGCCTACATGATTATGATGAGGTGCATTGAATTTTCAGTAATCAGTAATGCCCGATTACTGATTATTATGAATACGGCCCTATGATTTTACTGGTAATGCAAATTAAATTTCATTATCAGTAAAAATTTACTGAATTTTTTCAGTAATCAGTAAATTTACTGCTTACTGTAATTTTTAATGCAGTACATATATACTGCAGTGTCCCTATTTACTAACCAAATAAGTTAAATAAAACAAACAAAAACCAGCAAATTCCTATGTATTTACACTATTGAAAGTTTTGATACTTTTAATTGATTAATTAAAAAAATATACTAAAAGCATAAGTACTTCCAACTTAAAAAAAAAATTTCATTACTAGATGTTTACACATCTCCCCTATGATCGGATTCACATTAATTTTTTTTTTTTTTTTTTTTTTTTTTTATAGAATGTATTTTTAACAAAAAAATATTATATTTTTAGGTCCTTTTTGTAAGAATATGTATTTTATTTTCCAGAAAACGTCCGTTCTTAAAGAGAGGCACTTATTTTGTTTTTTGATTTGATGATTTTTAAACAAAAGGTACTATTTTTAGGAAGATGTACTTTCTGTAAGAAAAAGCCATAAGGGTATGAAGTTTTTTTACAAAGTACTTTTTTTAAGAACAGGTACTTTTTAAAGAAGTGGTGCTCTTTTTAGGAAAACTTTTTTTTTTAAGAAAATGTACTTATTTGCAGAAAAGCTACTTATCTCAAGAAAAGAAAAGAAATTTATTATTTTATTTTTAAGGAAAGCTGCTTTTAAGAAAAGGAATTTTTGCACGAAAAGGTACTTTTTTAAGAGAAGGTAATTTTTAAAGAAAAGGGTTGTTTTTAAGAAATGGAATTTTCTTAAGAAGTGGTCCCTTTTTCAAGAATAGGTACATTTTTAAGAGTAGGTACTTATCTCAAGAAGAGTTATTTTGCTTCGCAAAAATTTGCTCTTAAAAGAAAAAGGATTTTTTTTAAAAAAAGCAGTTTGATGTAAGAAAATTTTCTTTTTTAAGAAAAGGACCCATTTAAAAAAAAAAATTATTTTTAAGAAAACGTACTTTTTGTAAGTAATTTCACTTTTTTTAAGGAAAGCTACTTCCTTAAGATAAGGTTTTTTTCTGAAAAGGTACTTTGTTTAAGAATATGTATAGGTATTTTTGTTTAAAAATGTACTTTTCTTTATAAAAGGCACTTATTAGAAAAAATTTTCCTTTTTAAACTTCTTTCACTTTGGCTTTTCTGAATTTACTTTTTATTGGGTTCAAAACTACAATACATACTAAATATTGGTTGCAGGCTTCACCTAGAAAACTTCCCATTAAACAAGAAATTTCCCAACATATGTTAGGCAATTTTTTCAAACAAAAAACAAAAGGACCCCTTTTAAAAAAAATGATTTTTTTTAAGAAAACGTTCTTTTGGTAAGTAATTTCAAAATTTTGAAGCAAAGGTACTTCTTTAAGATAAGGTTGTTTTATGAAAAGGTACTTTGGTTAAGAATATGAATAGGTATTCTTTTAGAAAATATCCTTTTTTTAATTAAAGGAACTTATTTAAGAAAATTTTCTTTTTTAAACTTCTTTCACTTTGGCTTGTCTACATTTAGTTTTTATTGGGTTCAAGGCTACAATATATACTAAATATTGGTTGCAGGCTCCATCTAGAAAACTTCCCATTAAACAAGAAATTTCCCAATCTATGTTAGTCTAGACACAAACCAAAGCAAAAGTACCCAATATAGCTGATAATACTGGGTTGTAGCATAATAGTGTTAACAAAAATTGTTCAGTTTTTTTCATTTAGCCCCATCCCGCAACGTGCGATAAAGAGTTTCGTTCCACAACAGAAACAAAAATTTCTTGCTTGCTTGCTTATCCGGTCTTGGACAACCCCGGGGAGTTAGGGATCTTGCAAAACGAAGATAACATATTTCGCCAAGCAGTTCAATCTTTTGCTTTATTTCTCCAGTTGGAAAAACCATGTGTTCCTGATCCAAGTGTACCTGTACCTGGTGGATCCTATTTTTAGTCTTCCCCCGAGTTCGGTTTCGAAAACCCTTCGTAACTTAGCTATGTCTATGTCAGGATAAAGCTCATACAGCTCATGGTTCATGCGTCGCCGACACTCGCCGTTGTGCACTATGGGGCCTTACATTTTTCGGAGTATTTTGCTCTCGAAGACCCCTACAGATGTTTTGTCTGCTTGCGATAGGACCCAGGTTTCTGCGGCATAAAGCACGACAGGTTGAATGAGAGTCTGGTACAGCTGGACTACTGTTACTCTCTAAAGTGCTTGCTTTGCCCAAAATAACATATATTCGTAAGCACAATTCTCCGCGTGATCTCAGGGCTGACGTTGTTGTTATTGTTTACGGCAGATCCGAGGTATATAAAGTCGTCCACCACCTCGAAAGTATAATCGCGTGGAGGCCCTGTTCGTTGAAACCATTAATTTTGTCTTGCCGTCTTTTGCTGACTCCTTCTCAGTTCTCTAAAAAACCGCAGTAACTTCTCTAATTGTGTGTGTATCATCAGCACACGCGAGCAGCATGTGACTTTTGCTGCTGATGGTTTTATTCATGTTGACTCTAGTTTTCCTCATAATGATCTCCATTAAGATGTTCAAGAGATCGCAGGATAGGGTGTCGCCTTGCCTGAAGCCTCGCTTAGTTTCTAAAGGTTCGGTGAGATTTTTACCAACTTTCACTGCGGATTTGGTGTTCGCCAAGGTCATGCTGCAAAGGCGTATGAGTTTTGCAGGAATTCCAAGCTTTGACATTGCTTCATAGAGTTTCTCCCGTATCGGACTATCGAAGGACTATGATAGTATCGATTTGTTTTTCGTGCGTCTTCTGCAGGATTTGAAATCTTGTCAGTCGTCGATTTTCCAGGCCTGAAGGCGCACTGGTATTGTCCAATCAGGTCAGCGACAAAAATTGGCTGACAACGAAAAAAACCCGTCCGTCTAGAACCAACGAAAACTGATTAAAGTGGATCCGTTTCGAATACATTTCTTTAAAGAAAATCCACCCGAAACGGAATCGATTATGAAGTCCGTTGCGCGTTAGAGACGAATTCGAAAAACTAGCAAAAAACGATCCGACAAAATGTAAGAAGAACCGAGTTTTTCCTGAATTCGAAACAGATTCATCATATGGCACACCAGGTTATCAGAATTTCTGAGAAAACTCTACGCAAACAAAATTGTCAATCCAATTTCTCCTTTTTATGCTCCTCATAGCTCATACTTTAAACCTCATTCTAAACCACTAAAACCAAAATTTTTCTCACGAAATATTACAGACATTTAAACTTCAAAAGTACTTTCTTATGGCATTCCCCTAATCATATCTACAATACGCTTCGCTTGAGATTCACCCCGGCAGAAAAGTTTTTCATTACAGCCTAGTGTACATATTTATGTATGCGTGTAGTGTATCTTGGTGTTTGCATTACTGTTAAGCACACACACACAACTGCAGACTTTAAAACAAATACAAACGCACACACTCTTAAGTAACTACGAATTAGTATAAAGAACTTTTTAATAGATTTTAGCCTCTTAAATTTAAAAGAGAAAAAAAAACAACACGTATATAAAATATCTCTTCGTCTCAGGGGGAACAGTGGTTTCTAACTTTGCCTGTGGTAAAGAAGTAAAGCGGGAAATTTGATAGCATTTTCCTTACGATCATAGTTTAGGTTCCAGTTCCTGTGGAATCTGTAAGGTAGACCCTAGACCCTTACAATCATGCCGTCATGCAAAATGGAGCTCGAGCTGCTGCAGTTTTAAAAGGCGACGGTTTTTAAGATTCTTCTCTGAAATAGCCACCACTCTGAGTAATGAGCTGGGGAAATTTTTGAAGTGAAAGTTTTTTTCATCTTCAGAATATTTACTTCCCTGACACTGTGCATCACAAGTATACGTCTACTGGTGTATTAGAGCATTTATGTGTATATGTGCCACACGACAAAGTAAAAACTTTTCTTGGCAAACCAACATTTTTGTGAAGATTAAATTGATTTTCTTATTGTTCCTTATGTTGTTGTTGTTTTTTTTTTTTTGTTTTAGTTGGCTGCCGCTCATTGTTGTTAGTTCGTTGGTGGTATGGAACAAAAAGTCTCTTCTTGTTCCACCACCTTACTACCAGTTCTGGCAATACTTTGTTTTCCTTAGCTCTGTTTTTGCCAAAGGTAATGTAGAAAATGTACTGCTGGATGCATGAAATGACATAAAAATGCTTTTTTCGATCGTAAAAAATGCCTCTTACTTTGTTTCCAACCCCCTTGCCCATTCGCAAGGTTGTGATAACAGTGAATGAAGTTAATTTTTGTTATCGAAAATATTAACTTCAGTAAATGGAATTTCTTTGTTGTCGTGATGGTAGGTTCACATGTTTGTGTGTTTCAATAGCGTGCCAGATGGAATTCCACAAACAAATGTGGGACACTGTCTGATGAGTATGAAATTGGAAAATATGAAAACATATTATTTCTATTGATTGCCTTTTAAAACAACCCGGCGTATTCTGATTTGATTTTATGAAAATATTTAAGACAACTTAAGCACAAAAAGTACCAATGCTTAACTCAGTGGATTATTATTCCACCATGGTTTAAACGACGCCACAAATGGGGCGTTGGTAACCGTTCAGAATTTCGATTTACTCTCTGAGGCAAAGTTGTAGCTCTTGTCATAAAGAACAAAAAAACAACAAAAACAAGAACAACCTTCCAGATCAAAATCGCAAAAAACTTAAAAAAATTCGATTTTTTTTTACCTTTTTTCCCGTGTTCAGGTCCATAGGTAGCAAACCGTTCAAAATTCAAGGAAACAATCAACTACAAAAATTTACCTAAGATCTCAGTAAACAACTATCTAGAACATACGAACTTCCTAGGAATGATTCTTAACACCGTTTATGTAGCCCTTAGATAGCCGCAAAAGTGAAAAATTTCCCGAAAATTATTTAATTTCATTTGTTTTTTCTTTACTTCAACATTGCGATACTATAAAGCCTTCACCCGTAAGTGAAAAGGCAAGTAGCAGGTTTCATTGTTATACTATTCCTATACTATCTTAGTCCTTAGGTGGTATGGCTTGACATTTTGAATATGGCAAGTCGATGCGATAGTCCCAATATGGCCACAATGAAATCCATTTCCATTTGTGTTATTAGTTGTGGTCCAGCTCTTCCCTGTTGGGGCTCATAATCGGTATCAAATGGATCTTCATAAGTAACACCACTTGCTCTAGTCATTCCTGTACATTCTGTATTACGATCTGGAGTTGGCGGCCTTGGTGATACAAAATTTTCAGGTGCAAGCACTGGTAGTGTGGCTGTTGCAGTTGCTTTATAAATTTTGTTCTTCTCAGAATGTCGATTTAGACGACATGTGTAATTTACGCATGCATAGCAACTGGTTGCATCATGATCACCTGGGCGATTAATCCTGTTTACCGGCTTACAATACTTCATAGTACCTCTGCCTCCACTCAACCATGCCATGAGGTTGTTATAACATTGGCGACACACTGTATTAGGTGTGTAATTTTCACCGGTCAAGTCCACTTCGTCGAAAAACAATGTATATGCTCTTTTGAATTCACTAGTTAAAAGATTCTTTTCCTTCTGAAATCTTGTAGATGTTTTTTTTCTGGTTTGATGACCGCAAACGTAGCAAAATAAATCAATATTTTCACACTGCATATTGAAATTGTCAGTTGCCAATGTTGTGTGCGAATTATACTGTAGCACTTTCACTTTTTTTACTTTCACTTTCACTTTATAACTTTCACCGCTGAGCTCTCGTTGACGTCGCGCTGTGTAATGCCTCGATGTGAGCGTCGTGTCGCTTTTATATTGTGTGCTGCGTCCCTTGTTGCGTGTGCTGAGCTTACTGCATTGCCTGTGCTGCTGCTGTCGGTGCATGATCGCGTGATACCTAAACGCTACCTAAACGGTGTTAACCCTTGGACAAACACATGGTTCTGGCCAGGCATATTTCATTTTTTGCTACCTATGGACCTGAACAGGAGAAAAAGGTAAAAAAAATGAAATTAAAATATTTTCGGCAAATTTTTCACTTTTGCGTGCTACCTAAACAGTGTTAAGAATCATCTCTAGGAAGTTTATATGTTCTAGAAATTTGTTTATTGAGATCTTAGGTAAATTTTTGTAGTTGATTGTTTCCTTCAATTTTGAACGGTTTGCTACCTACGGACCTGAACACGGGAAAAAAGGTAAAAAAAAATCGAATTTTTTTAAGTTTTTTGCGATTTTGATCTGGAAGGTGAAGTTTTTTTGATTTTATATGTTCGCAATTTTGCAATGACAAGAGCTACAACTTTGCCTCAGAGAGTAAATCGAAATTCTGAACGGTTTGCAAGATATGAGCCTGAGAAAATGATCACATTTTTACGAAAATGATACCGAGGCCCCAAATCTTTGGCGGCCCATAAAAAAAAAGTGCATGACTTTGGGAAAAATTGGGAAACACGGGTCTTTTTTTTTTTAGTCTTTTATCACGTAGTGGTGTCCGTATATGGTTATTTTTTTCGTGTTGCACTGTGTTATTAAATGTTGTCAAAATATTATCTATAGGACTATTTGTAACGATACAGAATAAGTCGTCCATATATTTAGTAATGATTTTCGGTTTTATGGCCATCTCTTCTATGCAGGAATCAAGTAGATTCTCCATAACAATATCAGCCACAATCGGGGAAGCTGGAGATCCCATTGGAAGTCCTTCTTGTTGAAAATATACCTTGTCATCATCAGAAGAGTGTAATAATAGTAAAATGTGGAATATATCACCGAAAATGGTTTGATGTATCATTGAATTTGTCACTAGGTAACATTTTTAATATATCCGGATGTAACTTGTTGAATTTACCGTTATGTACATAATTTTATCAACCAAATTATTTGTCTGGCTGTAAATTAAATAAACTATTTCTAAGCAAAAATTTTTCTGGCTGTAACTTAGAACATTTTTCATATGACAAGAAAATTTCTTCAATTGTTTAATTTTTTGTTATTGTTGTTTTTTCAACTGACATGAAAAAATTTTGTTTATCAATTGTTTTTCATTTCTAATTAATAATATATCATCCTGACGATGCTATCCAAAGGATAGCAAAATATCGAAAAAAAAATATAATTAATTAATAAACACGACCAAACGCTCGGATAATTTAATTTTTGAATATAACCGAACTTTATTTGCCACATATAAATTGAGTTTATTCTAAAAGTTTGGGCGAAGAACAACCTTGTTTTATGACGGATTTAATTGCGGCAAATGAATTTCGCAAATTGAACTTGCTTTTGTTGCATCAATTGCCTCCGGCTTTTGACATTTGGTCTAATTTCAGAAAACCTTTTTTAGCACAATGGAAATCGAAAATATTCTTCTAAGCAGGGACGTACGCAGGGGTGGGCCCGTGGGCTCAGGCCACTACTGAAATTATTTCTTTAATATGTGATTTTTGAATAAAGTGCTATTTTGATCCTAAATATCCCACTATTATCAACTATATTGTTTACTTTAGCTTTGGTTTGTGCCTAGACATGGCTTGCATCATAGAGAAAGAAATTAACTAGATGTCTCACATAAGTTGGGAAATTTCTGGCTTGCATCATAGAGAAAGAAATTAACTAGATGTCTCACATAAGTTGGGAAATTTCTTGTTTAATGGAAAGTTTTCTAGGTGGAGCCTGTAACAAATATTTAGTGTATATTGTAGTTTTGAACGCAATAAAAACTAAATTTAGAAAAGCCAAAGTTCAAGACTGGCACAGAAATGTTGAATTTTATTACCAGCCCAATTCTAAATATACCCAGGGAAATGAGGTCCCTGGGAATTAATTTTTCCCGGGAATAAAATCCTCCTATTCTAAACAGACGGGGAATAGAAAAATAAGAGAGAGAGAATTACGAATTTTCGAATACGTTTGGTTTTGGTTCTTAAATGCAAATGATTTTAAGCAAACAAATCTTAATTAATAATCAAAATAAGTGAAAATGTACACTATAGCCTTTAGAATGGCAGCAGAAGAACGACCGGGAGCAGGAGAAGCAACAACAAACGTTTGCAAGGAGATAGTTACGCGATGCGAAGAATTCACTTGAGCTGCCGCTGACTTTGTCAGTAAGTAAGGGAACATATTTACTTGGATTAATTCTAGTTCAGGGGCATTTCTTGGAATGGAATCAAAATTGTATCGTCAATATAAATTTTTAAGCTTCTTGAGATATGGGCTTGCAAAGTTGGAGTGTATATTCGGCTATATCTCTGAAACTCCTTTACCGACCTTGTTGAAATTTATGTCATTAGAAAGTTCTTTTTAAACTCTACACATACGGTTAAAAATATTTTACATTTTATTAACGCATTGTGGAATAATTAAAAAAAATGATTTTATAACCTCACTTTTTTCTTTAAAATCATTATTTTTCAAATATAGACCGTAGTGTTGCTACATTTTTTCTACACACCGGTAATAGAGGAGACATCAGGCTTTCTTTCAAGGTATAATACGGCTTAGTAGCCCTTAAAAGACCGGGCATATAAATAGTTAAAATTTTGTTATCAAACTTCCAACATAATAAAGGGTTTTTCAACAGAGACGCTCTTTTGACATTTCTCTTCAGTAAGGTTTGCCATTTCATCATGGAAAGATATACGAGTCGAAATTATTGAAATTTACTACCGAAATTTGCAGTCAGTGGCCTCAACTTTAAGAGCAGAAAATCATCTTCAGCGATGAGGCTCATTTGAATGGCTTCGTCAATAAGCAAAATATGCATTGTTGGTCAGACAGCAATCCACACGTAATCCATCAGTCATCATTTCATCTCAAAAAAATTACGGTTTGGTGCGGTTTATGGGCCGGCGGCGTCATTGGGCCGTACTTCTTCCGTGATGATCAAGACCGGCACATCACTGTGAATGCGAATCGCTACCGTTCAATGATAACCCCATATTTTTGGCCCCAATTGAATAATATGGACTTGGAGGACATGTGGTTCCAACAGGACGGCGTCACAACCCACACAGCGAATGCCACATTCAATTTATTGGAAACCAAGTTTGGTGAACGTGT
This sequence comes from Phaonia tiefii, assembly GCA_963931995.1. Lineage (NCBI taxonomy): Eukaryota > Metazoa > Arthropoda > Insecta > Diptera > Muscidae > Phaonia > Phaonia tiefii. Next base: position 314,463,023 of record OZ008368.1, on the reverse strand, counting down.
TATCTCACGAAATGGCCCAGTCGATTGGCCGCATCGGTCGTGCGATTTGACGCCGTTAGATTATTTCCTGTGGGGCTACGTCAAGTCTATGGTCTATGCCAACAAGCCAGCGACGATTGATGAACTTCGTACGAATATCGAACGTGAAATTGCAGCAGTATCGGCCGATTTATGCTTGAAAACCGTCGAAAATTGGGTTCAGCGTATGGACTTCTGCAAGCGTGCCCGTGGTGGCCATGCAAAAGAAATCGAGTTCCATACATAATGGCATCGAACGTACTTTCATAGGAATAAAGAATTTCATTGGTATCTAAAACCGGTTTTGTTTTATTTAAAAAAAACTTTTGTATCGCTCTTATTGAAAACCCCGTTATGAGGACCCGTTTTCATCAAAATATCAAAAATTATTTTAAAACAATCGCGCGATTTTACTGATTTTGACACACATCGACTTAAGAGGTACAGACGTAATTTGTACCCCCTGCCTGAGCCAAGGTGGAATATAAATTTAAGGATTTTCAAAAATTTATTTTCATTTCTTCATTTCGACGTTACGGAAATTTTACTCGAACCGAACATGTTACATATGTATCTGAACTTTGAAGGACCATACCTCGGGAAATATGGGCCCACGGGGAATTTTTTTGTTTTTTTTCTATTTTAAAAATAAATTCTGTACACCCCCTAAAAAAAATGAAAAAAAATGGTCAATTGCCACTAAAATAGAGCTGTTCCAAAAAAAGATAAACAAGGGCGCTGGTCCACATTTTCCGAAATATAGACCTCCAAAGCTTGACTATATAATCGGGCATATGTCAGCCATTTATTATCCGCTTTAGTTGCAATCGGTACCAAACATTTTTATTTATATTAACCACTTGGGGAGCAAATTAAAACAAACTATTTTTTAACCTCACTATTTTGATAAACATTATTATATTATTATATTTCATTATATTACATTATATTATTATGTATTATTATTATATTATATATTATTATTATATTTCTTTTTTGGTAGGCTCCGATAATAGACAAGACCTCAACTTTTTTTTAGGGTATACATTTTAGTATAATATAAAGACCGGAGATATTAAAGTTCAAAATTAAATTTCATAGTATTTTTGTGTTACAAAGTTTTCTGCGTGGCGTAGGGATTTTCTCATCCAACACCTGCTTCATTGCTTTAGCATAGTATTTTTGTGCTAAAAAAATATTTTTTTTATTTTGGTGAAAAGTGGCAAATGTATTCAAAACTTTGAACTTAAATGTCTCCGGTCTTTGGAGGGTTATTATATTATACATTAAAAAAACAAAAGTATTGTCTATTATCGGAGTCTACCAAAAAATCTACCAATTTTTTTAAAATAATAAATTTTTATTAAAAAAGAGAGGTTGACAAATATTGTTTTTTAATTAACCTCCAATGGATTAATAACAACAAATATGTGTATACACAGATTAATAGAATTTAGAAAGACCTTTGCAATGATACCCATTTCTACTAACTTTGATAACCTCTTTTAAAATTTTTGAATTCAGTGCAGACGCCTTTCTTGGTGGTGACATTTTGGTGTAGAGCTGAGAGTTAGTGCTAAAGTAAATTTACTCCGTAAAAATAATGCCATAATAATGATTAAAATAAAAGTAGTTATTTAATTTTTTATACAAATGATTAAATACTTAAATTTTTGCACACAGCTCCCATTCAATTTTGTGGGGGAATAATCCATTATTATACCTTTTTCCCGGGGAAGATATTCCCATTTTCGAAGTTCGTTTAGAATAGGGGAACAAGGAATAGGGGAAAAATTCCCGGGGAATCGTTATTGTGAACTGGGCTGTACAATTATTTTATTATATTTGAAAAAAATCCTTTTCTTCAAAAGCGTCTTTTATTTAAAAAAAGGAAATTTTCTTAAAAAACTACTTTTATTTAAAAAAAGAACACTTTCTTAAATAAGTGAATTTTCTTAAAAAAAAACTAAATTAATTTTCTCCAAAAAAAAATACCTATTCATATTCTTAAACAAAGTACCTTTTCTTAAAAAAATACCTTATCTTAAAGAAGTAAAAGTAAATTTTCTTTAAAAAAGTAATTCTTTTTAAAATAAGTACTTTTACAACAAATTGCCTAACATATATTGGGAAATTTCTTGTTTAATGGGAAGTCTTCTAGGTGGAGTCTGTAACCAATATTTAGTATATATTGTAGTTCTGAACCCAATAAAAAGTAAACTTAGAAAAGCCAAAGTGAAAGAAGTTTAAAAAACAAAATTTTCTTACATAAGTGCCGTTTCTTAAAAATTTTAATTTTCTCAAAAAAAATAATTTCTTTAACAAATTACCTTATTTTTAAAAAGTACCTTTGCTTAAAAAAGTACATTTCTAATAAAAAGTGGATTTTCTTAAAAAAATTAATTTTAAAAAATTCCCGTTGGGGACCTTTTCTTAAAAAAGTCCATCTTCTTACAACAAATTGCCTTTTCTTAAAAAACTACCTTTTCCTTAAAAAGGACCCCTTTTGTTAAATAAAATAAATTTTCTTGAGATAAGTACCTACTCTTAAAAATTTACCTATTCTTGAGAATGGACCAATTCTAAAAAATTTCCATTTTCTAAAAAAAACTTTTCTTCAAAAAATACGTTCTCTAAAAAAACCTTTTCTTACAAAAATTCATTTTTTAAAAGTACCTTTTCTTAAAAATAAAATAATATCCTTTCTCTTCTTTTCCCTAAATTTTTTTAAAATTCTTTCTTACATTTTCTTAAAAAATAACTTTTCCCTAAAAAGAGTTCCACTTGTTTAAAAAGTACCAGTTCTTTAAAAAGTACGTACTTTTTAGTAAAAAAATCATACTCTTATGGCTTTTATGACAGAAATTACTTCTTCTTAAAAATAGTACATTTTCGTAAAAAAAACATTAGCTTTTAATAAAGGACGTAAAAAACTAAATAGTTTCCGGTTACATCCCACGAGGGGAGTAGAGAGAGTTTCTCACAACCAGTGACCTGTGCGAGTTCTAGTTTTATATTCACTGATCGAAACCTACAGTTTCGCACCGGTTCTGAACGGTATTTTGAGAAGCTTTTTCATGGCTAAATACTCGATAGTGAAGCCGTCACTAAGCGAATTGACAGCCGTTGAAAGAAATTTAAGGTGGTGAGAGTAGGGAAGTACGTCTCTTTAAAGAAGAGTGTCCCAAAAATCAATGTGTCCCAAAAATCCAGTCGCAATGCAAAGCAAAGTAATTTTCTAGGATATCTTCGAATATTGTTTAATTATTTGTGCTATTCAGATGCCACATGATATAACTCGACATTTTAAAATGTATAAGATTTAGTGCTATTAGAACTAAAACATCTTAATATTCTCATATTTAAAACCTCTTCAGCTTTAATGGTAACAATGAATGAATAGTATCACCAAGTATTTCCACACGCTGAAAAATATCGGCCCCAGCAATATATTGCAGGAAACATGTAAATTTTTGCAAGCAATGTTTTCATGAATTGTAGATCTGCTGCTTTTTTGTTTCTTTGTTGTCTGGCTCGTATTTGTTTTTAGCGGTTTTCAACAAGAACCCCATATTTCGGTCTCAAAAACATATATTATAACTTATAAATCATTGTGTCTCAAACATGTTGTATTGAATAGCACAATGTGATTGAGGACAACTACAGTATATTTGCGACAAGCTACAAAAACGTTATATTTGCACCCAAACAACAGCAAAAATATAGAGTTTTCAACGTGTAGACCTTGCACTAGATTTTTATGAGAATACCCAGAGGTTGCAAACTTCTTATCCAATTTTCTCTTTTGTTGTCTCTCTCTGTTTGTGGAGTTAGCTCGGTTGGCATCGCAGTAGCTCATTTCGTAGATGCCAAGAATAAAAGAAACGTTTTAAAATTTCAACTAAATGTGTCACAGAAGCTTTTTAAACAAAGGAATTTTGGCCACTTCTGTTAACTTTTTAATGTAGCCACTACAGCAACCTGTCATTTCAGGTTCTAGGTCAGCTAGAAAATTTTCAATTGAAAATAAAAAAAAATATATTAATTGAGATTTAAAAAGTTAAAATTTATAATAAATCAATGAAAATTAATATGACGCATGTGAAATCCAAAACAATTAACTGAAATTCAAATAGTATCCAAAGACGAGAGAAATATCCCAGATGCTGCATTCGATTATTCGCCATTCTCACCAGATGGCAAAGACTGTTTCTGTATAACAATTTTTCACCCGGATACGAAGAAAAAGCATTAGAAATTTATTTTTATTTCGATTCGGTTGTTTAAATCATAGATAAAGAAAAATAATAGATAAATCACAACCGTAGCAAACTATTTTGACTAGGTGCGGTCCTGAGAAGCAATCATTTTCACTGACGTCAAGCATAATTCTCACTAACGTTTATGCAACACTGGAAATTTTTCAACGGAAAATGTAAACAAGGGAGATTAAAATAATGTAGGCACTTTAATTTACAACTGCCTGTAACAAAAACTGTGGGATTGTATTCTATGGGAGTTGTGTGTGTTTTGAAAACGAATTCCAAATTGTAGCTTCTTACAGCGAATATCATCATCGTCCAGCTTCCTTGAGAAAATATACTCCTGAAAATTATGTTCACAAAATTTGTGGCTTTTTAAAACGGTTTCGAGATTCAATCCAAGGATTTGACACCACAGTTATTTCCTTTCCCCATCCTGTGGGAAACTGTATAAGTGCTTAAATTCTATGCAAACATTTCCTGACCATAATTATAGGAATTTTAAATATTTTTCTTTCATATAGTTTTTGTTTTGAAATTAAATTTAAGTTGACAGCTTTTATTAACTGTCATGTATGTCCTTTTTAAGTTTTTTTGGGAACAAAAAGGTTCCGTTTGTTGTTTGCAACGCCACCTACAAAATTACCCATCGCACTAAATATGTTCCTCCACTTGCGCTTCATCTATATATTTCCTTTATCTGTGGTTTAAATATCACTCAAATTAAAAGTGCATCCATCAAATCAATCAATTCAAATCAAAACAATAATAATTTAAATTTAAAACTAATACATTGCAATTCAAACCTCGTCAGTTAAAATCGAGAAGGAAGTTAAAACTAATTAACACATTTAACACTCTTTAATTGAGTTTGCATTTCAATTAAAGTGTGTTAAATTTCATTTGATGTCTTTTGAATTTGAAGTAATCAATAACTAGCTTATATTTATTATTTGACTTTTATTTAGTACGATTTGATATAAAATTGGGTTCGATTTGATCTTAATAGAAATGCTATTGACGCCAATTGGAATTTACTAAAATTCAGTTGTGACTGTCGCTGCCATTTTTAAGACAAGATATGCTATAATTGTATTTGAAAACATTTGACTTGTTGCTTAGTCTATTTAGCTTCAAAATTAACTTAAATCCGGGGGCCAAAATTTCGACGAAACATTTCGTTTAAAATGTTCAGGAAATCGCACGATATTATACCGCATTAAATAAGGATTCTTTGGAAAAAAATGCATCAGTGATAGCAAAGGACACCATTGGAACGCCCACATAAATTCTACTGGCCTCACAAGGTCGTCTGCATAATTCATTCTCAGACAACTGCGGGTAGATGTCCTTCAGTTGTTAATAGACTTTTAGCGTCGTTTCCTCCAACATAATTTTGTTCTACTAATTTTATACAAACAATAATTTTGAGCTTCTCTGTATTACACATTTAATTCAATAAACACTCAAATTCCTTTTAAGGATTCACCAATTCCAAACCACTTCGTTGAACACGCAATCTTCCCACAACGCTACTTAATATTATGAAATTGTACATTTGCAAATAACCAAAGAAGCAGAAAAATATTCGACGTAAAATATTTATATAATCTCACCTGTTTTCCACGAAAATTCTAGGGAAATTCATGCCAGCGCATAAATCTGTAACCTGAAAGAAACAAAAATAAAAACAAAAACAACATCAAAAAGGTGTACATTTAATTAAAACCAAATTAAAAAAAATGTTGTTGTTCCTGTCACATTAATGTAAGAAAACAAACACACAGAGGCCGCAGAACAACAACATCAAGCAATATTTAATTCATAACACGTAAATATTAAAGAGATAAAGAATTGCTTGAAAATATATACATGCATTTAATTTAAGGCAAAATACCACGCATATATGTAGATATTCTTCCTGCACACGCAAATGTGTACCAATACAACAACTAACATTTGTATAACACAGTGCAACAATTTTTTGCGGAAAAGGACTCGTAATCCATATAAATATCCTGCTGTTATTTTATACAGCCTATTCTAAAATCAGCAGGCAACTATTTACTCGAATATTTAATCCCTCAAACTGGCTATGTAAACACCGCTTTGAAGCAGAACCTACGGGACCGGTAAAAGTTGAAGATCAGAAATTTTCTGTGCAACATCTTCGTGGAACACTTAAATGTCCAATAGCTCCCTTTTAAGGCAATTTTTACATTTCTCGAAATGAGGAGGAACAGCACACGTAAGCAATTGATATAGAGGATTTAAATGTACTATGAGAAAAGTCTCATTCAATTTCACTGAAGACTTCATATATCGAAAATGATCTACCGTGTTGTGATATTTTTTTTCGGACATTTTCCGAATACAGGGTGGCACAAAAGAAACCAGGCGATTTGAATAGTCTATAATTGCAGTATTTTCATATGTTCTTCCTTTATTTTTTCAGATTGGTATAGAGAAGACTTGGGAAATTAAAAATGGAAATGTACACAAGGGTGGAGTGAAATCATAAGTAAAAGTAGGGGAAAAAAGTTAAAAAAATGTTTAGGGGTTGCACCACGCCCTCGAAATTTTGAAATTATCTCTATTTTGGCATTGATTTCAAAAAAATCTTAAAAATTAACGAATCAACTTATTCGAAATTTCAAAGTTTGAGATTTTTCAGTACCCAAGCAGAAGTATTTGAGGCCAATAAGACAATGATCGAGTACTATTTGTAGCTGTGGTGTCGATGTCAGTATTATTTAAATTCAATTTAAAAATTTCGAGGGTGTGGCGCGACCCATAAAAATTGTTTAATTGTTTTCGTTCGTAAGGATCCAAAACTACATCTCTCTCCGAGTATAATTTGATTGTTTGAATTTCACTCCACCCTAATGTGCACTACTGAGAAAGATGTGCGTTGCAAACAAAAGATGTACTCTCTCTCCGAGTATAATTTGTTTGTTTGAATTTCACTCCACCCTAATGTGCACTACTGAGAAAGATGGAGAACCAACTAGAGAAACAATGGCACAAATTTTAATTAGTGATTTTAATTGGTCATGGCGTTCACTGGATTTAACAGCTCCCGATATTTTCTATTGGGACATTTGGAAGAGCATGTGTACGTTGGCTTATTAAGCTAACCTCAACTAAAAAATAATATTCGACACAAAATTCGAACGATAGCTCCAGAACTCTTGAAAAAAGTTATAGCAACATGAAAAACATCTTAGAACTATGCGACTATGCGAAACTGAGAATGGCAACTGCTTATGAGTCATTCGTTTTTACGTCTAAATTAGGAAAATTCCACAAGTATAAAAAAAAAAATAATTTAACAGACTCTAAAATAAAGACCTTATAGACTATTTAAACCCCCTCGTGTCTTTTGCGTCACCCTTTACAATTGCGTCTCAAAACAAAAACATAAAAAAATAATGAGACTGTATACTGAAGACAGATTTTAATACAGTCTTTTATGGCTTTCAGTCTGGATTTTGTTGCGCTGTGTAGTGAACAGTGTATATTCTAACATTTGCAAAAGTAAATATATTAAATTATTATAACTAAGTTCCTTTGACTTGTCGGAACTATTTTTTTGTTTTGGTTTCAAAATTGAAATAATAATTATTTAAAATCAATGGCTTCATAATCACACTAACTCAAATTTAGTAAAAATGTATTTGTTAACTGTCACACGTTATACGAAGATACCAGTACATATAAAAAAAAAAAAAAAACACATGCGGTGTAAGGGACACCCGGTTGGAGCGAAGTTCCTTTCGCTATATACAGGGTGGAGAGCGGTAGTTTGCTTACTTGTGAATGAATTAAAAAAATTATGAACCTTAGAAAAATTTATTTTATATTTTAATTATATTGAACAGTAAGGGAATTTGTAAATTACATGGTTTTAAATAGTGTATCTGGCACATGTCGACCTTCTAAGGGCCAATGCTGCCTACACATGACACATTCCTTGCTGTTCTCAATGAATTTACATAATTTACAATTGATTGCCGTCCAGGAACCCTTCCGCATGGGGAAACAGCGAATCGTAAACGAAAAGCCCGCTGCACTGCAATGACCGAGTGTGCATTTGAAAAATACGCTTCAACACAAAATGACCTCTCCCCACGTGTCCAATGCGTGATGGCACCTGAAAGGCAGACGAATACAAATCTCCCGTCAGCCACTATAAACCACGCACACTCTCCACTCTCTTCGACCAACAGTGCCGCCACAGCCTGCAGTGCAAAATTGCAATTGCGCGCTCCACCTTGTATCACGTATTAGTTAGTTCCAACACGCGCCCGTTGAAAAATTCTATAATTTAAATGGATCTTTTTTAAGAAAAAAATTTTTTTATGGAATGTACTTTTTTTTAACGAAAAAGTATAGTTTTAGGTCCTTTTTGTAAGAATACGTATTATATTTTCACGAAAAGGTCCTTTTTTAAAGAGAGATACTTCTTTTATTAAAAGCTAATGTTTATTTTAAGAAAAGGTAATATTTTTAAGAAGAAGTACTTTCTGTAAGAAATATCCATAAGAGTATGATTTTTTGTTTTACAAACAAAAATATTTTTTTTAAGAACAGGTGTTTTTTAAAGAAGTGATACTCTTTTTAGGACAAGGTTATACTTTTTAAGAAAATATACTTACTTTCAGAAAGGTTACTTATCTCAAGAAAATAAAAGAAAAGGTATTATTTTATTTTTAATTTGAATTTTTGTGACCGATTTTTTGTTAGTTTTTGGTTAATGTTTGAGAAATTCACACTACAAGCTTACAAGTCATAAGCATTTTTCTAATTGATAAATGGTTGGTTTCAAGGCGAATTTGTTACCTGGTGGAAGCACTAGAATTCGCCTTACTTTTTGCGCTCGTTCTGTCAAAAATAGCAATTCGCCTTTTGTGGTAATGTCAAAATATGACATTTGTATTGCATGCGTATACGTATATACATACATATTTTTCATTTGTTTGTGCTGTTTCTGTTGTGAAACAGCACACACACATACGGCAATGACTGCCCCACAACAAGCGTTTGTTGTCGTCGCGTGGAACATGAAACATCGGTCCCGTACAGTTTTCAAACCTTTTATTGCAAATAACACAATTTGCCATCTTTAAATACTTTTTTTCACTTTTAAGGGGAAACTTTCAAAAAACACAAGTTTATAAATTAACTTCACTTTGCCAATAATAATGTAAACAAAACGAATAAGTTTGACAATTCGAGCTCAATTCGCCTTGGCATCAGCTGTTCAGAATATGAATCAGCTGTGCGCTTGCTATAACCTGAAGTAGATCAGCCTTGGTTGGTTTTGTTGGAAATAATAGAAAGTTCAGTAAAGCACACTCACTGGCATGACTAGCTTCGAACTCCGTGACAAGTTAATCTTCTGATGCCTAACTACTGTGCCTGAATTGAAACCATCGGTTGATTATCAATCGTATGTATACGATACAAACTCAATTCTGCAATTCACATGTGCGAATTAGTATCTATCGAAAATCCCTAAGTATCGACCTCACTGAAATGCCTATAATTCCAACAACAAGAACAGACAGCTTTTTTTCACCACGTTCTTCTTTGCCTCATGCGTTCTCATGCGGTAACTGCATTGTCTATTATTTCCAACAAAAACCAACCTTTTTTCGATTCTCATACATTCTCATACATTAACCGAAAACTAACAAAAATCGGTCATAAAAATTCAAATTCAAATAAACATAACTGACACTAGCCCGGTCATCAAAAATGCTACAGCACGGAAAAACACAACTCTGTGATATAGATTAAAAACTTACCTCAAAGCACTGCAACAATGCGAGAACGCATAAGGAAAAGAAGAACATGGTGGAAAAAGGTATCTGTTCTTGTTGTTGGAATTACAGGCCTTTCATTTTATTTTTAAGAAAATGTACTGTTAAGAAAATGACTTTTTGTAAGAAAATGTATTTTTTTAAGAGAAGGTATTTTTTTGAAGAAAATGTTTTTTTTTAAGAAAATAGAATTTTTGTTGAAACATTTTTCAAAAATAGGTATACTTTCAAGAGTAGGTACTTATCTCATAAAAAGTTAGTTTGTTTCACAAACAAATACTCTTTAAGGAAACACTTTAAATGTACTTTTATACGGCATTTACGCCGATTAAAATTAGCGGATTTTGAAGGTTAAATCCGCTAACACAGACAATTACTGACAGAATTTTAATCTGTAAAAATTAAACTTTAATTTTTAATCTCAGTTTAAATTGGCGTATATTTGGATACAACTCTGTTACTTACGAAAAAATGCAACCATAATACAAATAAACAAAAAATTACCTGTTTGATAGTCGCACAAAAACGGTGTACAAATAGACAGTCAAAATTTGTCTTCACTTAATTGCCAACAAACACAACGAGTGAAACCCTAGTCATTCTCTGTTCTCTCTCTTACTCTCTTCATTGAATATTTGAATACACGGGCAGCTTTTTGATTGTGTTATTATATATAACTATAAGAATTTCAACCATGTTGAAGTAAAATTACATAAACTATGCAAAAAGTATGAAATAATCAAGATATGCACTTTTTGGTTCTCTTTTACCAGGGTTGCCAAACTGCGCACATCTTCTGGGTATCTAGAGTCGCAAACATAACGACGCTTCGCCCCCATCGACAACCGTTTGAAGCTCACGCCGCAGACGATATAATTGGCTATCATCGGAGTAATATGTGAGCCGATTTGATGATCTAATTTGAAATGGTGCAGTTATTTCTAAAACATCACAAATTTGTAAAAACACAAAATGGCAAAACGAAAAGCCGCCAATTTAGTTTTTCTATTGTGCCGCCGCCCTCGATAATTTTGATTCTTATAAGTTGTTCTAAGCTCAAATTTACCACCTGAAATGCCAATTTAATCTCAAAATGGCTGCTGTAAACAGCAAAGATTAAGTGCGACAATACACAGATTCAAAATATAAAGCTGTGAAAAACAGAGTGTTTAATGAAGGCTATAAGCACGCAGCAATCGTGCGGGGTCTTTGGATTTTAATCGAACACACAACTAAAAACCTTAAAAACCCACAACTTTTCTATTTAAAAATTTTATAAATATCCTTAAACTCATTCCCTCAAAAGAAAGATTTGAACATCGGCCACACAATCTTCTATCACAGTTACCACCACAAACTCGCGCTCATATTTCAATCAAAATGACAAAGAAGAAATTTCTATATCTCAGTAATACGAGTGTATATTAGAAGTCTGTAGATATTTTTTGGCAAACCCTTAACTCTCTATTTGTTTTTATCACAAACTCGCAACTAAGGACGTACAAAAATCATGACAAAGAAACTGTGTTATTTAGCGAAAAATAACAAGTGTTTAACATAAATGCCACATAATCATTTTTAAAGTTTCCTAACTAATTTTGGATGATAAAATGAAAAAAAAACAGCTAATAATAATCATTGACAGAGATTTATAGCTGGGAATAAAAAACCCCAAACCCAATAAAAAAAAAATACAAATAGAAAGCACTCAAATAACCGGGAAGAAGGCAGGAACAAAAGGAAACTGTATACGAAATAAAGGAGGAATTACATTACTAACAAACAGTAAACAACACAAACTTTTTATACTGTTAAGAAAATATATATAACAGAGACACTGTCTCTGCTTACATCTCAGCTAAAACTTAATACGAAATGATATCATTGTAACAACTTAAAAGCCATTTCCTTTAAACCGATATGATACTGAGACGAAGACAGCGTAGAGCTACTGCTGCCACTGCCACTGTCACTAATGCGAAAAAAGCGGTCATAGCCAAAGAACTAAAAGGGTGTTTGTAAGTTTAAAAGATAAAATCATAAATAATATAATAATTATAAAATAATAATATAAAGCGTTTTAAGTGGCCCTATTTAAGGCAGGATTTGACACTAAATCTTAAAAAAAAAATTATACCACTGGGCAGACTTTGTCGCAAAGATGTGCACTATCATATTTTTTACTAACAAATTACACTCGAATTTCAGACATTTTCAAAATGTACAAATGATCAATCCCGAACACCTCATCAAGATTGTTACATGAATACATTTGATATCCGGCACCCATATTATATGTCTATGGTCTTTACAATGTCGCGCTTCACCAAGCTCCTAGAAGCCAACAGCCCTCGAAGTTTTTAAAGTTTTCGGTTTTGCGTCTTAAATTTGGTGGCTTTAACGAATCGTAATAGAGCGCTTATTGGCCATTGTTCCATCGTTCCCCGGTTACACATCAAGCCTAACTTTGGTAAGCTCTCGCAATTCACAATTTTGTATTTTATTTTTTTCTCTGAGCTGTCAAGTACAACAACAATGCTTAAAAGCTGACGGTAATCCAGACGCAGTAATCATCTCTATTAAGTAACTGAAGTGATTCAATGAACACATATTATGTTTTTCGGCCTTGGTATTGTATACATAAAAAATGGTGTCCCATAACGTCACAGGAAGGGATTGGAGAGAGCTTCTAACTATCAGTAAGATGTGTGCTATCTAGTTTTACACTCACTGATTGGGACCGAGAGTTTTACGCCGGTGCCGAGCGGTATTTTGCGAAGCTTTTTAATGGCTAAGTACTCGATAGTGTCGGCATCAGTAAGTCAGGTGACCCTCGTCGAAAGAAATGTAAGATGGTGTGAGTAGAGATCGAACCACGTTCTCATGTCCAAGAGCCACGCACACTAACCATTGCAACACCAGCGACGGATGGTATACACAAGCTCTACAAAAAGCGACCTCTGTGACATAGTCTCCCAAACACATTCATTGCGATCCATATATATGTTTGGAAAACACTCCAAATATTCATATATTTTGGCATCCCAAACTAGCTTATGTCTAAATGCAAACACTAGCAATTCTAGTTGTAAACATACATACTTTTACGTGGAACAATATACGTGTTGTAGCCTTTTACGTACATGGAAACATTCGCGTGTTTTCTTCCAAACCTTTATATACTTAAGTCGAAGCATGTACGAATATCCAACCAAACACGCGGTTATTTACGTGGAAACATATATGTGTTTGCTCCACAAAAATAATAATATTTAAACGTAAATTATATAATATATACATACATATTTTGATCATTATAATTATATTTGCGATAAGTAATACACATTTTTATCCAATTAGTAAAATGGAAAAAAGATATAAACCGGCCTTTTACATTTACATTGCATGCATTATTTTATTGTTTTTCATGACATAAGAATCTGCTGCTTTTTTGTTTCTCCTTCATTGTCTCTCACACTTTACTATGCAGCTGGTTGGAATGTCACCAAACGCTACAACACTTTACCAAACGACCAAACAATATGTACAAAGTTATTAACCCTTTGACGATCATACATTTTCGCCATAGCGATTTAATTTTTATTATTTATTTTCGTGATCTGTGACATAATAAAAGTCTAAAGGCACATATCTGTGGTCACAAACAATAAGAGCCTAACTCGAGTTAGGACAAAATTGAAAAAATTTTTTTGAGAAGTCATCGTGGTCAAATAAGCAACTCCTTTTTGTTAAGAAGTAAGTAAAAGAATTCATTTCCTTGTTATCGGTAACAAAGTTATCACAAAAAATTCGACTCCTGATTTCCACTAAAGATATTAAACTTTAAACTGCTCTACCTGAAAAATTTTAGAATGGACTTAGATTGTTATTGTTTGTTACCACAGATATATTTGTCAAACTTATCTTCGGTCCATGTAAGCACGTTGAAATTCGACCTTAAATATTTTTTAAGATAAAGTATGATCTTAAAACTTACCTGACTTTTCGCTCACATGCGAACCTTTTTTCGACCCGTTGTATCTTAATAAGACCACTTTGTTGGTCCACTTTTATAGCTCATAGGGGTCAAATCGAATCAGTTACAGAATTGACGGCTACTACACAACTGTTGTCCCTGCCGTTTTATCAAATCACCCATGGATACATTTGCTCTGTCTCCTACCTGAACAATTAGAATTGCCAAAAACCCTAGGACAAACATACTTGCTTGTGGTCATCAAGGGGTTAAATGTACACTGTGTTACAACTACGTATCAAATTATATTATTAAATTTAATATTTTTGTAAAGTATAAAGTACAATAGTTAGTGAGCGCACCTCTCATACATGAGATCCTGGGTTAGATCCCTGCTCTGACCACCTTAAATTTTATTCACCACGCATAGTGACGGCTACCCTATCAAGTACGAAAAAGCCTCTCGAAATACAAAATACAGTGCGTATACAAAACTAGAAAGCGCACAACCCATTGTTTGTGTGAAGCTCTACCCAATTCCTTCATGGGATGGTATGGGAGATCTACTAAGACATTTTTTTTCACAGCATACTTAATCGAAACAATCACTTCATCTGCAATATTTATGAATTGCTGACTAAAAGAATAAAGCACAAATACAATAATTACACACTTAAACTCCGATTGTGAATAATTTCTCTTGAACCCTCTTGTATTCTCTTGTTCCTGACAATGAACAATGTAACAAACACAGCTGTAGTTGTATCGTAATCATAGCTATATTTGAATCACAAACAAATACACATAACGGGTTTTTCAATAAGAGCGATACAAAAGTTTTTTTTAAATAAAACAAAACCGGTTTTAGATACCAATGAAGTTCTTTATTCCTGTGAAAGTACGTTCGATGCCATTATGTATGGAACTCGATTTCTTTTGCATGGCCACCACGGCACGCTTGCAGAAGTCCAGACGCTGACGGTTTTCAAGCATTAATCGGCCGATACTGCTGCAATTTCACGTTCGATATTCGTACGAAGTTCATCAATCGTCGCTGGCTTGTTGGCATAGACCATAGACTTGACGCAGCCCCACAGGAAATAATCTAACGGCGTCAAATCGCACGGCCGTGGCGGCCAATCGACTGGGCCACTTCGTGAGGTAACACGTTCACCAAACTTTGTTTCCAATAAATTGATTGTGGCATTCGCTGTGTGGCTTGTGGCGCCGTCCTGTTGGAACCACATTTTCCCCACAGGATATAATCTAACGGCGTCAAATCGCACGACCGAGGCGGCCAATCGACTGGGCCACTTCGTGAGGTAACACGTTCACCAAACTTTGTTTCCAATAAATTGATTGTGGCATTCGCTGTGTGGCTTGTGGCGCCGTCCTGTTGGAACCATATCATTGAACGGTAGCGATTCGCATTCACAGTAGCGATTCGCATTCACAGTAATGTGCCGGTCTTGATCATCACGGAAGAAGTACGGCCCAATGACGCCGCCGGCCCATAAACCGCACCAAACCGAAATTTTTTCGAGATGCAATGATGACTGATACATTACGTGTGGATTGCAGTCTGACCAATAACGCATATTTTGCTTATTAACGAAACCATTCAGCCAGAAATGAGCCTCATCGCTGAAGATGATTTTCCGATGAAAATCCGAATCATTTTCAAGTTGTTGCTCAGCCCAATTCACGAACATATGACGCTTATGGTCGTCAAGCGGCTTCAGTTCTTGCGTCAATTTGATCCTGTAAGGATGTAGGCCAAGATCTTTTCGCAAAATTCGCCACAATGACGTCACACAGATGCCTAACGCTTGAGAACGACGTGTGAGAGACACATTTGGGCTTTCTTGAACTGAAGCCTCAGCGGCAGCAATATTCTCGACACTACGGGCACTTCTTTGTCTCACTGGCACGGGAACATTTTGTACTGTGCCTGTGGATTCAAATTTTTCCACTAGACGCTCAATTGTTGATCTGGTAGGACGATTATGACGACCACAAATTGGACGTAGCGCTCTTAAAGTTGAGGCCACTGACTCCAAATTTCGGTAGTAAATTTTAATAATTTCGACTCGCTGTTGGCTCGTATATGATTCCATGGTGAAATGGCAAACCTTACTGAAGAGAAATGTCAAAATAGCGGGAAAAAATATGGCGTCGTTTGCTGTCCCTATCGATTTACTTTTGTAGCGTCTCTGTTGAAAAACCCTTTATTACAACATTTAAATCATTGTGTGTCAAACCAGTAACATTAAATAGCAAATACCATGTGTTTGGACAAAAGTGCACTGTCTTTGCCACAAGCTCCAAACATGCGTTATATTTGCATCCAAACAAAATGAGAAAAATATAGATTTTTCTGCGTGCATAATTGGTCAACAGCCTCATCACCAACAATCACGGGATAACTGGCATAATCAGTGTAATTTTACAGTCCGTTATCAGCCTAATATTTCCATGATTCTCAGACCATCCATAATATTTGCTAACATCATCAGCTATGTGGTGTAACATCTGGGCAAAATTGGTGTACCAGTTCAAAGGTTACGAAGAAATATTACCATACACTTATTAGTATAAGTTAAATGATTTCACAAAAATTTTCAACAACGGTGACATTGATCATTGACCTTTTTTTATAGACTATAGACTTGCTATCGCTCGGCCTGAGGTCAGGCAAAAAAAGGCTCAATTATAAAACTGACACAGACCGATGTGCTTCAAAACATCGACACACAATAAAGAAACGCCAGAAGAGAAACTTTTAGTTGACGCATAAGTTTTAGCATGACGTATGAGTTATTAATCGTTTTATTGTTTTTGATTCGTTAAATAAGTAATTATTGCCAAACCAATGGTCGTTTTTAATTGATATTAATGTTTAACGAAATGTTTGCGTATAGAACCCCTGAGGTTGCTAATCGGAATATTCGAAAAATAAATTTAAAAATATAGCAAATGTCATTGGTACTTTACATTTTGACCTCAAACCGAACGAAACCTACACAATTTTAAGCACGTTCTAAAACAAAATAAAGTGGTAAAATCTACAAAAATTAAACAAATCCAAAACAAAATAAAAACAAATAAAAATATTTTCCAAAAATTTTCGATTCGATCCCGAAACCCTTAACACAGGGTGATTCAATTTTAATGCATATCTTTTTCCCCACACAATTGATACCACAAACCTTGGCAAACTTAGTCTTGGAGCGATACTAAGTTGAATAAAAAGTAAAATGAAAAGTTATGAAAATGGTAGCTCGGCCAGAAGTGTATTTCGCGCATTAAGTGTTTTTTTCGGGCAACAATCAGCTGTTTGCTTGTTAGGCTATCAGCCACTTCCCAATGTCCGTTTATATTTTGTCGTAACGTAGTGCTGGTTTATAGAATTTAAGTTTCTCAATGTATACGAAAAATGTATCCGACCGATAATGTTAACAGGAGGTGTAACGTTAGTTAGTAGTTTATCGGGACAACAAATCCAAATAGCTTACAGCAGTTGACTACAGTTGTTTTCATGTTGTGTCTAATTAAGTATTTGGTGTTCTTAAATTGATTTGCGTTCTTCCACCAGGTCAACAAGTAAATCTTCAAATCAGGCCGATTCCTATAGTCACCTTCACCATCAATACGCGCCTCATTCACTTTTTGCTATTCTATAATACGTTGGTGATGTGATTACTAGAAAACATATGTTTTAGAGATGTGCAATCAGAAACATGTGTATTCTTTTACATCATAAAGAAAAAAATGGAGTAACTTAACATTCCATGAAGCAATCGGGGAGACCTTCTCACAATCAGTGAGATCTGCGCTTTCTAGTCCTACACTCACTGATTGGGACCTACAGTTTTACACCGGTTCCGAACGGTATTTTGAGAAGCATTTTCATGGCTAAGTACTCGATTGTGTCGCCATCACTAAGCGAGGTGACCGTCGTAGAAGCAGAATTCGAATCCACGTTCTCATGAACAAGAGCCACGCACACTAGCCATTACACCACCGACGAATACATCATATGTATTCTAAAATACTCGTGTCACAAATTTATATGTCATTTTCGTTCGCGCGCCAATATCCCCGCGTTTACCGTTAATCTTGATCGCGTGGCACCCGAGTTAGAAACATAAAAAATTCATTTATTAAAAGTCCTACAAAGAAATTTAAGTATTAACTACAAATAAAATGTCATTCATTGAAAATATTTCCGTCGTATTGTTTCTTAAGCTTTTACGGACACTTCGTAGATTTCCCGAGTTATCAGTAACATGAAACGCAATGGAATCCATGTTAAAGATGTTGAAGAGGAGTCCGGAACATCCACCAGACGACGTGCCACGCAATGGGGCATTAGCCGGCGATCACTATGCAGTATTTTGGTAAAAGATTTGAAGATGTTCTACCACGCTCAAGCCACCCTGAATCTCAAAGAAGAGGTGGACGATTTTTCATCGATAATGATCATGAGCGATGGGTTCATTTTCATCTTAGCGATTACATGAATAAACAAAATTATCGTTTCTGCACTGAAAGAATAACACTTCGTCGCATGGATGAAACATTTTCGTTAATGTTTTTACGTTGCTACAGCGAAAAGTCTCGTATATCGGACAATTTCGTGGTCGCTGCTCGAAAAATTTCATACATGATTTCTTTGACAATTTTTCATTTCGTTGCTGCAACAACTTTATTTTCATTTCTGCAACAATTTTATTTAATTTCAATTTTGTAAAAAAACTGGAAAACTGCATGAAATTTAAACTACTGATATTTGGTTTCTCTGAAGCAACTTCATTGCCAAAATGAATTAAATTCATTGCAAGAACGATACCTATTCATTGCAAGAATGAAACAAATTCGTTGGAATTATGAATCAAATTCATTGCAGCAACAACCATGCTTTCATCGCAGGGACGAAAAATTTGCAGTTGATGAACACATTTTCGTAGCGGGAATGAAACTGTACGTTACCTCACTTTCGATGACAAAAGTTGTTGGGGTGATGAAGATTTTCATCCGTGTATCGCCCCCGAACAAGAATTACATCCGTTCAAAGTTACTGCGTGGGACAAACGACGACTGTGAACGGCGTGTGCTACAGATCCATGATTACGAAATTATTTCTTCCTCAACTGGATGAATTGGGACTCAAGAAAATGAGGTTCTAACAGGACGGTGCAATGGCGCACACTGCTCGCTGTTCGAGCCACAACCCATATTCTGAAGGCAGCATTTCCGGGTCGCTTAATCTCAGACTTATTTTTATGGGGTTTTTTGAAGTCACGGGTTTACGTCAACAAGACTCAGACTCTTGAAGCCCTTAATGCGAATATTCGCTAAGAATGCTTCAACCTGTCGGCCGAAGTTCTGGCAAGAGTGATGGAAAATACCATAAACCGAGCCCGTAAGGTCGTCAACTCTGGCGGTGGCCACTACGCCGATATCATTTTCTCAACTCGAAGGAACACATTCTAATGGAGCCAAAGTTTTTTCATTTGAAAAAAAAAATTACAGTAAAAGAACATTGGGTGATTACTTTCGCACTACCTTGTAGTTCCGATAAATTAATGTACCGAGTAGCACACTGTTAAAATAACTTCGAGAAAATTACGCTACGTATTATTAAGGGATTGTTATTTTTTTCACCGTTTTTCGGCCGATATATTATATAGTTATATTCTTTACTTTTGGTTGATTTATGTAAACTAGATGTACTTTTGGGTACACTTTTTATTTATTGGGGTAACATTTTTGTACATCTCCATACAATTCTTGTATCTTTGTATAGACTTTGTCTTCTTTTGTATACACTTTTTGTACTGGTATATATAAATGTACTCTTGTTCTATGTAACGATATATCTTACCACCACTCTAATTCCAGCAAAGGGAAATGTAACACCCACTCTATTTCCGTCAAATAAACGATCATTTTTTCAATACCCTAAAGAAAATGTTATTCACTTCAAACATTGACTTATTCCACCAAACTCAACTTGCCGTCACACCATCAGACAATTACCCAAACACCCTTTCAATAAAGTGGTCGCAAAAGACTTTAATGAAAACTTTTTAATTTGGATTTCGCACAGAAACTGTAGAGAACGCTACAAAAAAAAATACATCTAGTAAAGCCATAGAAAAACGACAAAACGATATGAAAAAAAGAAGAAAACCATTACATGGCGAGAAAAACAAGACTTTGAAATTGTATACCACTCGCACTTGTTCAGAGACATAGTGTTCCTTCCGTCCATTCATGTATTTATTCAGCCATTTGGCCCAACCCAACCCGCCCCTTCCCGTCCCAACCGAGCCTAAACGCATTCACATTGCAAACGGTAGAAAAAGATGTTACTTTAAAAGGAAATCATGGTCAAAAGGACAAAAACAATGGCTGAATGGATTCAGAAAAATGCATAGAACACATATCTTTTGTTCCAAAAAGCGATGATATACTGTTCCATGGAATACAAAAAAAATATAATAAAACAAGGCATATAGACAAAGTGTGTAATACATATAATATCCAGCTAGTCGAACATATTATTTTATATAAAATTTTAAAAGAAAATATTTTTTTTTTACATAAAACACATTTTCCTCTCGTCAGTCCAGTTGTAGTTTATGTGGATTCTTTTGCGCCAACACGAAAAATGCATAAAAAAAAACTTATGAACACATTTTTCAGCCCATCTGCCTCCGATATATTTCGGGGGCATTCTTTGAATATGAATATTGATTGGCCTTTTTATTTTACATACATATCACGTTCCTTCGTACTCCTCCATCCCACTTCGCTTGTGACCATATAAAATATTTTCTTTGTAATGACTCCGATGCGAGCATATGTGAGACAAATGTATGAGTTCAATGGCATAGAAAGGGAATTTTTAATAAAATAGTTTATGTGACCTTTTGACCGGTACATATGAAAGATGTTTCAATATAAAGGATGAATTAATATTTGATTGCAATGTTGGTCGCAATGAAAAATTTAAAGATATCTTTTTTTCAGCAGCTATAGGACAGGTTTTTGGCATTTATCACACCACTAGGGGAAACGTGCGCGGTTGTTAGAACT
The DNA here is from genome assembly GCA_963931995.1 of Phaonia tiefii. Taxonomy (NCBI): domain Eukaryota; kingdom Metazoa; phylum Arthropoda; class Insecta; order Diptera; family Muscidae; genus Phaonia; species Phaonia tiefii. Next base: position 314,441,838 of record OZ008368.1, on the reverse strand, counting down.
GTTTGCCCTTCGAAGTGATCATATCTTGAGTCTAAGATGAAGACGATAGGTGTATTTTACACCACCCTATATTCGATTGTTCGGTAAAATCGTCACTCTATCGCGGTGTGTCTCAAAGTATAGTATGTCTCTTGGGAAAGCAATCGATTTAAAGGGTCCTTTCACTGTATTCAAAGACACTATGTGGTTATTTACCATCTTATCTACCTTAACTTACTACAGGATTTGAGTAGAATAATATTTTAATCATATTCAAAGACATGTGACAGTCTTCTAGCTGGTGGTGCAAATACAGGTATCTTTTTAAATCATGTGCTATTTTGATACTGATATATTTTTTTTCTGAATGAAATATTGACTACACTGTTGTAGTTAATGGTACAAAATTTTTGTATCAACGTTCTATTAAATTGTATCTGTTAGAGGCTACTGAGTTGATCGTTACCCACGAAATGTCTGTATCAAGTTAAATTTTTGAAAAAAATCGATTTTTACCAATTCTCAAATTTTCCTGCACTTTTTCTGAACTTGTGATTTTTGGATTGTAGTTCCTTATCGCACGTTGCGGGTTGGGGGCTAAATGTAAAAAAATAAACAACTTTTGTTTAACACTATTGTTAACCACTATTATCAACTATATTGTTTACTTTTGCCTTGGTTTCTGTCTACACTAACGGCTTGGATCACAGAGAAAGAAATTAACTAGATTTCTCACATATATTGAGAAATTTCTTGTTTAATGGGAAGTTTTCGAGGTGGAGCCTGTAACAAATATTGTGTATATATTGTAGTTTTGACCGCAATAAAAAGTAAATTTAGAAAAGACAAAGTGCAAGACTAGCAACAAATTTGCAGTTTACTAAAATTCCAATTATTACCTTTTATTTGAAAAAAATTTCTTTTCTTAAAAAACTACTTTTAATTAAAAAAAGAAAATTTTCTTAAATAAGTGCCTTTTCTTGAAAAAGGTAAATTTTCTCGAAATAATACCTAATCATATTCTTACACAAATTACATTTACTTGAAAAAATACCTTATCTTAAAGAAGTACCTTTGCTAATACAAAAAGTACCTTTTCTTAAAAAATTTATTTTTTTTAATAGGTACCTTTTCTTAAATAAGGTAAATTTTTTACAACAAAATGCCTTTTCTTAATAAATTACCTTTTATTTAAAGAGTAACAAAATAATTTTTGTTGAGAAAAGTACCTACTCTTAAAAATTTACCTATTCTTGAAAAAAGGACCAATTCTAAACAATATTCCCATTTCTTAAAAAAACCTGTTCTTCAACAAAAATACCTTCTCTTAAAAAAAATACTTTTTCTCACAAAAATTCCATTTCCTAAAAGCACCTTCTCTGAAAAATAAAATAATAACTTTTCTTTTCATAAGATAAGTGGCCTTTCTGAAAATAAGTACATTTTCCTAAACATAAACTTTTGCTAAAATTAATCCCACTTCTTTAAAAAGTACCTGTTCTTAAAAAAAGTACTTCTTTGTAAAAAAATTCATACTCTTAAGGCTTTTTCTTACAGAAAGACTTCTTCTTAAAAATAGTACCATTTCTTAAAAAAAGCATTAGCTTTTAATAAAAAAAGTACCTGTCTTTAAAAAATTACCTTTTCGGGAAAATATAATACACATTCTTACAAAAATATAATATAAAATATAATAATATTCTTAAAAAAAGTTTCTAAAAGTTTTACAAAAAGTATCTTTTCTTAAAGATCCATTGAAATTATCGTACGTTTTAACGGGCACCTTAGGCGTGTATAAGTATTGAGTACATAATATATAGCGGAAAAAACTTCGTTCCAACCGGGTGTCCCCTGACACCTCATGTGATTTTTGGTTTGTGTTGTAACGGGGTTTTCAATAAGAGCGCTACAAAAGTTTTTTTTTAAATAAAACAAAACCAGTTTTAGATACCAATGAAATTCTTTATTCCTGTGAAAGTACGTTCGATGTCATTATATATGGAACTCGATTTACTTTGCATGGCCACCACGGGCACGCTTGCAGAAGTCCAGACGCTGAACCCAATTTTCGACGGTTTTCAAGCATAAATCGGCCGATACTGCTGCAATTTCACGTTCGATATTCGTACGAAGTTCATCAATCGTCGCTGGCTTGTTGGCATAGACCATAGACTTGACGTAGCCCCACAGGAAATAATATAACGGCGTCAAATCGCACGACCGAGGCGGCCAATCGACTGGGCCATTCGTGAGATAACACGTTCACCAAACTTGGTTTCCATTAAATTGATTGTGGCATTCGCTGTGTGGCTTGTGGCGCCGTCCTGTTGGAACCACATGTCCTCCAAGTCCATATTATCCAATTGGGGTCAAAAATATTCGGTTATCATTGAACGGTAGCGATTCGAATTCACAGTAATGTGCCGGTCTTGATCATCACGGAAGAAGTACGGCCCAATGACTCCGCCGGCCCATAAACTGCACCAAACCGTATTTTTTTCGGGATGACTCAATGATGACTCATGGATTACGTGTGGATTGTTGTCTGACCAATAACGCATATTTTGCTTATTGACGAAGCCATTCAAATGAGCCTTATCGCTGAAGATGATTTTCTGCTCTTAAAGTTGAGGCCACTGACTCCAAATTTCGGTACTAAATTTTAATAATTTCGACTCGTTGTTGGCTCGTATATATTTCCATGATAAAATGGCAAACCTTACTGAAGAGAAATGTCAAAAGAGCAGCAAAAATATGGCGTTGTTTGCTGTCCCTATCGAGTTACTTTTGTAGCGTCTCTGTTGAAAAACACTTTATGTGATGAGTAATACAATTCTCTACAAAATGAGATACCTTCACTAAATTGTGAATAAGATCGAAACGGGTCCATCGATTTTAATGATCCATGTCTCATTTTGTTCATAGCCCAATTGACTTTAGAATAAACGAATAAAACTTTACACTTTTAGCCGATTCTTCATTTTTTTAAAATACAAATTTTTCATTTTTTAATAATATAAAATTTGAATTTTTTAAGAAAAAAATATCATTTTTTCACCATACTTTTCTTTATAACAGAGAAACTGTTGATTGCATTGAGAAATAGTATAGACGCAGATTAAAGGTATTGCAATTGTAAATTTTCCTAAATTTATTCGGACAAAATCGAGCTAGTCGTTCTTGAGTAATGATGACATATACAGATACAAAGTGGTCCTTATTTACTATTTGGGGTGACTAGACACGTTCAGGTTGTATTAATATGTTCATAAAAGTTGTTCAGCTGTACCATTGCTGAAATTTTGCCTAACATTGTGTGTGAAAAATTTTAAGTCCCTTGAAGTTATGCTGAAAAAAGTCCGTTTATTCAAAAAAGTGCAGGAAAATCTGAGAATTGCTCGAAATAGATTTTTTTCATAAACTTGACGTTACAGACATTTCACGGGTACCGATCAACTCCGTAGACTTGCCTCCAACCGAAACAATTTACTAGAACTTTGAAACATATTTCGAGTACAACACTACTATCAGTCAGAATCATATCTTCGCAGCCCAAACTAAATCGCTTTGCGCTTGAGCAAACTTTGGGAAATATTGCAAAATTATTTCCAAATTAAGTGCTGTGTTGTCCAAATTGTGATATTATTAAACATAAGTTTTGGTCCAAATGAAGCATCCACCGCGTGTGCTGTTCGCCAAATTAAATATCGGATTATTCGCTTTCAAGGTCCAATTGACTAAGCAATTCAAGGCAACCGGTCATCCATTCACTTCATTACGGCTTCTCAGTTTGCGCCTTACAGAAGCTCCAATCGTACATCGTATTTGGCCGAAAATTCATATTTTCTGACGAGGCGCATTTTCATCTCGGCGTCTATGTCAAAAACCAAACTTGCCGCAGGATCCGATAGCCCGGCCATCATTATTGGCAAGCCAATACATCCCCAAAGAGTGTCAGTTTGGTGTGGATTTTGGAGTGGTGGCATCATTGACCCTGCTGAAAACGACATTTCAGTCAACGACGATGACACACCACATCACACAGCTCATCAAACATCGATATTTTGCGCACTCAGTTCGGTAATAGTGTTATCAGCCGTCTTGGAGATGTTAATAGGCCGGGTTGGAGCTGCGATTTTACCAATTTAGACTTTTAATTGTACGATATATAATGCGAATAATACAGAAGCGATCCACACCCTTAGAGCTAATATCGTCGAAGCCATTCGTGAGGCAGAACCAGAAACCATCCCCAAAATCTTGGAAAATTGGAGTAACAGGATGAGCTACTGCGGAGCCAGCTGCGACAGCCACATGATTGAAATCGATTCCAATAAATCCCCGTATTCAGTTCTTGGGAAATTTTCGTAAGACTTTTTGCCATTTATCTCCAAACAGACAATTTAATATCGCCTGTCTTTGAACTACCTTGCAAATATTTCATTTATAATACCTCGACTTACTCCATTTTATTTTTAGCTCACGCTGTGTTACTTTTGGTTGTTAAAACTATCAAAATTTCAGAACTCCTGTCTCAAACAATTATCAAGCAGTTGTTTTCGTATGAAATAACTTGGCGTAACAGCCCTGCAATTGATTTTGCCTACGAAATTTTCGTAAACAGCTGAGTATCAAGCAAACGAAAAGTGATCGAAATTTTCGGTTTATAAAATTTTCGTTATTTTTTATAACCGTACTTCTTATAACATAAAAACTGTATATAATGTATAAACTGTTATAATGTATAAAAACTGAATACCGGGCTAAATAATAGGAATATTTGATATTCCTAATAAAGCCATACCAAATGAAATTTTGTATTTGTATTGTATATATATATTGTATTGTATATATATAAAATAAAATCATAAAATCAGAGTTCTTGTTTACCCACCCATGTGTAACCCATTTCCATCGCCGCGGGGTATGGGTAACGATATTGAATTATTTATATTATAAACATTATGAACAGGGGAAAAAAGTAAAAAAATCGAATTTAGTAAAGTTTTTTTTTGCGATTTTGACCTTGAAGATGAAGTTTTTTTAATTTCAAATGTTAGCAGTTTTTGTTCTTTATGACAAGAGCTACAACTTTCCCTCAGAGGGTAAAAAATTCCGAACGGTTTGTAAGATACGAAACCTGACAAAATGAACACTTTTTTACAAGAATGACACCGAGGCCCCAAATTTTTGGGGCACATAAAAAAAGTGTCCATGACTTTGGGCAAAACCGGGAGAGAAAAACTTGTCTTTCATCACGTAGTGGTGTCCATATATGGTTATATTTCAATGACTTAACAAATTACACACAGTGAATTTAAAAAATTTTCGGGAAATTTTTAACTTTTGCGGCTACCTAAACGCTGCCTAAGCACTACCTAAACGGTGTTAAGAATCATTTCTAAGAAGTTCATATGATCCAGAAAGTTGTTTATTGAGATCTTAGGTACATTCTTGTAGTTGACTGTTTTCTTGAATTTTGTAGCAATATGGACCTGTACATTGGGAAATAGGTAAAAAAAATTGAATTTATTAATTAAATTTATTAAAGCGATTTTGACCTTGAAGATGAAGTTTGTTTGATCTTATATGTTCCCAATTTTTGTTCTTTATAATAAGAGCTACAACTATCCCTCAGAGAGTAAATTAAATTTCAGAACGATTTACAAGATATGAGCCTGACAAAATGATTATTTTTTGCAAGAATGGCACCATCAAAAAAAGAGCATAACTTTGGGAAAAACTGGGATACATGGGTTTTTTTCACGTTGTGGTGGCCGTATATGGTTATATTTGTTCGTATTGCACTGTGTTATGCTATTATTTTCCCCATACCTTGTGAGTCGTGGCTAAGCCATCTTTACCCCTACCCCACGACGATGGTTAATGGGATAGCCGGGGTAACTCAGAGTAATACATTACCGCAAAATACGAATCCTGCATTGAAGACAAATACTTTCCCATTACATCTCATGCAGGTGCAGAATAGAGCTTTTTACAATGGCTGAGACAGGCGTCAACACTTCAGATATCTATTCTAAGTAATTCAAGCCAGACATGATTCCTGATTTCAGAATAAATTCCTGGAATAAATTTCGACCGCAATAAAATTCAGCGGTATTCAACAAAACGTCTCCTATGAATCGATATTAAGGGAAACAATTTTAAACAAAAATCATTCATGACTCTATTCTAAACTATAAGATTTTTGCTAGGATACCTCACTCCTTGCAATAAAATTATAACCATACAAACTCTTAGTTAGTCAATCCATAATAGACATCATCTTTCAAGATTTTAGAATCGAAATAAATGTAAATAATTAAATCGACATATGTCTCATATATTGTGAAGATTTTACCACAAAGCTTCAACTAATTTCCTCTAACAGATCGAGAGTTAATATTTTAAATGTAAAATTTAAAAATTTGTTATAATAATTATATAAATATATGAACCAGATGAGAATTATTCTAAACACTTTCTCGGGAACATGTGACGAACCAACGCGATTATAATAACATGCCCGGCTAGCTCAGTCGGTAGAGCATGAGACTCTTAATCTCAGGGTCGTGGGTTCGAGCCCCACGTTGGGCGCAATTAGTATTTTTTTTTATCTTTTTTCTTACAATTTGAAAAAGAAAAACAATACACAAGTTTTTCCATATTGATTTAAAAATTAAAATTTAAAACTAAAAAATGAATACTATTAGTTTGTGAACAGTGAAATTGTTTGTTTTTCTGTGAAATTGTATCATGCGCAGGTATACAAGTATAGTTACACAAAAAATACTTGCACTCAAAGGAAACTACATTATAAAAGTATGAAAAACTATCATCCATCCAATTTCATCAACTTTGATGAAGGATTTCTTTAAGTAGATGAGGCGTTGCATCACAGCGACAAAAAATTGAATTTGTTTCATTGCTGCAATGAATTTGTTGTGAACATTAATGGTTATGGCAAAGTATTTGTTGTGAATGTTTTTGCACAAGTAGGAGTGTTGAGACAATTCTCGCTAAGTTGAGTTTTGTTTATCCCTATAATGTGTGATGATATACTAAAATACTTACAGAGAAGGGAGTTTATCATATGCCTTGGTGGGAATTGAAATAACTATATTCCCAACCATCCACCATAAAAATCAATTTCACATATTTCCATTTTAATATTTTCTATTAAAATTTACTTTTTCATAGAAAAAGTACTTACTAATTGTTACTGATCTTGAGCCGAACTATTATTAAAGAACAATAAATATAAACTATAAAAAGTAAGAGATAAACAAAAATATCAGTAGATTTTTTTTTAATTTTTAATCCATTTCTCTACAAAATTCAAACTGAATAAAAATTGTTGCAGGAACGAAAAGTAAGTTGTTGCAGCAACGAAATGAAAAATTGTCAAAGGAGTCAAGTATGAAATTTTTAGTTGCAGCGACTACCAAATTGTCGGATATACGACACTTTTCACTAAAACGACGTATAAAAATTAACGAAAATGGTTCATCCATGCAACGAAGCGCTTTTCTCTCAGTGTATAAATAGTGTTCAGTAAGATTGAACTTTTTAAATTTAGTATACTTTTTCTTTGTGCAAGTGGCAACTCTGAAATTCGGTATCTGCCAATCCAAGAAAAAAATCACAACTACGTATCTAAAAAAAACTTGTGTTTCTATTTTAAAATGAAAAAGAGCATTCTTACTGAGACGCCATTTATATACAAAACCAATTATGCAATTCATATATGAGAATTAGAATCGATCGTAGATCCCAAAGTAATAATACACACTGAAAGGTTCATAATTCCAACACAAGAACAGAAAGCTTTTTTCCACCACATTCTCTTTTCCTCTTGCATACTCGCATTGCTGCCGTGCTTTGAGATGAGTTTTTACTATATCACAGATGGTGTATTCAAAAACCCACCCGTTCCAACAAACCGGGTTTTCCGTTGTTTTTTGAAATTAAAACCCGGTTTAAACCGGTTTCGGTTCATATAACCTAAATTTTTTACTATAAAATGTAATCAAAAACCTTTAGTTTCCACAGAAATGAAAAAATTTTTATTGAGATCTTCAATTATTTCAACATAACATTATTTTGCAAGTTTTCTTTTCATAATTTTCCATGTATTTGCAATTTGCAAAAGAAATATATTAATTTGTCAGAATTTAAAATTCTTTGTTTGTTTTCTTTCGAAAATTTCCCATATATTAATGTTTTGAAAAACAAATTTCTTAATTTATCAGAATTTTAAACTCTGCAATTTCCTATTGAAAATTGACCATATATTTGGATTTTGCAAAAGAAATGTCTTAATTTGTTTGAATTTAAAATCCTTTGCAGTCTAGAAAGTCTTTAGTAATTGTTGATAAACTTATGAATGGATTTTATTTAAAATTATTTAAATGCATAGTTTTAAAAGAAAAAAAATCTAATTCTGGAGATCAATCAGTCCATTTAAAAAATAAATAATTTTAGTTTCTATGGCTTTGTATTAAGTAATAAAAAACCTGTGAAACCGACAAGAAAAAACCGGTTCCACCGGTTGTTCGAAATTGTAAATTTTCAGAAAACCGGCGGAAGGTGAATACCCAAAAATAAGGTGGACCGGTTTTCGGTGTCGGTTTTTTGAATACTCTAATCACACAGTTACATTCTTCTGTGGTATGGATTTTTTGATGACCGGTCTAGTGTCAGTTAGATATGTTTTTGAATTTGAATTTTATGACCGATTTTGTTAGTTTTTGTTTATTGGAAACAATATATTTAAATTCGATTTAAGATCGAAGGGACTAAGGGCGAGTTTCACACTCGTCATTTGAAAGCTCAGTTTAAAAGCTCACAGACAATTTTCATATTAAATGGCATTTAAATGACAAACATCGGGCATTTAAACTACATTTAAATGGGGAATTTTCAACTGTGAAACTGGTCATAAGTCTAACATATAAAATCAAAAAACTTCATCTTCATCTTCAAAATCGCACCCTGTTCAGGTCCCTGTTCAGGTCCATTGGTAGCAAACCGTTCAAAATTCAAGGAAACAATAAACAACAGAAATTTACCTAAGATCTCAATAAACAACTTTCTGGAACATATGAACTTCCTAGGTATGATTCTTATATTGTGTGCTGCGTCTCTTGTTGCTTGTACTGAGCTTACTGCTTTGCCTGTGGTGCACACATTCTTTGTGACAAGTTCTACAACTTTCCCCCCTCAGAGGGTAAATCAAAATCCCAAACGGTTTGCACGATATGAGCCAGACAAAATGATCACTTTTTTTTGCAAAAATTACACCGAGCTACAACTTTCCCTCAGAGAGTAAATCAAAATTCCGAACGAATTGCAAGATATGAGCCTGACAAAATTATCACTTTTTTTGCAAAAAATACAACGAGGCCCCAAATGTTTGGGGGCCCATAAAAAAGAAGTGCATGACTTTCGGCAAAACTGGGGACACTGGTCTTTTTTTTTTTTTTGTCTTTTATCACGTAGTGATATCCGTTTATGGTTATATTTCCATGACTTAAAAAATTACACAAATAAACCAACGAACTGTAAAAAAAAGAGAGTGTGCTTTAAGACCACACAACTGAAGTAAAACTTCTTTAGCTCCATCTACATGTTTATATATATGTTTGTATATGTCTATATGTATAATGTATACAGACATATAATAATTTTCTACAAATGTTTAAATTTAAATTCCGTTTCCATTGATAAATAAACATATTTGAGTTGAATTTTTATTTATTATTTGTTTTATTATTTTTAATCATTATTTATATTATTTTCATTATCGGATACATGAGTAGTTACTGTGGTTGATTGTAAGACTGAGACAATAGGCTTATGGTATGAAAAATATGATACATATGTTTTCGAATGAAAATTATAGCATGCCGTCCCAATAGAACGCAGAACATCTGCCATTGCCATGAATAATAATAAAACAATTATTGCAAAACGAAATCATTTTCCTTTAGTATCAGGATGTGCCATGACAATTCACAAATCTCAAGGTGGAACCTTCAATGAAGTGGTTTATGAATACCAAAGGACTCATTCTCTGCCACTACTATATGTTGCTCTATCAAGAGTAACCAGCATTGAAGGATTGTACATAGTGCCAAAAGATAATGATAATAGATTTTATCATGGTCGAAAAAATGATACATCGGTCATATCTTTACAAGATGAATTTCGCCGATTATCGTTGAATACATTGTCAACATTAGGAAGAACGATTCTTGATTTCATGCATGACAGGAAAAAGTTGTCCATGGTTACTTTCAATTGCCAAAGTCTCAGAAAACACGTGGCGGACTTGAGCGATCCCGTAATTGGTTCAAGCAATATTTTGTTTCTATCAGAAACTTGGTCAAATGACGATGATAATGTTGACATCCCGAATTTTGATTGTATTGCAAAATTTAAACGTAAAAATGTTAGATCAGCAGGAGTGGCAATTTATCAGAAATCAAATGATACTTCAAACATTGTAACTTCGAACATGGACATTTTATTAAGACATATTACTGAACTCGATATTGGCCAGTCATCAATTGGTGATATATGTGCTGCTCACTGTGATTTGGACGATGGAACAAACATCATAATGGTAGTTGTTTACATTTCGCCCAATAACACAGTCAATAACATTATAAAGTTTATATATAAAAGACTTATGATTTACGGTCGAGTAGGCTCTGAAGAATTAGGAGAAAATTATCATACGTTGCCACTCATTTTAGCAGGAGATTTCAATGTTAATTTCGCATCCGAAGATGGACAACTCTTCATAAACTTTCTTCGAGATAAATTAGAACTTGAAATCAATAATAACCGAAATGAGCCTACCACACGACATGGAACAACAATCGATGCAGTTTTCTCTAGATTTCTTTCTAATTTTCATTCGAAAACATATGTATCATATTTTTCATACCATAAGCCTATTGTCTCAGTCTTACAATCAACCACAGTAACTACTCATGTATCCGATAATGAAAATAATATAAATAATGATTAAAAATAATAAAACAAATAATAAATAAAAATTCAACTCAAATATGTTTATTTATCAATGGAAACGGAATTTAAATTTAAACATTTGTAGAAAATTATTATATGTCTGTATACATTATACATATAGACATATACAAACATATATATAAACATGTAGATGGAGCTAAAGAAGTTTTACTTCAGTTGTGTGGTCTTAAAGCACACTCTCTTTTTTTGTTTTAATCGTCAAACTCTACTCTTCACCTCCCTTGTCATGATTTACGTTGCATACTTTTGGGGAACTTCGTAACAGCTTCCGCTACATTACAAACTTCCGGTTCCGTTGCATTAAAAAATGTTTACCCCTCCGTATAGAAGTTTTACTTCAAAAATGCAGCCTGGCATAGTTTATTGCAGCGACTAAAAAGTCAGTAAATGTATGAAATTTTACATTACACCGACGAATATGTTTCTAAGCAGTTTTCTTTAAGTGAAGCACTTAGTTAAAATCCATTGACGATGTATATGTATGTAGCTCTTATCGTTTGGCATTCGATGGCATGGTACTGTATTGTATTTACATTATTCAAAACAAACGTCTAGTCTTATCAGTCACAAAAGCATTGATCTTGAAAATATGAATCTATTTAACTTTATCATTGATACCACAGTGTGACCCATAAAATGATTCATACATTAACTTAATTCATTAAATAATACAAAGATAACAACAGTTGTGAAGCACGTGGGTAAACAAATAAAACATAGAACGTTTAATGCCACTATCCACAAGCTATGTTGTATTTATAATCGATCCAGTTTTTTTCCTCATAATTTTTTAATAACTTAATTGTTGTTTATGAATATTTCTTAAGCACAACTTCTCTTTATGCATAAATGATTGAGCTGCTAACAAAAAAACAAAAAAAACAGAAAATATTTTCTGCGCCCAACGTGGGGCTCGAACCCACGACCCTGAGATTAAGAGTCTCATGCTCTACCGACTGAGCTAGCCGGGCATGTTATCGTCGCATAGCAAAATACCAAAAATGTTAACAACACAACAAGAACAGAAATCGCGCACACTCACAAAGTGGTAGTTCTATTTATAACAGGGGAATATACGTAGCTAAAGATCAGGTAGCAAAACGTGTGTGGCTTGTTGCTGTTAAGTGGTCGCTGTGAACGTGTGTTTTCTTGCAGGATGGGTGGCGGTAGTGACCCCATTGTGTGGCAGATGTCTATACGGATATGTGTGTATGTGCACTTTGTTATCTTGCCGTCCACCAGAACGTGTACATAATTATAGAACTGTATAGTTTGTGTGAACTATTTTTATTATGATACGTATTCAACTGATTTGAGGCGCAAACATTTTAGGAATTTCAATTAGAATAGAGAAGAGAATATACGTTATTGTTTTGTATTTCGATTCTATTTGAGTTGAGGTGATGCATATTGAACGATTTGATAGTTTGAAAATTGTTATAATTATTATCACGTTTAGTGTGGGGTGTGAGAATATCGAACGTTCCTGCAATACTAAGCCATTTTTGTAATACTCAGAATTACTAGACTATTTGGAGACAGTAACTAGTTTTTTTTTATGAAACTCAGCAGTAAACAGAAGCCAAGAGAGATTAACGTCATGTATGATGAAATAGTGGAAAGTGGATTTTCTGTGTAGAAATAGAAAAAAAACTTTAATTAGAAAAAGTGACAACCGGTGGCGACACCCGGTTAGAACGAAGTTCCTTTCGCCATATATTATGTACTAGTTAAGATAATTTAAATGGATCTTTAAGAAAATATACTTTTGGGAATTGATAAACTTTTTTTAAGAATTTTTTTTATAAAATGCTTTTTTTTAAATTATATTTTTAGGTAATTTTTGTAAGAAAATGTATTATATTTTCCCGAAAAAATCCTTTTTAAAAACGAGGGGTACTTCTTTTTAGAGTTGTGTAGTTCACGAACGAACTAGTTCAATTGAACGATTCTAGTTCACACTGTTCCGCTCTTTTGTTTCAGTAGTTCAATAGTTTCAGCAGTTTTTTTGTATTTCAGTTGTGCAGTTCTCTCGGCCATTTTCTAGTTCATGCTCTTTGTCTCACTTAATTTGCACAAAGATGCCTAATGTTGGAATCTTTGTGGAATAGATATGTAACCGGCTTCTGCACAATAACTAGAGCGCTAATCACAACTTTTATTCCAAAATGTAAAAAGATTACGTGAACACCAATATTTCAGAAACCGAGTCACCCAGCCGTTACGTCGATCTTCAATAGGGTGATTTAGTATAAATAAATATTACATTATCCAAAACATTTTAGAAATCTGAAAAAAAAATCAGATAATTTGGCGATTATTCGCTGCGATTGAACTAAAACTACAAGTTGAACTGAAATGAGCTCTTTAGTTCAGAGCTGAACTAAGAAGAGCGCTCACTTGAATGAACTAAACTTCCCAAATCTTCTTCTTTTATTAAAAGTAATGTTTTTTTTTGAGAAAAGGTGGTACTATTTTTAAGCAGAAGTGTACTTTCTGTAAGAAAAACCCATAAGAGTATGATTTTTTTTACAAAGTACTTTTTTAAGAACAGAAGTACTTTTTGAAGAAGTGGTACTCTTTTTAGGGAGAGATTATTTTTTTTAAGAAAATATATTTATTCTCAGGAACGTTACTTATCTCAAGAAAATAAGGTATTATTTTATTTGTAAGAAAAGGTACTTTTACAAAAACGTACTGTTAAGAAAGGGATTTTTTTTATAGAAAAGTAATTCTTTTTAAGAGAAGGTATTTTTTTTTTAAGAAAAGGTTTTTTTAAGAAATGGGTTTTTAGAATTGGTAATTTTTTCCAGAATATGTACATCTTTAGGAGTAGGTACTTATCTCAAGAAAAGTTGTTTTTTATTTATTTATCTCATAGCTACAGTTACTTTGTTTTGACTATTTTGACTAGTTTTATTTTGTTTCACAAAAAGGTACTCTTTAAAGAAAATTTAGTTTTTTAAGAAAATGCAATTTGTTGTTACAAAATGTACTTTTTAAAGAAAATCTACTTATTTTAAAAATTACTTTTTTAAGAAAAGGTACTTTTTTTTATAAGAAAATTTACTTTTTTTTAAGCATAGGTAATTCCTTAAGAGTTTTTGTAAAAGTACTTTGCTTAAGAATATGAATAAGTTTCTTCTGAGAAAATTAACTTTTTTAAGAAAATTCATTTATTTAAGAAAATATTGTTTTTTTAAGCTTCTTTCACTTTGGCTTTACTAAATTTACTTTTGATTGGGTTCAAAACTACAATATATACTAAATATTAGTTACAGGCGCTCCACCTAGAAAACTAGCCATTAAACAATAAATTTCCCAACATATGGTAGTCTAGACACAAACCAAAGCAAAAGTACCCAACAGAGTTGATAATACCGGGTTGTAGCATAATAGTGTTAAAAAAAGTTGTTTAATTTTTTTCATTTAGCCCCATCCCTCAACGTGCGATAAGGAACTTCGATCCAAAACATTTAAACCCCACTTTGTAAGGTACAATTAGCGTGTTGTTTTAGTTCCCCTACACACATTTTTCGAGGACTTTATATGGGGAGCCACAGAAAATCGCTTAGCTCTGCATTCAAATCAGTCAACCAATTAGTATATAGCAGGGAATAAAAAACAAGCCAAGTATCTTAATTTTGTCTGGCGTTATCAAAACTTTTGGTAAATGTGAAATCCTACATCTTCCACTTCATAGAAGACAAGAATTTCAAATCAATTGTCCTTTTTTATTTTCTGGTATTTTGAATCACACAATTTAACTTTTTCCCGAATTTTTGGAAATTCAAAACACCCAAAGTAGTACACTACCCTGACGTTAATATCTATTCTAGTGCTCTACCGCTTGAGCTAGCCTTGCATATAACCGTGCTGCAGCAAAAATCATAATTATGATTGAATAGTATGATGTAGTGAAAACCGCATTTCTTGGAATTTCAATTGTGGGGGTCTCAAACGATGCGTATTGGGGAGCCAGTTACGGGAACATAATTTTTTTATACAAGGGTATTAGAATGTTCAAACCCGAAAAACCCGGTTATCCGGTTTTCGTGGAACTAACCGTGTGGCGTTTTTTTAAACACCCTAATTTTCGAATAAAACCAAAACTGGGCATTAGATGTCGGTTAACCGGTTATTACTCAATTTGTGTTAAACGTTCTTACAATCTTTTAATAATTAAACAAAAATGATATAATTTTCATATATTAATTATTTTTTTGAAATAAGTATTTTAAAATACAATAAAAATAATATTTTAACCGGTTTTCAAGAATTAAATAATTGAAAGTAATATATCAATTAATTGTTTACACTTTATAAGAATATCCATCATGAAAATTGCTTTTAAATTCGAACAAGATTTTCAAATTTAAATAAGTTTAATGTGAAAATTAATTAACTTTGTAAATTTTACATTAACCAGGCACAAAATTGTTGAAATGATGACAAATATTAAGCTTTTTCCACCTCCTGTAAAATTTTCGAAATCTTAGTTACATCCTTTCTAAATTAAGGTAACGATATATTGAAAAATATAGTTTCAAACATTTGAACCAAAATTTTTTTCACGGCACCATTTTCTTTGGCAAAATCTATGATCTGGGTAATTATTTTGGAACTTTACTGATGTCAAGGGTAATCGTCATTAGAATTTAATTCGACCAAGTGCTCATGAGTGTTATGAATCACATGGGTGATCGTGATAAATTGAATTTTTGGTAGTCATGGTCATGAATCATTCTCACGAAACAGGCCTATAAACACGGTTCGGAATATGACCACTTCCTCAACAAACAACCAGCAGACAGATTTAGCTCACTGTTTCTAAAAACTATTTCAATAAGTTGGAAAAATGGTAACCAATGAATAAATTTCACAAAAAGTTAAAACAAAAGTTTGTGCCAGTGTTTAACCCCTTGAAAACCGTACATTTTCGGCCGCAGTGATTCAATTTTTTTTGACTATTTTCGTGATCTATTATTATTTCGTGAACAGCTACGACGCAAATAAATGGGGCAAACATTTTTTTGTACATATGTTTCTAAACAAATACATAGTTTCCGATTACATCCAATGAAGGGATAGGTGAGAGTTTCTCGCAATCAGTGAGTTGTGCGCTTTCTATTTTTACACACACTGATTAGCACCTACAGTTTTACACCGGTTCCGAGCGGTAGTTTGGGAATATTTTTCATGGCTAAGTACTGGATAGAGTCGCCGTCAATAGGCGCGCTGCCCGTCGTCGAAAGGTATGTGAGGTGATCAGAACAGGGATCGAACCCACGTTCATATGAAAATACCGCTCACCAATAAAATGTCGTAAATGATGGTTCGTGATTTTTGTGTTTCTCGTGAATGTGCGCTAGCGTTGGAGATCGAAAACTTCTCGTTCATAATCGTTTTAGTGCTCGTGGGTCTAAAGAACATGAGTATAAATTCACTCACGTGCACACATCTCTATCATCAACTGAAATCTCAAGGTTACATATCAAATGCTCATGAAAATCTCTAACTCTCATTACTAAAAACGCACCAGAGATTTGTTTAGGCATACATCGTCACTTTTCAGCATATACATACTCGTATAACAAATTTTAAAATTCGTATTATGCATATGATTTGATTGACTTAAATTTTTTATTAAAGAACTATTTTTGCGCCCAACGTGGGGCTCGAAACCACGACCCTGTGGGCGAAACACTGTTTCGTAAATTAAATACAAAATGCAGAATTTTCCATTCTGAAGGTATTCTGAAATATGTGGGTGGCACATTCGGAAAGAATGTGTCAAGCACTATCCAACTGCACATATTTGGTTTTTGGAGAATTCTTCGTTTGAACACAATGGGCCAAAATATTTCACAGGGACGTCACACAAAAAATTTCAAATTCAAGATCTTACATTAAGACTGGCATTTGTTTGGTTCGTGGAGCGTTTTTTATTTGGGCACAATGGGCGAAAAACTGTTTTCGTATATGAAATATAAAATGGAGAATTTTCGGTTCGGAAGGTGTTCCGAAATATGTGAGTGGTACATTCTGAAAGGATGTGTCGAGCCCAACTGCCCATATTTGTTTCTTGGACAATTCTTCTTTTGACTATATTACGCCAAATTCTTGTACAGGGACCTCACACAGAAAATTTCAAATTCTGAATGTCCTTGGGAAATTTTAGATTTTATATTTAGAAGACATTCCTTAAGGACTATCGACTGGCGTATGATTTTTCAATTGAAAAAATCAATAAATTGCTGATTTTTCTTGGAAATTAAGTGCTTAACAGAGCTCTGTTAGTTCTATAACAGGGTTCGGCTAAGTAAAATGGTTTGTATCTTTGCTATATTAAATATGACTAATTTCACGCATATAACAAAATCAGTCAAGAAACTTACATTTCAAAGTTTTGAATCCAAATATATTTGTAACGGTTAAAAACACCACACATGTCTCCCCAAGGGGTTTTTTTTATTTGCGCTACCTAGTAGACTCTCTAAAATAAAATGTCATTGAAACCGGGTTACAAGTGTAGAAGCTACATTCCGTGAAAGTTTGAACATCACCGAGGTGGTCTACCTTGACACCCTGTACCAAAAGGTACATTGAAGGTACCTACAAATACCTGGTACATTCAAAAACAGTAAAAACAATAATTTAGAAGTTCTGTTATTATTATCACTTTTTTGCAATCGACCCCACTAAACTATGTGTTGTAGAACTGATTAAACCACCCTCGTAGAGTTTGAAAGCTGTTACATATATTGACGAACTACTTTGCAGGGTTATGACGCATAACTTAGTTCAACTACTTATTAAATTGATTTGACCTTTTCGGTTGATTCCGTGTCGATAGATGTCGAAGCAAATTTCTTCCTAAGAGAATTTATATAGGGTTACCACTCTCTTGGCTCTGTGTGTAAGAGAACAGTGAGTGATGTCAAGAGGTAGGTAAAGTAAGTGTTGTTAGAGGACATTTTAGGTAGACGGGAAGTGGGTTGGGTTCCAGATGTAGAATTTGCATGGTACATTACTATTGTATGACTTCTGATGCTTGGGGGGTTGTTTCAATGTATACAATGTCTACAATGTATATTACAAGACTTTATAACCTACTAAGCATGCATGTGTGTGTGTACACTATTAATAATAGGAAATATTTTTAGGAGAACTGTGTAGGATTACAGGTTTTTAACCGATACGGTGTTCAACTGCTCGTATAGCCCAGTCGGCAAAGCATGAGACTTTCAATAAGAGTTCATGGGTTCAAGTCCCAGTTTGGGTGCATTTCGCTGCTTCAAACAATATTTTCAACACTTTTAATTGTTATAAACTATATATGTGCGCATTGCGATAACACTTAAAATTCATTTATTATCAGCTCATTAATGTAAAAATTTAATTAATTATGATAAATATTTAAAATGAAAAAAAAAACTCTTCACATTCATTGCAACACTTCAAAAAAAATACATCTTTTTTCGGTCTCTACTTTGCAAGAAATTTCACTTTTCTCACATTGTGTGTACCCCACCTATTATTTTCAGAAATAAGCTGATGTTTTCAAACTGTTTCGAAGTTGTAAAGTTAATTACTTATCAAGAAGTCTCGCGTGGACAAGTATTGATTTATGTGAATCATTCAGATAGCAAATACATTGGATCATTGGAACTCGCCGAAAGAAACAAAGAAATTCAATACATTTCATGATGGCGGTGGTGCTGTAACTCTTTAAACCTGAACAGTTTATTTTTATGTTTGAGGAGTGTTGGTTGGTCAAACGGGTGTTAATGCACATTTTGTCTACAACGCCACCAACACCAGTCAACAGCCACTAACCAGCAACGAACTGTTGTTGTCTTAACAATTTAGGCCATTAATCAAATGAGTTTCCAATTCCCTACATCAGCTCCATTCGATAGTGTCAAGCAGAACACATGTATCGGCCAGACAGTGTGAGAAAAACGGCCGGACGGACGCCACTAAAGTGAACATAAGGTATAACGGAAGTTAAGGGTTTGGTCTAATAAAAATAAGATTAATCGAAATTTGTATTAATATTCCTTTTGAATTCGTTGGTTTTTTTGTTTTGTTCAAAATCATTAAAAGGTTAATGCCATTTGGGAAATTGATACCCACTTCTCATGCTATAGGTTGGGTTTTATGTCAGGGTAGAAAGGAGTAGTCACAATGGCTTAAGTGATTAAAGAAAGGGTAGCAAACAAGAGCGAGATTAAAATGTCTATCTTTTTAATGGGAATTTATCATGCCATTGTATAATTTAACGGAAGTTAGTTTGATAAACTGTAATTTTTAATAGGCATATTTATTGTATTCATGGAAATACATATGTACATAAAATGTGTGGTTATGGCCAATAACAAAATTATAGATGCGAATAAAACAAAATATATGCAAAACTGCGAAGCAAAACCACAAACATTTTTGTTAAGGGAAGTATTAAAAATGTTTATAGCTTTCTCTCTCGCTTATGTTATGGCAATAACGTAAGGGAACGAAACGAACTATGACCTACTGTTTGTGCGTATTGAAAGAAGAAATAGGTAGGCGTCAGTTTTAAGAAAACTTAAATTACAAGTTTCAACTTAAAAAAAAAATAAAAAAAATCACATTAGGTGACAGGGGACACCCGGTTGGAATGAAGTTCCTTTCGCTATATATTATGTACTAGTTAGTTCCAACACGCCTAAGGCGCCTGTTAAAAAAAAACCGTAATTGAAATGGATCTTTAAGAAAAGATACTTTTTGTAAAATGATAAACTTTTTTTTAAGAAATTTTTTGATTATCAAATGTATTAGTTTAAAAAAAGTATATTTTTAGGTCCCTTTTGTAAGAATATGTATTATATTTTCCCGAAAAGGTACTTTCTAAAAGCGAATTTTTTTTTTTTAGAAAAAGCTACCACTTTCAGTAAGAAGTGTTTTCTGTAAGAAAAAGAAGTATTTTTTTAAGAACAGGTACTTTTTAAAGAATTGGTACTGTTTTTAGGAAAAGATTATTTTTTTAAGAAAATTTACTTATTTTGAGAAAGACTACTTATCTCAAGAAAAGAAAAGAAAAGGCATTATTTTATTTTTAAGAAAGGGTACTTTTAAGAAATGGAATTTTTGTAAGAAAACGTATTTTTTGTTAGAGAAGGTATTGTTTTTTTCTTTGAATAAAAGCTCGTTTTTTACGAAAGAACAGGTAAAATTTTAAGAGTAGGTACTTATCTCATGAAATGTTATTTTGTTTTACAAAAATCTCTTTAAAGAAAAGCTAGTTTTTTAAGAAAAGGCAATTTGTTGTAAGGTAATGTACTTTGTTAAGAAAATGTACTTATTTAAAAAATTAATTTTATTAAGAAAAGGTACTTTTTGTGTAAGAATATTTACTTTTTGAAGCAAAGGTACTTGTAATAAGGTATTTTTTAAGAACATGTGCTTTGTTTAAGAATATGAATAGGTTTTTTTTTTTGAGAAAATTTACTTTTTTTAAGAAAACGCACTTATTGAAGAAAATTTTATTTTTTAAACTTCTTTCACTTTGTGTTTTCTAAATATTATTTTTATTCGCTTCAAAACTACAATATGTAATAAACAGGCTCCACCTAGAAAACTTCCCATTAAACAACAAATATCGCTTCCATATGTTAGTCTAGACATAATCCATACCAAAAGTATAAGGGTATGAGTAAGTGTGCTGCCAAATGTAATTCCATGCTCAGGGTTGTCTTGCATGGATTTGCCAGTCTTGCACTTTGGCTTTTCTAAATTTACTTTTTATTGGGTTCAAAAGTACAATACGTAATACACAGGGTCCACCAAAAGTACAACGATGTGGTTTGTCCTCAAAATAAATTTATTAATTTTTACGTGCACAGAACGAAGCGGACTGAAAATTTGGGTATGCGCCGTCACACGGTGTTCCATAATAAATTCCATCGGCCAAAATTGCATATGGTTTGATCGAGTAAACATTTTTAAGTTCTGTGAAAATCCGATTATAGGCCATGTGTCAAGTTGAAGATACTAAATTAAAAATCGGATAATCGGTGGAATTTTAAAAAATATTCCAAAGATGACTACTAATCTTATTTATCGATTTTAAATAAAATAATAAATCTGCTGTGTTTTCTATCTAAATATATTTTTCAATCATAGAGGGTGGGTGATGAAAGCCGCTACCAAAAAAAATTTAATAACTTTTTTTCTATTTAATGAATGTGGTTAATTTTTTTTAGTTTGCAGATTGATTTTTAGATTTAACTAAAATGGATGACTGGGACACTGAAACAAGAATTTGGATTGTCCGCCGCACTGGAGTCCTCCGAGCAGATGGACCATAATGAGACTTGTTAACAATTTTGCCGAGCATGGGACAGTCAACAGAAGACCTTACCATCGAAACCTTTCAGTCCGGACTAAGGAAACAATCGCTGCTGTAGCTGCTGCCATACAAAACAATCCAAGAGTTTCGACAAGAAGCTTATCTATATCTATATAAGCAGTCAGTCACTGCAGTCAATTATGCACAAAGATTTGAACTTATTCCCATATACAGGGTGATTCAGGAAGTTCCGGACAAATTTCTCCTGCGTATTCCTTGGCTCATTTCATGAAGAAAAGTCCATACCTCTTATCTTTCCAAAATGACCTAAACGAAGCCCAGAGGTTTTACCGTTCCGAAATTGTGACCATTCTTCTGCCGAAAATTTCAGTAAAATAAAATCTTAAACGTGTTAATTTACAAAAACAAATAAATGTGTGCTGTTATTTTGCTTCCAGAAACAAAAACAAACATTTTTGCATTTCAGTAAAATGGTCATAACTTTGGAACAGCCCAAAACAAAAACATCCGACCACCGGCTCAGAAGTTAGCAACTTTACCCTACTACCCTCCGACCATCAATCCGAAAATTTTGAGCCCGCTGCCATTTCGCAATCTTGCATTTTCGGACACGGTCCTAGTGGACTTTTCTTCATGAAATGAGCCAAGGAATACGCTGGAGAAATTTGTCCGGAACTTCCTGAATCACCCTGTATAATTCAAACGGCCAACAAACTGAACGCAGCAGACTTCCCGATTCGCTTGGAATTTTGCCGGAAAATGCTTCAAATGGTGGAAGAGGACGGAAACATGTTGAACTGTCTTTACATGTCTGACGAGGCCCACTTCGATTTAAACGGCAGCATAAGCAAACAAAATTGTCGAACATGGAGTGCTTCCAACCCACAGATACTCCATGAGACGGAATTGCATCTACTTCGTGTTGCAGTGTAGTGTGCAATTTTATCACGCTGTATTGTCGGGCCCTACTTCTTCGAAGAAACCGGTCACTCCGTTACGGTTACTGGAGACCGTTACTTGAGCATGTTGAGAGAGTTTTTCTATCCAGAATTACGCCGAATGAGAATTTCTCTCAACTCTGTGTTGTTTCAGCAAGATGGTGCAACTCCTCACAAAGCCCGGCCTGTTATGACAGGCCTGACCTTACTGCACTTGACTTGTTCTTGTGGGGTTAGTGGAAACAGGAAGTCTACAAAGCAAAATCAACAAATTTTAATGAACTAAAGCAATCCATTGGAGTAATAATTGCGGCTATTCCTCTCTCCAGGCAGTAATGAACAACTTTTTGGTAAGGTGCCGCACATGAATCAACGAGCAGGGATGGCATTTAAATTCCATTATTTTTAAAACTAATTAAGCTATATTTAATAAAATTGAATGAGATTTAACATGAATAAAAGAAAAATGAATTCTATGCACTGAAAAAAAAGGTACTTGAGTTTCTTAATGTATCTATATTTATCAGCCACCCGTATTTTAGGGCATTGACGCCAATGTCATAATGCGTCCAAAAAAATAAAATTTTATTCATATACAAATATTGGTTTTTTTTTCAGACAATAAAAATTGAAAATATTTTATTTCTTGGAGCGACGTTCCTTATCGCACGTGAAAAAAATATTAAACCATTTTTGTTTTAACACCATTATTAACCCACTATTATTATCTATATTGTTTACTTTTGCCATGTTTGTGTCTATACTACCGGCGTGGATCACAGAAAATGAAATTTACTAGATGTCTCGCATATGTTGCGAAATTTATTGTTTAATGGGAAGTTTTCTAGGTGGAGCCTGTAACCAATATTTCATATATGTGACCTGGTCTACGGAAAGGGGGCTTAGGTGTCAAAAAAACAATTTTCACTTTTTGGTTGATTCGGATGGAAGATGAGATGCTTTTTCAAGTGGGGAAAAGCAGAAAATCCTAACTTGCTTAGGAGTGTACTAAAAATGTAGAGAAAGAAGAGTAAAAATACGACAAAATATAATTTATTGGTAATGAACAAAATACATTGAATTATAAGCTATAAAGACATGATTATACAGTAGAAAAACGTATTATGGGCCAAAAAGAATGACTTTGGATGTGTATTCGGTTTATTTGCCAGTCCGTGTTGGCGCACTGTTACACCCTGTGCGTGAAAATGACGTACTAAACGCTTCGTCGTACAGGCATGTACAAAAAGGAAAAACGAACGACAAACAGGTACTCTGTAGAAGGTAAATTGAATTCTATGCCTCATAACTTCTGTATCCTGTCTCTGTCCATATTTCTTCCGCTCAGCAAGCTTTGCGTATACACTTTCTAGCTTTACGTTACTCATAATTCCAGCTCCGATGTGACTTAGAATCCCTAAATCAAGTTAATTTTTCGACATCTCTAAACAATTGTTCCGCGTACTCTCGATCATTTCCCGTGGTATCAGTGTATGGCATTCATTATTACAACAATCTTTTGACAGAAATTTTGTTACCAGCTCCTCCTCCTTTACATCAACAACATACAGGTCCATGTTAACAAAAGTTTGTTCGGTATCATCTTCTGCCTGAGATACACATACTTCGTCTTCATCATCATCGCTCTCTTCATAGTTTTCATCATCGTTTTCATCATCCTTTTCATGGAAATATTGTCCGTATACGGTACTGAACTCCTCATCAACACTCATGTTTCATTTCATGCGAAATGCGAAGACGATAATCAACAGAAACAGTAAACGTCACTTCTTCAGTGTTACTTTTTTAAATGTTCCACACTAGCAACTTACACGATGAACTATAATAATATTCCGACCAACAACAACACTTACTGGACGTCCGGCGCGGAGAACAATTAACGAGATAATGAGAAACTGACGAAACGAGTTGCTTACTTTTAACAGCTTTTTCACAGAAAACTAGTTTTCGCACGTAAGCCCCCTTTTCGTAGACCAGGTCACATATATTGTAGTTTTGGAGGAAGGAAGGAAGTTTAAAAAAAGAACAGTTTCTTAACCCTGCTGTTAGATTAGGACCATTTGGTCCAAATTTTTTCTGTTTTCCCTTGTAACTTTGGAACGGTGATATATACTGACTAAATTTTTCTGCTAATGGGGTCTTTTAATAAAACAATGTTATGTGCGAAAATTAAATTTTCTAACTTTATTCAGGACTGAGAAAAATACAAAATGACGAATCTTAGATTAGAGGACCATTTGGTCAATAGTACATTTTTTCATTACCAAGCGAATGTAAATTCATGTCAAATATTTAGAAGATGTTTTTGATATGTCAAATACTTTGTTTAGAAATTATTGAACCAAAATAGTTACAAAGGATAAGATAAAATTATTATTTTGGATGAAAATTCCAGTATGGACCAAATGGTCCCTCAATCTAAGATTCGTAAGTTTTTTCATTACCAAGCGAATGTAAATTCATGTCAAATATTTAGAAGATGTTTTTGATATGTTAGCGGATGTTTTTGATATGTCAAATACTTGCTTTAGAAATTTTTGAACCAAAATAGTTACAAAGAATAAGATAAAATTATTATTTTGGATGAAAATTGCAGTATGGACCAAATGGTCCCTCAATCTAAGATTCGTAAGTTTTTTCTAATCTAACAGCAGGGTTAAATAAAAGCCTTTTCTTAAAAAAAGTAAATTTTCTCAAAAAAAAACCTATTATTATTCTTAAACAAAGTACCTTTCCTTAAACAAATTCAATTACTGTTCGAACTCACGGGCGGTGTGTATTTCTTTAACTAGGTACTTGTTGTATTTCTATGAAAACATATTAAATTGGAAAATAAAAAAAAGCGAGTTCTTTTAAACATTAATAAATTCATCTAACAAATATTGATTAAGGTTTATATGATGCCCAGAATTCAGTCAATTCCCAAAGCCATTATACGAATTATACGGAAAATTTTGTTTAAAATTGTTTTGTTGTGGTTTGAAATCGTTTTTTTTTTTTGTGTCGAAGACTCTTTTGCTATTGCACTTTATTTTTGATGTATTAACATCTATAGGCGCGGGTAGGGCCTTAACTCACAAAGTGAACACATCGAACCACAGTTTGTCCGACTGCGATCACAGATTGTTTGGCGTTAAACTCCTCCGAAATGGCTGGACCGATTTGTATGAAATTTTGTGTGCATATCGGGTAAGTCTCAGAACCGGCCAACATTTATTTTTCGTACCCCTAAATGATAAGGGTGACCCACCCCTGTATAGAACACAGATTTGCCCGACTACGAACATAGAAAAACACACACTGATGTTGTGGCAGCGAATAGTTGTTTTGTGTGGTAGCGCAGCACTCTCAGAGCGAAGAGAATGGCATGGTAATACGGATATAAAAATGAGGTAACAAGAGAGCAACGAAAATTGTGTGAACTTGTGTAGCGTATGTACGAACATAACAATGTATGTATGTACATGCGTCTGTTGCTTTGCATTCTCTTTGTTTTTTGTGGAATAAAACAAAAAATATTAAGCAAGAAAATAATGACACATGTGCTTGCACAGGTCTTTAAATAATTTTAAGTATTACTAATTTTATTTAAATGTAACGTCAACATATGATTGAACGCTGTTTTTTTATTTTAGAATATAACATTTACAAATGTCTTCACAGAAATCGAACAGGTAGCGTGTAACAAAAACATGTGAGTTCGAACACTCATTGGTTTTTTTTCTTACATTTGCTTGAACATTAGATGTTATATTTTTAAAATAAATAAAACAATATTTAGCTCACTTAAATAATTGTTTTTGTTTTGTCATAAACAGAGCGACGACAAAAAATAGTACAGACCTGTGTTGCCAGAGACCGACTAAAAAATTATGCCAAATTGGCATTTTAGTCTTTTGAGAATTTGAACAGCTGTTATAACTAAAATGAAAAACTGGTTGCAACCAAAAAGCGGGACACAATCGGTAGAATATAAATTTTTTTGGTTTTAAATAAAATTGCATGTATTTAGTTAAAATAAGACTAAATATACAAATAAAGAGATTTATTTTCTATATAATCATTTTGTTGTTATATATTCAAGTGAGGCTGCGACACCCAAAATGCGGGATATTCGCGCAAAAAGCGGATTAATCGCGTTTGTCAGGTTAGTTATTCCTTAACTCTTCAACTGAATAATTATGATTTTAATTTGCTACAGCATGAATATTAATTCCATTAAAAAAATAAACTAAAATATTTTTTGAATTTCTACAACATTAGAACCTAACTATTTTCAGCTCCAATAAATATCACATTTTTTAAATAAATCAGTGAAAAAATCCATTGTTTTTAACAATTTCTTTCAATCCTCTTGGAATAGAATTTTCCAAGTTTTGGATAATTGCCTTTGGAATCTGTTCCACTTATCCTAGAGAACAGTGATCAACTCATCTACTTCGCAAAGGAACCATAGTTGTATTTAATCAAACCAAGTTGACACAACAAATACTAGATGTTTCGATGTCGGATAATGCATAAGAAACATTGTGCACTATTTTCCGAAGCCACCGTCTTGCCGAAAATGCGCTTACATATGTATATAGGACACTTATAATGTAGAATTACCCCACAAGATACCGATAAATATTACAGCAATAGATTTTCCAGAAAAATTAATTTAAGAAAATTTTAGTACGAAAAGTTGTGCCGTTTGCAAAACAATTGTGCTAAAAATAACACCTAAATTGAACAAATTTGCAAAAATGTTCGGGAAATTGTGCTAAAAGGCAATTGGCACAATTTTGCAAAAAACATGTGCCAACACCAAAAAAAAGTGCTAAAACGGCACAATTTTTGCCAAAATGGTAACAGTGATAGAGAACATTTGCACTCTTTTTCCGCTCCCATGTAGAGAGTCTGAGTAAAAGAGTATAAACGGGTCTTATTCTCTTTATAGACTATTTCAATATAAATGAACCATGGTATTACATAAAACAATAAAAAAATCATAAATGTGTCGAAAGGATTCAATGTTTCACATCAAAAATTGTGAATGGACCAAGTTATGACAAAAACAGAGTAATACATTTTGAATCATTCGCCGGATGTGGCCAGTGCTTTTGAGTCATACAATTCGTTCTATGAGTTCTCTATCTTATTCAATACTCTTTGGCGACGACGACCTGCTTGTTTGTCTGCTGCCGCTACGTCAATAACATCATACGTATTTTAAGGCAGAGACAATTGTTGTACAACAACCACGTATGTGATGCTAACGCTGTGTGTTGTTTGAATGTGTTCACTTTGATAGATTACCCTAGCCATGCCCATAGATGTTAACACATCAAAAAAGACAATCCAATGGAAATCAAGAGGAAGTTAGGAGCAATTTAATGGATTTTATAGGAACTAATTCCTCTAGATAGTTTTAGGGATTAAGTCCTGGACACAAGTTCCCTCCTGAGCTACACAACTCTAGAACGAGACATAAATTGTTTTTTCCATTTTCTGGTCTTTAATGATTTTCGGTTCACGACCAATTTCTATTCTAATTCTTTTATGACAAAGTTAAATTTAATGGAGTTTATTAATAAAGAAATTACGAAAAACTGATTATTATGGCGCATGGTTGGGAATAAAGCTATTGCAATGCCCACCAAGATACTTCTCCATTTCCTTTAAAAAATTTATATCTTTAAAAGCTTGATATAAATTGTCTGTGGAGAAATGTAAAAAACAAGTTTCTCTAACAAATTGACTATAGGATTTCAATTTTGTGTTTTGAAAGTTAAGATTTAAAAAAAAACCGTTTCTCATTACATCCCATGAGGGGATTGTCGAGAGCTTCTCACCACCAGTGAGCTGTGCGCTTTCTAATTTTTCACTCACTGATTGGGACCTACAATTTTACACCGGTTCCGAACGGTATTTTGAGAAGCTTTTTCATGGCTTCATACTCGATAGTGTCGCTGTCACTATGCGAGGTGACCGCCGCCGAAAGAAATTTTTAAAGCGGTCAGAGCAGGGATCGAACCCAGTATCTCATGTACAAGAGGCGCGCACACTATCCAGTGCACCAGCGGCAACATAAATTTTGAAAAGCTGTGAAACCTTGTTTTTTTACGATTTTGGTTTCATGCTTTGAGTTCTTATTTTACATTAATAATTCCAAATAAAATGAACAATCTCTATTCCACCGCTCAGAAAGGGATGAAATTTGGTTTTTCGCAAAAAAGTCTTCTCCAGTCCTACTATGATACCTGAGATTAAGAGTCTCATGCACTAACGACAGAGCTAGCAGGGCATGTGATTCGCTTCTATTAATTGTCGCATTTGGACGCTGTTGTAATTTTACATCAATGGAATCGCAAGGCAACGCATGGAATTGTAGTTGTAAGAATCCTTGATATCTTGATATAAATATTAAATTTTTTAAAATTTGCCTTATCGTAAGGGTACCAATAAATATGCACCCACTAATTCTCATTATGGTCATTGATCAACATTATACTAAATGTGAAAAACTAAGAATTAAAAAAATTAATTGCGCCCAACGTGGGGCTCGAACCCACGACCCTGAGATTAAGAGTCTCATGCTCTACCGACTGAGCTAGCCGGGCATGTGATTCAGTTTCATTAGTTGTCTCATCTGAACGCTGATGTAATTTTAAACCAATGGACATGAAGGGCATATTACTGAACTGTAGCTATACGAATCCTCGATCTCATGATCATAAATATTAAATTATTTTTAAATTTGCCATAAAGCAAATACCAATAAATACGTACCAACCAATTCTCATTGAATTCATGACAAATCATTATATTAAGTGTGAAAAGGTGCTAACTCAAAAAATTGCGCTGCGCCCAACGTGGGGCTCGAACCCACGACCCTGAGATTAAGAGTCTCATGCTCTACCGACTGAGCTAGCCGGGCATGAGATTCTGTTTTTTAAGTTGTCTCATGTGTACGCTGATGTAATTTTAAACCAGCCTCGATCTACTGACATAAATATTAAATTGTTTTTCAATTTACCTTCACGCAACTACCACTAAATATTCACCAAGCAATTCTCATTCAATTTATGAAAAATAATTATATTAAGTGTGAAAAGCAGATAATTAAAAAAATTACTTTGCGCCCAACGTGGGGCTCGAACCCACGACCCTGAGATTAAGAGTCTCATGCTCTACCGACTGAGCTAGCCGGGCGTGTGTGTGCGTTGTGTCTAAAGAAATAATTATTTCTTCCATAAGGATTTGTGCACAATAGTTTACGAATGCATATTGCGAGACACTCATTGGTGTTGTTGTTAACAAACTGTTTTCCAGTGTCAAGACATGAATTAATTTCATGTTTTCTATTTTGTTTTGTGAATTTTCTGATATTGTATTTTCTAAGAATAGTTTGGGTGAGGTGGAAAATTTATATTCGGAATGGCGGGATTTGTTCATAGTTGGTGGTGGGAAAAGAAATTATTATACGGAAAGGAAATCGCAATCTGAATTTAAAAACGTAACAACAAATTTTTGAAAATTTTAAAAGCAAATTGTGCTCGTTATGTACAAAATTTATGATTATTTTTATAATTTGAATATGCAAGGAAATAAAAAGATAGAAATATTTAAATCTAATAAAATCATATTACATTTACGTAATCTTCCCTTTACATCCCTTGATGTAGGGCTGTGAAGTCTCACCAATTGAGACGATTCCATCACTTTGCGGAGAAACTACTTCACTCCGAGTCAGACTTCAGTGTTTTATAAACCCACGACTACGGCCTAAATATTAACTAAAACCATTTTTAATTCCCCGTATTGACTTCTAACCTAAACCAACCTTATATTAACGCAACGAAGAGCCATAAACAGGATTTAAAAAATAATTTCTGTGGAAAACTTTCGATTTTAACGAAAATCCTGAAACTGCTGTTGGAGTCGATCCAATGTTTACGACTCTGACTACTGACTTCGGCACCAATTTTGAATTAACTCTAAGGAAATGCAGGCTAAACACGGGAGCAGTAGACCGGGTCGGCTTCCATAAAAAAAATTCCCAAAGTCGAGGGCAAATATTAAAGATCACCTCTAACAATTTAAAAAAAAAATCTTCTTTCCGAGACCATGAAAAACAGCCAAAATCGATTTTTATTGTAGTTTTTTTTGTATGTGGCTCGATCGTAGCATACAAGACATCGTTGTATAGGTCTCGACGAGTACTACCTTTGTCCTATTAATGTCGCTGACGTAAGACATCATTTTCTAATGAAGACCTCATTTACTGCAGTTTCTACAACTAAAAATTAAAAATATGTTTTTCCACGATTAAAGCTCTTTACAAACCACAAGCTGTATTTACGGCACAAGATGTATTTACAGCACTAGATGTAAAGATGTATTTACAGCACTAAAACCAATATTTGTTCATGTTGTATCGCAAATTATTGCATACTTTTTGGCGCTTTCGAAAAATTTGTTTAAATACAAATTATTGTATATTTTTTAGCGCTATCGAAAAGGTTTTAAAATATTTGCCTGGGATAATTCATTTTTCAGCTAGTTAAATTATTTTTTGTTTTTAAATTGTCTCGCGGTGATCTTTAATATTTGTCTTCGACTGTGGGATTTTTTTTTCGTGATCCGGTCTAGGGAACAGTAAGAAATACCACATTATCCCTGAGTTCTGTTTTTCAAAATCTTACCTTTTATCTGATTAATAAATGATTAATTTTTGCTGTGAACCCCCTTCAAAATTGTCCACGTGTTTAATCATCATTCAGGTTTGAGACAAAAAATTCCTTAAATATATAAACAGACTTTGAGAAGTTTATACAAAATTCCAAAATACTTCAAGGCTGTGTAAATGTATAGTCCAGTATATACCAACTAAAGTATTCAAAAAACGAACCCATAATCGGTTCAGCGGTTTTTTGATATGTTCCAACAACTATACAAACATAAATTTTCAGAGAAGGCGGCCAATAATACCAAATATGATTATTATTCGCTGAAAAATGTGTCGTTTTTTGTTATTTGGATGCAAATATATCGTGTTTGTAGCTTGCCACAAATATAGTATACTTGTGTCCAAACACACTGTGTTTTGCTTTCAATATTATGTGTTGGAGACATATTGATTAATATTTTAGAATATACATTTTTGCGACCTAAATGCGGCTTTGTTTGTTGAAAATTGCTGATAACAAAAACGCAACAGACAACAAAGAAACGAAACAGCAGCAGATCTTTAATTCGAAATCACAGTGCTTGGAAACATATACATGGTTCATGCAATATGTTGCTGGGGCTGTTTTGTCAGCATGTTCCAATTTACAAACTGCTATTGCTACATTAAAGTAAAGTCGTTTGGATTTAAAAGGTTTGTGTAAAATATAATCTTTAAAAAGTGGTAAAATTCCCAAAAAAAAAAATCTCCTTTGAATGGTTATAAGAAAGGATTGTGGTTGAAAAAACTGGACATACCGTAGGAAATGTGCAATTTTTTTCAAAAAAAAAAGAAAATGAATGTTACTCGCTGTTTGTATCGTTTCTCGAATTTTGAGAGCAAATGTGGTTGTTTGTGAAACAAATTTAGAACTTTTTCAATACATATATATCCGTACTAAAATCTTAAAACTTTTACGTTTTTGCAGAATATCCCTGAAAAAAGAGTGCGTCAGGACATGCTTTGGTATATTTTATTTACCGTTTGACGCGCCCTAAAAAAGCCTTTGATATGATACTAATATTGCATCCATTGTCCATAACTAAAGTGCTAAATTCTTGGAAAAACTAAAAAAATATTGTCCAGCTTACGGAATCTTCATGCTAGACACGAAATATTTTGGGAATCATCATAAAAGGAACCAAGTACATTTTATGGGCGGGGGGGGGTTGGGGTGTCAAAGGGAATTTTTTTTGTGAGTCGGTCTAAAATACATTGGTTACGAAAAAAACACCCCTAATGCTGGAGCTACACTTGAAAGGGTTTATACCGCTAAGGAGAAGCCGCAGCTGGGCCAGAAACTGCGAAGCTTTTTGGAAATATTCAAAATGACAAAATGCAAAAAAAACGGAGAAAGCCAAGAACAATAATTTATTTTATTCATTTAATTTGCTATTATAAGTTTACATATTTTTATATAACACATTGTAATTTTATTTGTAATATTATTACTTACCAGACTACAAAATCTAAAATTCTAACAAAATTACAAAATATTGTCTTCTTTTTATCTTCTGAAAGTTTAACGACAGATAACTTCTTTCAATCTTCCATGTGATATTCTTATCTTCTAGTAGTATTGCCTGGAAGTATTGCTTTCGCCTAAGAATTTCTCCCGAAACTTCAGTAATACGAAAATGATTAATGCAGCATACAATTTGGCTCCCAGGCGTTATCGCCGAAAAATTGCTTTCCTTGCTGGGCAGGCACAAAATACGAGTATTTATATTACTACACATGTTATCGATTTCAAAAATTGTATACAATTTTTCTCTAAATTACAACCTAAAATATAGTAATTTGCTGCTTCAGGATCACGGTTGCCACAGTTGGTAATATTCAACCAAAATTGGTAACATTTAAACAGCTTGGAAACATGGTAACATTTTATTCATTTTGGTAACCTTTTGAAATGAAATAATTAGCATAAGAAAAAACATTTGATTTCATACTTCCATTAGAAAATTTGACGAATTGTGATCTAAAATGTTACTTACAAACAGAAGAAAACATGAAGCAGTGGCAACACTATTTGGGAGAATTGAATCAACACTATTTGGGAGAATTGAACGAAATACATTCGTCTCTTTCGCACTAACGAACTCTTTGTGCTTTGATTGGTCTGAATATAAAAGTTTTAGAATACCTGTGGACTAAATAATTTTGCATTGCAATTGAAAGGCAATAAAATTCAATAAAAGTGAAGAAAGTTATGCCATATTTTTTATTTTGCTTTTAGTTTTGTTTAATCTTTATATTGATGTATGATGGTGAAATAGGTTCTCAAAATACCGTTCGGAACCGGTGTAACACCGTAGGTCCCAGTCAGTCAGTATAAACCCCAAAAGAGCACTGCTCACTGGTTATGTGAAGCTCTCCCCGATCCCTTCATGGGATGTAATGGAAAACCATTTATTTATTTTTTATAGATGTATGTATGTAATATGACTTTCTGTAACGAATTATTTTAAATAAACATTTAATGTTCTAAATAAAAAAATTTGAAAATTTGGTAATTTTTGATAACTTTTTTGGAAAATTCTGCTAATTAAAAAATTATCTCTGTGGCAACCGTGTTCAGGATTTCATGAGCTATCGAATGAGACAATTTATTCAGCGAGATCATATGCCCGGCTAGCTCAGTCGGTAGAGCATGAGACTCTTAATCTCAGGGTCGTGGGTTCGAGCCCCACGTTGGGCGCAATCTATTTTTTTTTTACTTAGTTGTGTTCTACACCTTGTGGAATGATTTTAATGAACTTAATGAGAATTAGTTGCTGCATATTTGTAGATAAGTACGTGAAGGCAAATTAAAAAAAATCGATCGTATTAAATCGAAATCGTTTTGACATCTTCATGATGTTATTAAAAATAAAAATTTTCTAAAATTAATAATTTTGACAAAAATATTTGATTGAATTATCAAATCGAAATCAATTTTTGCTTGATCGGTTTTCATTACATACCGGAATATTTATGTCAAGAGACAGAGGATTCCATAATTCCATGAGATACCTTACTACGCGTTAGGTGTCGAATTACATAAGACAACCAATACTATAACAGAACCACATGCCCGGCTAGCTCAGTCGGTAGAGCATGAGACTCTTAATCTCAGGGTCGTGGGTTCGAGCCCCACGTTGGGCGAAGTAAAGTATTTTATATTGGTTACAATTTTCTGTTCAAAATCAATGACTATTATGTCATGCGTACTAAAAAGTCATACTAAAGTGTGAATAAGGAACGAAATAAACTTTCCGGTTGTGTTATTATAAATATATCTGTCTTGGGCTTTGTGCTCCTTGAATCCTGTAAGGTTATTTTCGATCGTTATTATTTCTCTTGTTATTATTTCGTATTTAAAAAATATACATACATATTTTTAAAGAATAACAGAAATAAAATTTGATTCATACAGCGCCTTAAAAAAATAGCTAAGAAATTCGTCAATTAGCAACAAAATATTGCACGCCCGGCTAGCTCAGTCGGTAGAGCATGAGACTCTTAATCTCAGGGTCGTGGGTTCGAGCCCCACGTTGGGCGCAAGAAAATGTTTTTAAAATTACAAAAATATGTTGAGAATGGATATCGTTAAACTAAAAGTAGGTGGTTGTATGTATGTGAATAAACTTGGAACTGAATCTGGATCCTGGTGTAATGTAACCTAAATAAAAGTGCAGCAGCATAGCAATATTAAGCGTGACAACGTTTAACATTTAAAAAAATCTGTGCACCAACTATGAGAATTGGTTCACATGAATATATTCTTCTTCAGCTCAGCGGCTGGAGAAGTAAAAAAAAACAAACAATTCCATAAAAATTCAAACAAAATTATACAAACCGTGAGGATACAACCAACCAATTCCACCATATTACTAACTTCATGCGGAATTTAGAAGATCTAAATTAACTTTCTACCGAAACTTCCACTTAAAGATCTTTAAAAGTCTTTTGGTCATATTTCTCAATATGTTTGCAACAAAACATATTTAAATCACAATCCTGATTAAAACCTAAAGGTTAAAGGTCCAATTAGTCTTGACGGTTGACGGTTGACGGTAAGCGATCAGCTGTTTGAGTTGGGGTTGCATTTTGGGTGTGTTAGAGAGAGACAACTAAAATTGACGGTTTACGACGGTAGACTTCTGCAGGTTGCATAATCAACCGTCAACCGTCAGCCGTCAAGACCGATCAGCTGTTATTTTTATTGCTTTTACTTCGACATTTTGTGCGCGGCAATACACAATTGCACGGCAACCACAATTTTCTTTTTATTTTTAATTTTTTTATTTGACACAGTCACTTTTTAACACAAAACCCATGCATGCAAATTATATTTTGTACAAATGCTCTTCGATCAACTTTTTTGGTTTTGTTTTGTCTTTCTACCGTCTAACCGTCATGACTAACCGCTCAATATTAAGTAGAACGTCAACCGTCAACCGTCCACCGTCAACCGTCGAGACTAATTGGACCCTAGTAGGGCAACAAAAAGTAATTGCTTTTGCTTCTCATCACATTTCAAAAACGTGTATGATACGAGCGTTAAGTGCAATTCAATTGTATTGGTTAGGAATTTGGAATCTATATTTCTTTCTCACACATCTGAGAATGTGATCATTATCCGAATTAGTCATTTGCACCCCTTAGCATCAATGCATTGATTTTTGTTGCCTGATCTTCAGTTTAGTCCTCTCAGGTATTTTTAGTGGTTCTTATTGTTCTTCTGATTGTATGTGCGTAATTTTGCTACGAAATATTTACATGCCCGGCTAGCTCAGTCGGTAGAGCATGAGACTCTTAATCTCAGGGTCGTGGGTTCGAGCCCCACGTTGGGCGCAATGCATTTTTTTAATTGGTTGTATTTTACTTTTGAAAAATCTACACTTAGTCTTAACGTACCTAATTAACGAGAATTTCTTGCTACATAATTATTAGTATTTATGTGAAAGATGACCGCCGGTGGTGCAATGGGTAGTGTGCGCGCCTCTTGTACAGGAGATCCTGGGTTCGATCCCTGCTCCAACCACCTTAAAATTTCTTTCGACGACGGTCATCTCGCTTAGTGACGGCGACACTATCGAGTATATAGCCATGAAAAAGCTTCTCAAAATACCGTTCGGAATCGGTTGTAAACTGTAGGTCCCAATCAGTGAGTGAAAACCGGAAAGCGCACAGCTCAGTGATTGTGAGAAGTTCTCCCCGGTCCCTTCATGGGATGTAATGGGAAACCATTTATTTTTTTTTATTTATGTGAAAGAAAACGTCAAAGATTTTATATAAATGGCAATAGTTCAAGGATTCGTACAGCTACACTTCCATACTATGCACTACACCCTACTTTGTTTCGAATAATTGTGATCATTGTCTGCGTGAGTTATTTTCAACCCTTAGCTCCAATGCATTGATTTTTGTTGTCTGATCTTCAGATCAGTCCTCTCAGATATAGTTAGTAGTTTCCACCCTTATTCTTTTGATTCTATGTACGTAATTTTGCTACGCAGTATTTATATGCCCGGCTAGCTCAGTCGGTAGAGCATGAGACTCTTAATCTCAGGGTCGTGGGTTCGAGCCCCACGTTGGGCGCAAAGTAATTTTTTTAATTAGCTAGTTTTATACACTTGTATAATATTATTTCATAAATTGAATGAGAATTGCTTGGTGCATATGTATCGGTATTTGCGTGAAGGCAAATTGAAAAACTATTTAATAGGTATGTCCGGAGATCGGGGATTCATATATCTACCATTCAATGACATGCCCTACAAATCGATTGGTTTAAAATTACATCAGCGTACACATGAGACAGCTAACAAAAGAAAATCATATGCCCGGCTAGCTCAGTCGGTAGAGCATGAGACTCTTAATCTCAGGGTCGTGGGTTCGAGCCCCACGTTGGGCGCAAAGTAATTTTTTTAATTAGCTAGTTTTACACACTTGTATAATATTATTTCATAAATTGTATGAGAATTGCTTGGTGCATATGTATCGGTATTTGCGTGAAGGCAAATTGAAAAACTATTTAATAGGTATGTCCGGAGATCGGGGACTCATATATCTATCATTCAATGACATGCCTTACAAATCGATTGGTTTAAAATTACATCAGAGTACACATGAGACAGCTAACAAAAGAAAATCATATGCCCGGCTAGCTCAGTCGGTAGCGCATGAGACTCTTAATCTCAGGGTCGTGGGTTCGAGCCCCACGTTGGGCGAATTTTTTTTTATAGGTTTGTGAACAACATATGTACGTTCTTACTTTCTGTTATGAGATACACAGTGTATATGCAGCACAAATATTTTTAATATCATGAAACTGTTATCATATTACAAAGGCAGTCTAATTGCTTGATAAAAGCTCTATTAGCGTTATATAGAACATAATTAATTTGCACCAAATGCAAACAGTTTAACACAGTCTGCTGCAGTCTGCTGCAAAACTCCGGAGTTAACTGTCATTTGGTTATATTTAACTCGAGGCAACACGAGTTATCTGCTAGAACTACTACGTCGTATCTGTTGCGTACCTTAATACATATTTTGGAATCGCGATAAGTGATACGTGAATACAAATTTAAGAAATAATTAAATTTATCATGTCGAAATTTCATCAAAACCCTATATAAGCAATTTACGATAAGAATTACGATAAGAAACGGATGCGAACAGTCTGCCACTGATTTCGAAATATGAATAGTTAAATGCCTAAGTAAATGCTCAATACAATCAAATTTTCTTCAACGTGTATTGGACTCGTAGTATTCGGTGTCTGCGCGTTGCCAAAGGTATATATCAGAAATTGAGTTAAACCAGTATTGACTGTCAGTCTCTTACGATCCGGTATAGAGTGCTCAAATAATGAAACATTTCAGAAAACTGGTCTTCTATTTATTTTAAGATTTAGATTTTCCCAAAAACCGGTTTCCGAATAACCGACCGATATGAAAACCGGCTATAGGTAAGGTGTTATTTTAAAGAACGGCAATTAAATAATTATAATTATTAAATTAAAATGTCAAGTTTTCATTGAAGTTTTAGTATTAAAATGTGGGAATCTGAACTAGTGCCTAGACGGCGATAAGTCCTCAACACTCGATCGGGGACCCCCTGCCAGTGGGAATCCGATTTGGTAGCCTGATCATTCTTTATATAGAGTGTGCATTAAAACGTATCACTGGCAATTAATTTAAGGTGAGATGTGAAATGAAATAAACTATCAATAATTGCGAACAACTGCTCGTTCTGTCTTTCGATCTAAATTGTATGTAACGGACTCTGGAAACCCCTGAGCGTATCCTAGCTTGAAATGGGACAACTCGTCCTTACACAGATGTCGCACCAAAATGTTAAAGGCATCATGCAAAGAATTGTTTTATTTTGAGTGCCCACCTTTGGCGTGGCCACATTGGCCAGATTTTTCTTTATAGCCAAAGAATTTTGTTTGCCCAAAAACAGCTGATTTCTTGTTTGCCTCTCAAAAGGTTTTGTGGACAGATTGCGGCAAAGAATTATTTGACGGTTTACGTCAAATAATTTTCTCAGCGTGACTCTGTGTGTTAATAAACATTTGGACCATCTTAGTCCTCTTTAAGGTCCAAGTAAGATAAACATATAATAGTACAGACACTACGCTGTAGTTGAACATTCGCAAATTATTCCCCAGTAAGATCTTTTTAGTGATCCAGCTTCTGTGGAGATTTAGGAATACAATACTGGCTATATTTATCCCATAATTTATATCCGTTGCGGAATCACCACTCTTAGCAATCTTGCATTGTAAATAACTGATTAATTACACATCCGCATTTAATGATCTCTCAATCGGAAGTGAACTATAGCACCCAGTGACAAATTAGTTAACTAGACCATAATGTCATCAATATTATGGGTCAGAAGTACATAGTGTATTCAAAAAACCGGTCTTTCGAAAATGTCGGTTTCGGTGTCTTCGAATATTCCGTTTTTCGCCAAACCGGTTTTCGGAAACTGCGGGTCCAAATCAGAGTCTGCAAGACTACGCAATGGCAAACTAAAGTGTGGGCCATATAAAATTTTGAATTTAATTTCTCTTAAAAAAAAATATATATAGACACAGTACCTCATTCGATCAACCCCATTTTTCAGTGCGAAACTGATTATGCGATTTTCGAATGCAGTGCGCATAGATCGATTGTAACTTTGGCTGTGTGTGGCATGAACAACAACATTTTGGAACAAAGACCACTGAACATAGCACGGAAGCGCTCGCCATTGATGGTACCGGCGGCACCTTTCTCATTTTCAAATAAAAATGGGCCAATGATACCGTCATGGCAAAAACCGCACCATACAGTCACCAGTGGTGGATGCATCGGCTTCTCCACGTCGTCGCGTGGATTGTCCGAACCCCAAATGTGTCAATTTTGTCTCCGTTAAAAATTGTCATCTTCAGCCAAGCGATCTTTAGCTCAATAAGCGAAGCGAAAACGCATCGGATGATCACGAGGCTTCAGTACTTGGACTTTTCCATATATTACATGGCCCACCCTTTATTTAGGTTCTGCATAGGTTTAGGTTATTGAAGTTGTAATTCTGCGTTGTTATATCACTGGTGGAGAAACTGGTTAATCGACTTGAAATAAACGGTAAAACCGCTTCTTTGAATGCACAAATTTTTAAAAAACCTACGTATTCAAAACCGAAATCGGTTAAACGGTTAGTCAAATTCCCACATTGTCTATCGAATATTTTCATATCTTTAGGTTAACCCTTTTTTCAGGTCTCCTGCAAGTAGCGAGATGTGAATGTGTATTGATTTTTTGTCAGCCTAGGAGAAGCAGGAAGCATGGCCTGCATGAATGATGAATGCCTGCTAGGAGCAGGCATGGTTAAATACCAACAAACTGCCTCAGAAGGCACACCTGCAGTTAATAAGATACTTCTATTAAAGTGGGTACACTTCCATCTCAAATAAATTATATGCGTTAAACGAAAAAAAAAATTAGTCGCGAACATTTGTCGTTTTTTTTGGAGTTTGGAGTTTCTATAACTAGTCTTTCGTTTCTCGTGAACGTTCATATACCGTTTGGTATAAACACATTTAGGGGTTTTATTTATTTTGGGTGTTTTATTTATTTCCGACAAGAAGATAATTTGTTTGATTCAACAAATGTACCTTTGTCGCAACGATATTCCCCAAAGAAAGTTAATTTTTCAGAGACTTCAGCTGTGTGTAGCGAAATTTTTCCTTGCATGTGCTTCTTCCGTATTATCTCGTTCATAAGTACACAGAAAAAAATAAAAATCAATTTCAATTAAAAAATTTGTTTGCTTGATTAATTTTTTAATTGATTTTGGTGAAATCACGAAAATGATAATATCAATTAAAGGTATTTGTAAATTTGTCAAAAAAAACTTTAATTAAAAAAGGCGTAAATTTGTTTAAAACATTTATTGATTTTTTTACAAAATATGGATTAAGTATGTAATCAAGTTAATTAAAAAAGTTATTGATTTTTTCGCTTTTTTTGATTTAATTTTGAATTGAATCAACTAAAACCCTTATTGCTTTTTTCAGCGTGAAAGCCCACCCCCTGCGACGACGCTAAAAAAACTAAAATGTTCTATTTTTAAAGCGATTTTATTCAAGGTTTCGCAGATACACATGTACTTATGTATATCTAAGCAATATTAAATTGTTTAGAATTTGGATTAATAATCGGAACTAATGTCCGGGTTTCTTAAAGTATTATTGTACATTAAACATTAAAAGTTTAAACGATTTTTATTAACTACGCCACACATATTGCCTCCCAACGGCGCTATAAAATTCAACTTTCTGTCAAATACTTTATCACAACAACTTTTGTTTACAAAAATTGCTTATATTAAGTTTTGTTAAGAACATATCATGCATATTTATATTAATTTCACTGCAAAAATTCGATAATGCACTCAAAAATTAAACATTTTTAACGCCGTGGATTTGCGCCTTGCCAACTCCAAGTTCTGTTGTAAAAAATAAACTCAAAAATAAATTGTAAATATGATTAAAAATTTTGTTGATTCAGTTAATTTTTATTTGAAGTGTTTTAAAAAATTCAATTATATTTTTAATTGAAATTTACAGGCCTATTTTTGTTTTCTGTGTAGTAACAATAATGTGGGAAAATACCCAGTCTTGTCCCTCGCCCGTAGATTTGATGATTGGTTGAAGTTTCTTACCCTTAAAATGAAATTTATATGATGCATCCGTGTACAGTTCCCATATCATGGGTACTATATTCCCGGTATCCATATTTGAGTAAAGATAGACCAGACTGAGTTTCGGTGTATATAATCGAAACCTTGTTAATTCAACCGATGGTTTCATGATTATCCGAAGCATTTTAACACACTTACGATTTTACAATAATAATTCTAATCTTCGTTTAATTAATTATGAATTTATATTTTAATAAGGCTAATACTCGTAACATTAAAAAGTTTTATTCATAAAAAGGTGTGCGAGATTTGAGAGACGATTTATCATACACAAATCGTCTCTCAAATCTCCTCTTTTAACTTTTCATGAATAAGCCCGTGATTGTTTTTCTATCTTGATTAATTGTTATTAATTTTGTTACAAAACCACAAATTTACAAACATAAACAATTTTTAAATTCCATTCCCTTAAATTTATTTAGACTTGTTCAAAACAAATTCAATATTTCATATTTCAAATGTCTCTAGGTGTGTGCGTGCAAACATTTCGTGGAAATGCTTAACCGCAAAACTGCACTCTGTAAACTTTGTCCTTTGGAAAATTCCACCTTTTTTCACCGAGTATTGATTCGCTCCTCATTTTAGTTTTCACACAATTGGCATTGATATTGATAACTTTGGAATATTTAACCTCAACAAAGTGAGAACTGTGTCGAACATAGATTTTCAATTTTGTTTAAACAAAAAGTATTTATTCATGGTTTTGATTCTTCTTTTTTTTGGTATTTTTCAATGTGGCAGTTCAAACCGAAACGATATTTTTGTTTTATTTTCGAGGTGAAAAAGTGAAAAGTGACAGTGACTCTGTACTGAAAGAATGCAGAAGGTCGTAAAAATATTGAATTGGAAATTTGCCGAGAATTTATTAAATCGTGACATTATAATATTTATTTACAGCTATGACAATTGTCACACAATGAACAGTTTGAAATTGTAATTAAAAAATCATTTGGAGTATTTTATCTCGAATATCATAGGAGTCAATGAGTTTAGTTTCTCCTGCATGTGAATATACTAAATTCCATAGTTGTAATGCAAAGTTGGACCTTGGACGCTCCGTATAACGAGTGCCTAACAAGGATGTTTATTAGGCTTAGTCCAAAGTTGATTTCAAGTAGATTTAAAAATACTGTCCAACTCCAATAGGTACATATCTGAGTTAGCTGAATCCAACCCTGATAATCATGATTGTGGCTAGTAAAACAACATCCATTCGCCGGAAGTTAGCAAGCATTCGTTCACTACATAGCTATTTGTTGAACACAGTTGAGTTGGGGTGTTGTGAATTAAACATTTTAAGTCAGATAATGCCATGAAAAAGCTTCTCAAAATACCGTCCGGAATGGGATGTAATGGGAAACAATTTATTTATTTTTTTAAGTCAGATGATGGTGCAGTGTTTAGTAAGCGGTTCTATGCATGCTCTGGTCACCTCACATTTCTTCTGACACCGGTCACCACGCGCAGCGGCGGCGACAAAAATGAGTATTAAGCCATTAATAAACTTCCCAAAACCACCTTCGGAACCGGGGGAAGGAATTAAATCAGTAGGTATTAAACCTAGAATGCATACACGCCGAAAAATATCGGCCCCTGCAGCATACTGTAGTCACCTGGCTGACTGGCGGTGACAATAACGAGTATTAAGTCATCAATAAATTTCTCGAAACCCCCTTCGGAACCGGGGAAACGCTATAGGTTCCACTCAGTAGGTACTAAACGTAGAA
The DNA here is from genome assembly GCA_963931995.1 of Phaonia tiefii. NCBI lineage: Eukaryota > Metazoa > Arthropoda > Insecta > Diptera > Muscidae > Phaonia > Phaonia tiefii. Next base: position 314,398,806 of record OZ008368.1, on the reverse strand, counting down.
AGCGTACACGCTGAAAAATATCGGCCCCAGCAGCATACTGCACGAAACATGTACATGTTTGTAAGCACTGTTTTCATGAATTGAACACGTGCTGCTTTTTTGTTTTTTGTTTTCTGTCTCGTATTTGTTTTTGGCTGTTTCCAAGAAAAAAGCCTCATTTGGGTCTGCAAAACATATATTATAACCTATTAATAATTGTGTTTCAAACATGTTATATTGAATAGGAAACACAATGTGTTTGAACATAAGTATAGTATATTAGCAACAAGCTACAAACACGTTATATTTGCATCCAAACATCAAAAAAATACAGATTTTTCAGCGTGTATAGCCTACTGATTGTGAAAGGCAATACTATGTCCCTTCATCGGGTGTAATGGGAAAATATTTCTTTTTAAGTTTTAGTATTTAATTTTAAGGTATATAAGTATGATATATGTTTTTCTCCAAAAGATTTTCAACAGCACTCTTTGAAATATTTACTACAGAAATCAAACCAAATTCAAACCATGACCGAGGTGCCACCATTTTTGGGATCAAACAAAATTGAATGCTCAATCCTGAGATGCAATAGAAAAAAGGTTAAATGCATTGCCCAACCTGTAAGAACAGGGCAGATTGGAGAAAAATACGACTTCGACCAATATTAAATAATTGAGCTAAATTCAGTTGAAGGCTCTACCAATGTCGGGGTCTTCATGCATATCGTCAACTTGCTTAAGTCGGCAAAAACTTTTGGAGGCCTCGTCTTATTAGCGTATATCTGATTGTATCGAAATACCTACCACTTGCAGTCATACACTCACAGAAAAATTCCGAATTAGCCGAAACCGAATTTAGAGGTTGTCACATCACTCTAAGTCCTCAGAGTGGTTGTTTTAAACTAATTAGAGGCTCACACAACCAAAGTGGAGGTAGTTACAATCGAATTACAGGTTGCCACAGCCGAATTAAAGGTTGTTAAAGCCGAATTAGAAGTTGCCACAACCAACTTAGGGTTTGTTAGAGCCGATTTAGAGGTTGTCACAACAGAATTAGAGGTAGTTATGACCGAATTAAAGGTTGTCACCACCGAACTAAAGTTTGTCGCAACCTGATTAGAGGTTGGCACAACTGAATTAGAGGTTGTCACAGCCGAATTAGAGGTTGTCACAGACGAATTTGAGGTTGTCAATTTAAAGGTTTTCAGAACCGAGTTAACTTGCTGCAACCTAATTAAGGGTATCACAGCCGAACTAGAGGCTGTCACTGCTGAATTAGAGGAAGTCGCAACTGATTTAGAGGTTGTCACAGATGAATTAGAGGTTGCCACCACCGAACGGAAATTTATCACAACCTGATGAGAGGTTGTAACAACCGAATTAGAGGTTGTCACAGCCGAATTAGAGGTTGTCACTGCCGAATTAAAGGAGGTTACAGCCGAATTAGAAGTTGTCACAACCGATTTAGAGGTTGTCGCAACAGAATTAGCCTAACCGAATTTAGAGGATGTCACAACATCACTAGAGGTCATCTGTGCCGAATCAGAGGTTGTCTCAACAATATTAGAGGCCAACACGACTAAGTGGGAGGTTTTTAAAAACCGAATAAGAGGTTGTCACAGCCGAATTAGAGGTTGTCACCACCAATTTAGAGGTTGTCACAGCCGATTAAGAGGTTGTCACAACCGAATTAGAGGTAGTTACGACCGAATTAGAGATTGTGACAACCGAACTAAAGTTTGTCACAACCTGATTAGAGGTTGGGACAACTGAATTAGAGGTTGTCTCAGCCGAATTAGAGGTTGCCACAGCCGAATTGAAGGTTGTCAATTTAAAGGTTGTCAGAACCGAGTTAATTTGCTATAACCTAATTAAGGGTATCACAGCCGAATTAGAGACTGTCACTGCCGAATTAGAGGTAGTCGCAACAGATTTAAAGGTTGTCACAGATGAATTAGAGGTTACCACCACCGAACAAAAATGTATCACAACCTGATGAGAGGTTGTGACAACCGAATTAGAGGTTGTCACAGCCGAACTAGAGGTTGTCGCAACAGAATTACCCTAACCGAATTTAGAGGATGTCACAACATCACTCGAGGTCATCCGTGCCGAATCAGAGGTTGTCTCAACAACATTAGAGGCCCACGCGACCAAGTGGGAGGTTTTTTAAAATCGAATTAGAGGTTGTCACAGCAAATTATAGGTTGCCACAACCAAATTATGGGTTGTTAGAGCCGATTTAGAGGTTGTCACAACCGAACTAGAGATCATCAGGACCGAACTAGAGGCTGTGACAACTAAAATTTGTCACCACCTGATTAGAGGTTGTCACAACCGAATTAAAAGTCGTCACAACCGAATTGGAGTTTGTCGCAACCAATTTAAAGGTTGTAACAACCAAGCTAGTTTGGCACGACCTAATTATAGGTTGTTGCAACCCAGCCGAATTAGAGGTAGTCGCATTTGTGACCTCCGATTTAAAATTTGTCACCACCTAATTAGAGGTTATAAAATAAATAAATGGTTTCCCATTACATCCCATGAAGGGACTGAGGAGAACTTCTCACAATCACTGAGCTGTGCGCTTTCCAGTTTTCACTCACTGATTGGGACCTACAGTTTTACACCGATTTCGAACGGTAATTTGAGAAGCTTTTTCATGGCTAGATACTCGATAGTGTCGCCGTCACTATGCGAGGTGCCCGCCGCCGAAAGAAAATTTGAAGGTGGTCAGAGCCGGGTTCGAACCCAGGATCTCATGTACAAGAGCCGCGCACACTAACCATTGCACCACCGACGGTTAGAGGTTATCACAACCAAATTAAAAGTTGCCACAAACGAATTGGAGGTTGTCGCAACCAATTTAAAGGTTGTAACAACCTAGTTAGTTTGGCACGACCTAATTAGAGTTTGTCACAGACAAACTAGAGGTTGTCGCAAACGAATATAGAGGGTGTCTTAAGCGACTCTAAAATTTTTTTCTATTAATTAAAAACGAGTTTAGTCAGAAAGAATTGTTTAGCGTTTTATTGGTGATTTATTTTCCTGCATTCTCGTAAATATTTGTGGGGTAATCTTTAAGGAAAAAAATTATTTGTACATGACAATTCCTACAATTTTTGAAGTCCGGGCCATCATGTGTCAGCGTACCAATTCTCAAGTGTTGAGTCGAACGAGTTAGGTCCCAACCCGTTCTATATAACGACAATAGCAATACATCTCAAACGATTGACGTTGTACAATTTCAGAACTGCTAACATAAGTCTATCCTGACGGCTGATAAATGATAACATTTTCTGTTATATACATAAGACATTGTAACGCAAAATTCATAACTGTAACATTTTGAAATACCTTTCGTAATAACTAATTTATAACAGAGATCTCTTGATATCACCGCGACATGAACAGTTACACGTTCTTCAACTTTGTTAATATAATATTTGTTTTAAAATTTTAAACGTCCCGTTTGAAATATATTTATAATTATGTTCTGGTAACCGAATTAAAAATACAAGAATTCATGAGAAATTCGGTTACAGCAACCGAATTAACGCCAAATTCGGACATCGCAAACGACTTAAATCCAAATTCGGTAACTGTAACCGAATTGGTGTCAAATTCGCTGGTTGCAATCGAATTTGATGCCAATTTCGGTTGTTGCAATCGAAGTCATTTTGTTGACAGAATGAATATAATTCAGCCGCAATTTGGCGGTAACGGCCGAATATACGGTTGACATAACCCCTTTTCTAACAATTGGTTCTCTCAGGCTAAACAAAAAGATGATAGGGATATGTTTCCAATATTTCTAACTACAACTTATTGTGTTGGTTCCTTCACGTTCCAAGTTTATAAAATTGAAAGCATAGATCACCATTAAGATTACTGTAAGTTTGGACTTTGCTCTCTGTTCTAAAACCTTATTAATATATACACCCCCAACCCCTGCTCCATATGCCGCTCAAATCACAGATCACAATTTTTTTTGACATTTTGTCTCACAACATTCAAAATTATCCCACTTTGTATACTCGTATCTCAATTCCGTAGTGAATAAAGAATGCAAATGACTCCAAACTGCATTTCATGGTAAATTTTTAATCATCTCCAGCATTACAAACATCTACAAACAACAATTTACTTCTGCTTCTTCATTTTTCATCCTTTCAAGCGCCGCACAGAAAATCGAGCATGAAGGACATTTCTTTCGAATTAGACTTCATGGAATTCGTTTTTTTTTTTTGCTTTTGCTTTTACTTCTGCTTCTTTTCTTTTTTCAATCGCTTATGCAACGATGGTGCACGTTGCGTTAAGTGCAACCGCCTAAAAAAGTTCGTCCATTCATTAGGGCGGGGTGGACTGTTGGTCGGAGGTAGAGTCAGCAGTAGGTGGTGATTCAACCAGCAAATTGAGCATCATAAGAAAAAAGTGTTAAATGTGAAGGCCACCTGGTAAAAAGTCGTTACTCTGCTGATAGCTGGCAAAGTAAATGAAAAGTGTTGGTTTTTGTTGTTGTTGTAAATTGTGTATTTGTAGTAGTTGCTGTAAAATACACCTCTAGTGAATTGAAACCCCCTTAAAAGGTTAAGTTTGTGCATTTTTGGGTCGATTATCAATGCATGAATAGGAATCGAGTACATGAGGACATATGTTGGCAATGTCAGTAGAAGGAAAATAATCGTTATTTATTCATTTTAGAGGTTATTACTTGAAAGGATTCAAAATAATGTGAATGAAATAATATTTAATTGGTTTGAAGTTTTTGGATATTTGTCCATAGTCTATGTTAAAAAATTAAATATTTTTAATCAGGACTTTAAAATATTCTAAAAAAAATATATTATAAATTGGAACACCTAAAACTTTAAAATCAAAGAAAAACTTTCTTCAAAAAAAACAAAATTTTAGACAACTGGATTTTATTTGAAGAACGGCTGTAGCATTAGAGTCTAATATTCTTCCTAAAGCCCCGTTATCAGTTCTTGCGAAATTTTCGTAAAAATTGTGTAATTTATGTCTAAACGGAACATTTTGTTACAGAGAGTTACCACCTGTCTTCGATTTATCTTACAAATATTTCAATTATAATTCCTTTAAGCACTCCGTTTTATATTTAATGCATGCGGTATCGCTTTTGGTTGTTAAAACTGTAAAAATGTCAACATTCCAGTTCCAAACAACTATCAAACAATTGTTTTCGTACGAAATAACTTGGCGTAAGAATCCTGTAATTAATTTTGACTACGAAATTTTCGCAAAGAGCTGAGAACCAAGCTTATGAAAAGAAAGCGAAATTTCCGCTTCATGAAATTTTCGCTATTTTTTATACACGTACTTCTTATGGCAACGAAAATTTCATAAAAACTGAATACCGTGCTTAACTATTGAAATTCAAAGAGCGCAGGGCAGAATATTATTGCATATTAATTTTAGAATATTATTATTGAAGCCAAAGTTCAAATATTTAGAAATCATATATTTGTAACAAACTCTGCAACAAAGTTACTAGATTTTCGCGGTCCATACTGGATCATTCTTTTGCTAAAAAATAAGCTATTTTGCTTAACTTTCAACATTGACCTCGAGAGGCCACATGTAAACGTTTTTCGATTTATTCCTAATTTTTACCAAGTATATAGTAATGCCAGTGACCAATTTTTCCATATTTTACCAAAATCCGTTAGACAATGACCGGCTTTCGTTAACCTGATTTTAGAAAATCCAAATTTTCCTAAACTTATAAGTTTGACCTTAAAGCGCTGCGTCTTGTCCAATTAACCCCAAATTTTCTGCACAGTATTTCTATATCAGGGGCCACATTATTCCGCACGTCGCTTTTGAATTTCAGAAAGACAAATTTCCAACAGTTAAAAAATATGTCTCCTGTAGAACACCCAACTAGGAAACCGGTGACCTGTGCAGAGTCAACCGTTATTTTGAATTTATTTTTTGGAACGAAGTTCCTTATCGCACGTTGCAGGATGGGGGCTAAATGAAAAAAAATTAGACAAAATTTTGTTAACACTATTTTGCTACAATCCAGTACTTTATTGTCAATTATATTGGGTGCTTTTGCTTTGGGTTGTGTCTAGATTAACATATGTTGGGAAATTTCTTGTTTAACGGGAAGTTTGGAGCCTGTAACCAATATTAAGTATATATTGTAGTTTTGAATCCAATAAAAAGTAAAAGAAGACGAAGTAAAACTTAAAGAAGTCTAAAAAAAAATTTTATTAAATAAGTGCCTTTTCCTAAAAAAAAGTAATTTTCTCAAAATAATACCTATTCATATTCTTAAACAAAGTACCAATTCTTAAAAAAAAGGTCTACCTTAAAGAACTACCTTTGCTTAAAAAAAGTAAATTTTATTACAAAAAGTGCCTTTTCTTAAAAAACGTAATTGTTTGACGGTTAACATCTACAGGCACGGGTAAGGCAATCTATCAAAGTGAACACATGCAAACAACACACAGCGTTAGCATCACATACGTGGTTGTCGTACAACAATAGTCTCTGCCAGAAAATAAGTATGATGGTATTGATGTAGCCGCAGCGAACACACAAGCAAGACGTCGTCGCCAAAGAGTATTGAATAGTATAGACAACTCATGAAATGAATTGTATGACTCAAAAGCACAACAGCGACATCTGACGAATGATTCAAAACGTATTACTTTCTTTTTTTCATAACTTGGTCCATTCATAATTTTGATGTGAAATATTGATGCATTTTGAAACATTTATGCCTTTTGTATTGTTTTATGTAAAAACATTGTCGAAATGTTGCATTTGTATTGAAATATTCTATAAAAAGAATATGACATGTTTATACAATTTTACTCAGACTCTCTACAGGAGAACGGAAAAGAGTGCAATAAGTTCTCTATACTGTTCAACACTTTTTGTCGTCACTCTATTTATGACAAAACAAAATCAATTATTTCAGTGATCTACATATTGCTTTATTTATTTTAACAATATTACATTTAATGTTAAAGCAGAAGTAAGAAGAAAGAATGTGCAGTAGCAAAAGAGCCTTCAGCACAAAAAAAAAACATTTCAAAATACAACAAAACAATTTTAAACTAAATTTTGTGTATAATGGAAATAAGTAAGAGTTTTTCAACAGAGACGCTACAAAAGTAAATCGATAGGGACAGCAAACGACGCCATATCTTTTCCCGCCCTTTTGACATTTATCTTCAGTAAGGTTTGCCATTTCATCATGGAAAGATATACGAGCCAACAACGAGTCGAAATTATTAAAATTTACTACCGAAATTTGGAGTCAGTGGCCTCAACTTTAAGAGGCCTACTTTAAGAGGCCAACTTTAAGAGGCCTCAACAATGAGCGATGAGGCTCATTTCTGGCTGAATGGCTTCGTCAATAAGCAAACTATGCGCTATTGGTCAGACAGCAATCCACACGAAATCCATGAGTCACCATTGCATCCCGAAAAAATTACGGTTTGGTGCGGTTCATGGGCCGGCGTCGTCATTGGGCCGTACTTCTTCCGTGATGATCAAGACCGGCACATTACTGTGAATGCGAATCGCTACCGTTCAATGATAACCGAATATTTTTGGCCCCAATTGGATAATATGGACTTGGAGGACATGTAATTCCAACAGGACGGCGCCCCAAGCCACACATGCTACAATCAATTTATTGGAAACCAAGTTTGGTGAACGTGTTATCTCACGAAATGGCCCAGTCGATTGGCCGCCTCGGTCGTGCGATTAGCCGCCATAGATTATTTCCTGTGTGGCTACGTCAAGTCTATCTTATACACATTGATCAATACCTATTAAATGAATATATTAATGTTTAAAACGGGGTGAAATTTTTCAAACACAATAAAGTACATATATATTGATGTTTTAGTTCAGTATATAATCGTATCAATATACTTCAATGTGCATCAATATAATTGAGGCTTTGTCAATAAATTCTTTCTTTGTCATTGAACGTTTATATGATGCATTCGATTTTTTTTAATTTTCCAATGTAACATATATTATGTGTTCATAGAAATCGAACAGGTACCGTGTAACAAAAAGCTAAAAACAGTACCACTTCTTTAAAAAGTACCTGTTCTTAAAAAACAGGGACCTAAAAATATACTTTAAATAAAATACGTTCTATAAAAAAAAATTTTTCATAAAAAAAATATTATTTTACAAAAAGTATCTTTTCTTAAAGATCCTTTCAAATTATCGTATTTTTCAACGGGCGCCCTTGGCGTGTTGGAACTAACTAGTACATAATATATATCGAAAGGAACTTCGTTCCAACCGGGTCCCCTGATAACTATTTTAATTTTTTATTGTTGTTTTTAATGAATGAAAAAAAATAACAAATTATTATGACAATTACGTTGAATGTGAACAATGTCTGCCTTAATGATAGAAGTAGTTTTTGGAAGTTTAAATGCAAATTTATTCGGTACGTCCAGCCATAGTACGTCCAATCAATTGTGTAGACGTTGCAGAAACCGCACTTTGGGTTCTTGCCACCAAATTGCGTTTGCCGCAGCCGCATTAAAATTATCTGGACTGAGTCAGTTGAAACAATATCGATTGATAATTGATTCGGTTGTGACAACTCAATCTTAAATTATATTCGCTGTGTCAACCAAATTTTCCATTATTTCGATAGCAAGAACCGAATTTGGAATCAGTTCGGGTGCAACAACCGAAATTTGCACCAAATTCGATTGCAACAAGCAAATTTGGCACCAATTCTGTTGCAACTAACAAATTCGCTATGAATTTGGTCGTAATTACAAAATTGCACCTTAAGTCGGATCTGTTGGTAGTTCGAGTATTGGTATTAATATTTCGGATCCAGCAATAAAAGAAACAATCATTTATCATTGGAAATGGTTTTGTTGTTTTTCAAAATACTCTCCGCCAATGTCAATACGCTCAAACCAAATTTCCGAATCGGTTATTTCAATCCGATTGACTCGAAATCCGTTGACCACGCAGTCAAAAGAAGTGACTGGGTGCCAAATCAGGGCTGTACGGCGGATGACTCATCAACTCGACATGGTGAGTGCTCAAGTACCCCATTGTTTCAACTGATGTGTGAGAGCTCGCGTTGTCCTGATGGAAAATTATCCGTATTCTCTTGTTGTTCTTCCTACATTCTTCGAATACTGCTGACAAGCAAATGGTGGTATACCACTCAGAATTGGCCATCCTACGTTTTACTAAACGCATTGTGGCCAGATGACCGGTTATACCGAAAAAAACGCGATCATTTGCTTCAATGTGCTTCTTCCACGAACAACTTTTGTTAGATTTAGCTCGTCTTGAAGGACCCATACGGTCGATTGCTGTTTTGTTTCTCATATTCATAGATCCATGATTCGCTTCCTGTGACGATGTTATACACAGCATTTGTGTTACCGCGGTTTTAGTTTTTTTCCATTTCTTTGCTCCAATCGACACGAGCCTTTTTTCCATTCGTAAAATTATGTAGGATCCAACGAGAACAAATCTTTTTCACGGCCAAATGAACATGCAATATCTTATTGATGTTTGTCGTCCTAATGTCCAGGGATGTCTTAATCTCACGGAATGCCACATGTCGGAATTGCTTTATCAATTCACGCACAGCATCGATGGTTGGACCGAAGTTGGACGACCTTCACGAAATTCATCCTGGAGCGAAAGGCGTCCTAGACTGAACTCTTGGTACCAGCTACTTACAGTGGTTTTTGAGGGTGGTTCATCACCAAAATTCGAAACAAGTTTATGGAGACACTCTTGTCTCGATAATCCACGCCGATAATCATAAAAACTCATTGCACAAACATTTTCAGGGGTTAATTCATTAATTTATATATTTTAATTATATGTTTAAATATATATTATAAATAATAATAATATTAATTAAATATTTTAATTTTAAGTTTCAACGTACTGTGAATAGAAAAAATAATGCTTGTATGTCAAACTTTCCAATGGAAGTTCCAGTTTTTCATCTAGCAAAACTATTATTGGCAGGACCCGAAATATACATGGCAACGTCGTAAAAATGGATTTCGGGTGACTGACCTGTGGCATAGCTTGCGGATTACCTGTTATGGACTTTCTGGAAATAAGGAATATATCCGGAATCATGAGGAAATTCCATAGATTAATTTTATCGACCTGCTGTCGATAGGTACGCGTTTTTGAAGTAGGAAATTTTTATATTTTTCTTATCATCGGAGTCCCTCTTGAGTCACAGTATTTTTTGCTTTTCAAATTGCAAAAAATAAATTTTATTTCATTTTACCTCGGTGTTGCTGAAATATTTCAGGGGGATAAAAGGAGGAAACTTAAAAATACTACTTAGTTAATATTTGTTACCACAATAAAAAAAAAGTGATATCTCCCCAATATCGCTATTGTTGGGATTCAATTAATATACAATTTTAATTGGCCAAAGTTGACCAAAAACTTTTTCATGACGAATTAGGATTTTATTATTTAATTTAAATTTGTTTAAAATTAATTGAAATTACTGTTAAGATGGGGTGTAAGTTAATGAAACACAAAATATAAGGCTGTAATTTATTTAAATTTAATGTAATTTTGTTTTGTGCACGTGGCAACTCTGAAATTTTTTCGCATATGTTTCTTCTGATTATTATGAAAGACCAACGCAGTATAATTATGAAAACTTATAGCAAAAATTTTGGAGAGTCATACTGAGATGGACTTTCAGTCGAGAAAGTGCACCTAATGTGTCAACCATTCGAAAAGTGGTCAAAAACTTTTAAGAAACTAGGTCGGTTATAGACAGAAAGATCCCTGTTCGTCAACGTACCGGTCGGCCTCTTGAAAGCATTGCTGCTGTAAACGAGAGTGTCGCCGAAACGCCGCAACCGTCAATTCGGCAAAGTTCTCAACAAATTCAAATTTCACGAAACCCTACGCAGCGAATATTGACAAACCACCTCCAGCTTCAAGCGTACAATATTCAGCTTACTCATGAGCTCAAACCAGCAGACCATGGAAAGCACCGGCAATTCGTTCAATGGTTAATGGAGCAAAGTGAAGTCAATGCAAATTTTTCATAAAAAAGGCATCTTCTCCGATGAAGCACATTTCCATCTGAATGGCTTCATCAATACACAAAATTGTCAAATTTGGGGCCCAGAAAATCCTCATACAAGCCACGAGAAATAAATGCCCCCAAAACGATCAACTGTCTGCAGCGGATTTTAGTCAGGCGGCGTGATTGGGCGTTACATTTTTTAAAAATTAGGCCGTAATTGCAGTGACTGGGAACGGCATTCGTTACAGGAACATGATAGCAAAGTTCTTGTGTCCTCAACTGGACACCATGGATTGGGACGGCATGTGGTTTCAGCAAAACGCAGCCACCTGCCACACCGCGCATGAAACAATCGATTTATTGCAGCATCAATTCTCAGAATAAATTATCTCAAGAAATTCTGAGGTCAACTGGCCGCCAAGGTCATGCGAGCTAACTGGGTGCGATTCCTTTCTTTCCGATTTTGTTTGTGAAATTCCAGGTTTATGCGAATAAACCACAAACAATTCCTCAGCGCAAATCCGAGATCCAACGTGTCATCGGTGAGATGAAAAACTCATGAAAAGTTTCATGAAAAGAGAAGTGGCCTGTCTTCAGAGCCTTGGGGAAAATTTGACGAATATTTCATTCCATACACACTGGAAAATCTGTATTTTGTTGTTGTTTGGATGCAAATATAAAGTGTGTTTGGAGCTTGTCGCAAACATAATATATTCGTGTCCAAACACATTGTGTTTGCTATTCAATATTACATGTTTGAGACACAATGATTAATATTTTATAACATATGTGTAAAAGAGGAACAGCGAGAGAGTCTATTTTGTAGGTGTGTATCTGTATTTTTTCATTATTCTCTCAGTCAGTGTTTCAGTCGCATATTCCTGAATGTGCGTGCAAATTGCAGATGAAGTCGGTGTTTCTTATTTTGGCTGATGTATTGCGTTTTAGTTTCATGTATTCAGTCATCACTGGTTCATCGGACATAGGACATCAAAAGCGCTGGGTCAGTGAAAAACGGAGGCTTAGACGGTTAAATGGTTTGTGATGTTGCTTTGGTTTTTGTGTGTGTGTTTCGTATATATAAATGTGCGGTACCAAAGTGAGAAACGATTTTGATACAAACTGGAAAAGGCAACAACGTGAAGCCCTTTGTCTGTGCGAACCTTTACTGAGAAAATCGGAACGGGGGACCATTTGTGAAATAAATACAAAAAAAACACAAGTAATTAATCCACGCTTGGATTGCGTGAACTAGATTTGTATATTGTTTGTGTAGCAACGCATAGTGATAACCAACGCATAACTGAAACCATCCGAAAACAAAAACGTGAAAGACAACAAAGAAATGAGAAGCAAAAGAACAGCAGATTCCCATTTCATGAAAAAAACAAATATTGCATTCAGTGCAAGTAAACGTAAAATACGGCATTTTAAATATTTTAATTGTTTATATTAATTATTTATAAATGTGGATTTCTATTGGTGAAATTAAATGTAATATATAATACACATATATTGAAATCAAAGAATAATTCGATTCTAAATATCATTATGTTTGGGAAGAAATTCGCATATGTTTCCACGTAAGTATATGTATGTTTTGGGGGAAACAGGTGAATGAATGCTTCTACGTAAATGTATGGATGTTTGGGATGAAGAACACATATGTTTCTACGTAAAAGCAGACATGTTTGTCAGTAAACATGAGTTTTCAGTAAACATGATACTGTTTGCATTTAAATACATGTGAGTTTGGGACTTGCAAACATATGAATGTTTGAAGTGTGTTCCAAATATATAGATGGTTCCTGCAGAATTAGTTTGGGAAACTATATTAGAGAGGCCGGTATTTTTCAGCGAATAATTAATCGGCACATGCTTTATTTACAATCCATTAAAAAAAATAACCTCTATCTCAAAAAATACGTGTTTTTATTTTAAAATTAAAAAGGGAATTCTTAATGAGACAGCCTCTATATGCAACGTGTATTTCTAACACATTCTAAATCACGTCCTGCTCACAATTATTATATGAAAAATGAAAAATTCACATTTTGAAAGAGACAGTTTAGATCACCAAATGAAGAAATTTCATCATAGCAATGAATATATTTCAATTGTGCGTTGAGTGTATTTATTTTTTGCGATATTTCCTTTTCATTTCTGAGATGAACACTTTGTATCTTATTGGACTGACTCATAAGCACTCAAGCAACTCTCCTTTTTACCTTGCCAACTCTGAAGGTAACAAGGCTCCGTCTATACATTAACTTGTTATTGCATTAAATCATACGTCGTTCTTCTCATCCCGTTTGGATAGGAATATACAATTATGGATTTCATTTGAACTGAGGTGTGTTGGCGTACAGCTCGGAAGCAGACACATTTCATTACCTACTATTTTTAGAGCTAACCTTAAGCTCTATATTTTTTCCTTCGGTTCTTTGTGTTTCGGTGAAAAATCTATAGATTGCGTGTTGTAAACAATTTGTATGTATGAATATTTTATGGTCTACAAAGTAAATAAATACATTTACCAAAAATAAAACACTCCCAGTGAAAACGACAAAGACCATGTTGAATTCTCAATTCCTCAGGTGCCGCTTTACAATTTCCATCAGTAGATCTAGTTAAAAAAAAAAAAAGATGAGAGAGAATCAAAGACAACAACAGCAGCGACAACAACTACTGTAGGTTTTGAAAATAAATTAATTTAAACAAAATGTTGATATTTACATACTGGTATTGTGTTCGACAACCCCGCCAACAAACGGGGACGACTGTCAGTCCCAGTTCCAGCGCCAGACTATCATTGATATCATTTATTGGTGCTAAGGCCATCAATGGCTCTGGTAACACCAGAACTACAAACATTATTAGCATTATTATTATCATCATCATTATGATTATTATCACTATAATTATAATCATATTCAGAAATTTATTCAAATGTCATTTACAAAAAAAACAAAAACAACATAACACACCACTACATTGTAGAGCTGATATTTTTCTATGGTCCATGATTTTGCTTCATGTGATTCATACATGGGACTTTTTGAATAGCATTAGATTTGCATTTTACTTTTGGATTAAGTATTTTTATTTAGATCTGAAATTAGCAATTAATTGTGTTCGCAACTTAAATTAAACTAAACATGGTAATACATTTGTCGACAACCATCTTTGATTCATTTATCAATGAATTTTCAGAACTTTCAGAATTCATTTATACATCTCTTCGAAAAAGGACCACCTACCTTGCAACGCAGTCTACATACTGAACTTTTTAACTAGGAAAAAATTGGTTCGAAAGAAAACAGGGTGTTAAACACACATTAGCATAATGTTAAAATATTCTGCACCATAGTAGGTCGTCGTCGGTGGAAATTCGCTCCACTTACCAATCAGGAATTTAATGATTTTACGCCTATCACCGTATCACTTGTGACGATCTAAATGTGGCAACGACGTAGATTCATAATAGCGCTTACAATGTGAAACACTGTTTTTTTTTTAAATATTTATGAAATATTTTGGAATACATAACTGGCTTCTTCTAATCGAAATAATGTGAATTTTTAAATAACAAAAACAACCCAAAGTCTTGTCAACATATCAATTATTTGTCACACAAGAAATCATTGTCAGCGGAAACATCATCACTGTCACCATCAGCAGCGCCATCATCTCCATCAACACCGTCACCGACACCGCCAGGGGCAACAGCGTGAAGCATTTTCTCTTCATTTCATTTAAAAACTTTTGTATGTAAATATTTTTATCATATCAATTGAAATTTTATTTAAATATCTGCGAAGAAGATGAAAATACACAATTTCTGTAATTTTGTCTCTCTGCCTACGGATTTCTTATCGAAGATAACACACAAGAAGAGAAACACAAAACTTCTCTATGAATTTTTGTGAAGGGGACAAAGTGGTTCACCAACTTCTACATACATACATGCATCTTGGCATCTGGACAATTTTTAATTAATTCAAATCTGTAAAAAACCAGTTCCTGTCAATCTGAGCATAATTTTACATAGGTTTTTAAGTGTGAGATCAAAGGTAATTTCTGTGGCAGCTGTAAACAATTAAAGGGCCAAAAGTGATTTAAAAATGAAAGCTAAATTGGTTTACAAATACCCAATCATATTTATACTGAGTTCTACTTAAAAAAGTTACAAAAATAAGTTTTTGACCACCAAAAACAAAAACATTTTAAATCCAAAAATGTCAATGGAATTCGTATCTGCCGAACAATATTTCCTTTCCTTAAAAATGTTACTGGAAAAGTTTGACTTTTGTTTGGGTGAAGCAATTATTAGAAGTTGTCTAAATAAGGAGAAAATCATACAATCAAAGAAAAATGTCGTTCCCTAAACAATAAATTTTAATACAGCTTAACATTAGTCGTGTTTTGGTTACAAGCAAGCGACTTGCTAAGTTGCAAAGAAAAGGGCAATTTAGCGATAAGTAATTTTATTCAAAAATATGAATAAGGGTTGAAAACGGCAAAGTATGCCAAAAGAAATTTTTTTAAACTTAGCGAAAATGTTTCTGGTCGCTAAGTTCTCGCTAAGTCTTCGCTAAGTGCTTCATACAAAACAAGCGAATATATAAGCAAGCAGTGTAACCAAAACACGCTTATTGTTTAAAGAATTTATTTGCCACAAACTAAATTTCATATTTTATGAAGCGCAATCTAGGTGTCAATTATGTAGGTTGATTGGAATAAAATTGTTGCTGAAGTAGAAGTAGATCAATTTCTGCGCGACAGTTCAACTACATTCACAATGCCAGCGCACACAATGAAATGAATTGAATTAAATTAAATTGAATTGAATTGAATTGAATTGCATTGAATTGAATTGAATTGAATGGAATTGAATTGAATTGAATTGAATTGAATTGAATTGAATTGAACTGAATTGAATTGAATTGAATTGAATTGAATTGTATTGAATTGAATTTAATTGAATTGAATTGAATTGAATTGAATTGAATTGAATTGAATTGAATTGAATTGAATTGAATTGAATTGAATTGAATTGAATTGAATTGAATTGAATTGAATAGAATTGAATTGAATTGAATTGAATTGAATTGAATTGAATTGAATTGAATTGAATTGAATTGAATTGAATTGAATTGAATTGAATTGAATTGAATTGAATTGAATTGAATTGAATTGAATTGAATTGAATTGAATTGAATTGAATTGAATTGAATTGAATTGAATTGAATTGAATTGAATTGAATTGAATTGAATTGAATTGAATTGAATTGAATTGAATTGAATTGAATTGAATTGAATTGAATTGAATTGAGTTTAATTGAATTGAATTGAATTGAATTGGATTGAATTGAATTGAATTGAATTGAATTGAAATGAATTGAATTGAATTGAATTGAATTGAATTGAATTGAATTGAATTGAATTGAATTGAATTGAATTGAATTGAATTGAATTGAATTGAATTGAACTGATTTGAATTGAACTGAATTGAATTGAATTGAATTGAATTCAATTGAATTGAATTGAATTGAATTGAATTGAATTGAATTCAATTGAATTGAATTGAATTGAATTGAATTGAATTGAATTGAATTGAATTGAATTGAATTGAATGGAATTGAATTGAATTGAATTGAATTGAATTGAATTGAATTGAATTGAATTGAATTGAAATGAATCGAATTGAATTGAATTGAATTGAATTGAATTGAATTGAAATGAATTGAATTGAAATGAATTGAATTGAATTGAATTGAATTGAATTGATTTGAATTGAATTGAATTGAATTGAATTGAATTGAATTGAATTGAATTGAATTGAATTGAATTGAATTGAATTGAATTGAATTGAATTGAATTGAATTGAATTGAATTGAGTTGAATTGAATTGAATTGAACTGAATTGAATTGAATTAACTGATGTGTTCTTTGATGGAAAATTTAATAATATCAAAACCTGACATATAGTACTATATTTTCAAAATAATAATGACACTTTTTACGGGCAAACAAAAAAAGACAACAAATTTTATTTTGTGTTGATTTTGTATTAATTGTTTTACAAAAAGTTCAACATACTGTTTTCCATACGAAAAGAAAAAACCGAAAAATAACTAAAATTGAAACCTAGAATTAACGGGTTTCACCGATTTTCCGCATTCTGTGAAACCGAAACCCGGTTTTCCGAAGAAGTAATTTTTCGAATAAGTCGAAATCCGATTATTAGAAAATGCCAGTTTATTGAACACTCTAATACTTAACCATGAAAAAAGCTTCTCAAAATATAGTTCGGAACTGCAGGTATAAAGCGCACAGCTTACTTGTTGTGAGAAGGTCTCCCCAATTCCTTCATGGGATATAATGGGAAACCATTTTGTTTTTAATTAGTAAAAGATAAAGAAGCTTATATATTTTTGTTGAATGATCTTGCAATATGTCTCTTTTACCATGTGCAATTTTTTAGCGCCACTTTTAGGAAGTAGAACATTGGCTTTCAAATATCCAGAAATTCGAAGTTCTTATATTTCAGTTACCTGAAATTTAAAACTCTTCGGGACATCCATAAGTTTGTGTAGGCCCATTTTTGACCGTGGTTTTTTTTGGGGAAAAATAAGAGCTTTAGTGTAATGCTTCAACAAGGAGTTGAAGCCGGAGTTTGAGTCGGAGTTGGTGCCGGAGTAATACTAGAAGTTGGAGTAGGACTATGAATAGGAGTGGGAGTTCAAAATCTTAAAATTGAGGAGTTGGAGTCGAAGATTTTAGCATTTTAGGAAAACGTCAGACTTCTTCATAAAATTGATCCAGTCGATGCAAACGAATGCTGAGCGTGCGAGGACGGTATGAAAAAGGTGGAAGACATTTTCGCCATTGCAAGGTTTTGACAGGAGTAAGAACCAAACATCTCTCAGGTGATAAAATACCCTCTTTTAAATAAGTAAGGATAATAGAATAGTAGACTGGAGAAGACTGAGGAAATTTATTCGCCTTACGAATTTTCAATAGAAAATTTAAGGTTTATCTCGGGAACATGAGGGGTACTCAAGAGGCCTAGCTACTGATTTAAGTGTGAGACCTTAAATGGGTCAGGATCTGAGGCACACAAATGATTCAAATTCTTCTTCCCACCCTAACCTGAAACAACTTTTTGTAGTCACTGCCATCATAACTCTAGTATGTACTATTCTATGGCCTTTAACAATTTTAATGAGTTTTCATATCCCTTAATGGCATCTGGGGATATAATTCTGAAATCCAAAATATAAACCTTTTTGCTTACAAACTATTTCATCGTAACTACTGTGACAATTTCTTATTCTGAAGGAACTACCTTTTAAAGCGAATTTTATATATAAATGTTCACAAGGGCTGTGGGTATTTCGGGACGCTACTCTGAAATAAAATTTGAGAAAATTGTTCCGATGAGTCAAAAAATAAATAATGCGGCATTTACCAATCAGTTTGAATTGTAAACGATTTTTTCAATTATAAGAACATTGTTTTCCACTGAAATGACGCAGCCTTCCACTGAAATGACGCAGCCCTGACTAACTTTTTGATTTTGGTTAGATTGATATAAACTTCTTTGCAGAGGAAAGACCGTTGTTTCCATTTAGTGAGAAGGCTAATTTGCATTTTAAACTCACAATATTACAACGATAGTGATGAAAGCTTCTATTCTCCTATTTGATAAATGATTGCTTGATAGTTAAGACCGCACAACCTCTCTTCCATGTGCAAGAAATTCACTCAATCAATGTTGGGTTCGACTATCTTAAATGAAGGAACTGATTTAATACGAACTCATCTCAGACTTCTATATCCCAAATAAAATCCTTGATTAAATACAATAAAATTGCCGATAATTTTAACTGTACAAATTTTAGAGTTTTAATCTGTTCGACACTTTCGAATAAAACCTCCAGTTGGAGAACACATACGGTTGGACATTTTGTTCCCACCAAATTTAAATTCTCATAAATCAAAACTTTAACTTCGTAAATCGTAACTTCAACATCACCGCCGCCACCGCCACCATCATCACCAACGCTGCAACAAGGCTCATCAAACAATTGTAACGCAGAGACGTGATAGCCCACCATCAACATCAGGCAGAAAAAAATCCCATCACATTCATTACCTCTGCTTCATGGTAGAGCAATGTGCGGTAACAGCGACGATGCAACACAGCCTCCAGTGTTAAATTGGTAACGACGAAACAAATCAATTGCAATAGAACAACAGGCAGGCCGAAATCGGGGAAATGAAAGGGTCCCTCTCTGTCTCTGTACTTCCATCAGTCGAGCATGAATGTTTGTCATGTAATCAAATCTAATTAACAACACAAAAAACAACAACAATCTCATTTAATATGTGAATTCACAATTCACATCGGAGCGCAATTACCTTCTCAGCTACAAATGTGAATGTTGGAAAACTGCAAATGATCGATTTGTAAAATTCACATGACATCTCCATCTTTCAGTCAGCACTGATTGGAATTCATAGGTTTGAAGAGGGGCATGTCATTAAGAGCAGTGTTGTCAATGCCGTGAAGACGAAGGGGAACCGAAATCCATTAATATCGATCCATTGTGCATTTTTTCTATTTTGGTTTTTGCAATCACTGCGGAACTGGTGCCACTGGAGTTTTTGGGTCTTGTTTGACAATTTGTTGGTTACAAACATATCGCATACTAAACACAAAATAGTCATAACTCAAACTTTTCAAATTTTCATTTTTGCTTTGCCGCACTTCAACAAACAATTTGTATTACCAATTGATTGATTGGTATGCCGGTGTTAGCGTCTCGCTCATACATTCGTCTAAATTACACATGCAATTTATTTAAAATACAAATGAACAGAAATGCATTCGCATAGTTGCATTCCATTTTCCACTTTTCCCTAAAATACCTAAGATTGGCAACTAGGGAATCTATATGGAATTTCGTATATTGTTTCACAGTGAAATCGTAGTAGCAGCTAAACAAGTGAAAAGGTCGAAAGTTGGATAATCTCGCAGCTGAGCAGATAAACATTGTTCACTGTGGAAACTTTGGTATATAGATCACGGCTCAATATAAGTAATTGACCAAGAAATTTGCATCCATATCAATGGAGTTATTGGAATAACTTTTCCGATTATTTTAATAAATTTTTGTGGGATGGGGAATTAGCATGGTTAAAAACAAAGATTAATCCCTTCCCCCCAAAAGTTTGGAGTTTAAACGTTTTTTATATTAACGCTTTGATTTCGAAGAATCAGCTCTATTCGAAAGTTTCTCCTGGAGCCCATTCCCTTTGTTATGTGAAATGGTCACCAAATAACCCTTTTTTCATGGAGAAAAAGTTAATAGTCAAAATATTGCTATGAAAATTATACTCAAGGAGACGTTTACCACTGAAAGACAAAAATCACATGAGGTGTCAGGGGACACCTGGTTGGAACGTGTGTATATTGTGTACTAGTTAGTTCCAAAACGCCTAATGCGCCTGTTGCAAAATACGATAATTTAAAAAAGATACTTTTTGTAAAATGATAATCTTTTTTTCAGAAAAAATTTTTTTTTTTGATAGAATGTATTTTTTTTAAAATTATATTTGTAACTGGTCCGCCAAATAACTTTTTTTTTTTGAAAATGCTATCAGAAAAAAACTACTAAAAATTTTCTCAAATTTCTTTTTTATTTGAAAGTACAATCCTTCCGGTTAATAATGGAAAATAATTTCATTCAAATGGCTGCCTCGGCTGGCCATGCAGTAGCCTACACGATCGGTCAAATTTTTAAGCACAATATCGATTGTGTGCAGCTGTATTTCACCAATGGCTTCACGAATATTGTCATTTAAAGCGTCAATTGTCTCTGGCTTGTCGGCGTAACACTTATCTTTGAGGGCACCCCACAAATAATAGTCGAACGGTGTCAAATCGCAGCTTCGAGGTGGCCAAACGACATCAGCTCTGTGGCTGATAATGCGATCTTTAAAAACAGGGCGCCAAACATCGAGTGTAGCTTCGGTTGTGTGGCACGTAGCGCCGTCCTGTTGAAACCAAATGTTGCCAATATCCTCCTCTTCAATTTTTGTGAACAAAAATTTGTTCAACATGGCCCGATAACGATCGCCATTGACTGTAACGGCCACTCCTTGCCCATTTTCGAAGAAAAATGGCCCAATTATGCCTCGGGACAAAAAATCCGCACCAAACAGAGACTCGTTTTGGGTGTATCGGCTTTTCAATGTATGCGTGCGGGTTTTCTGTGCCCCAAATGCGACAATTTTGCCGCTTTAAAGGACAATATTTGTGAAGCCATTGGTGAAATACACAATCGATAATGTGCTTAAAAATTGGACCGATCGTGTAGGCTACTGCATGGCCAGCCGAGGCAGCCATTTGAATGAAGTTACTTTCCATTATTAACCGGAAGGATTGTACTTTCAAATAAAAAAAGAAATTTGAGAAAATATTCAGTAGTTTTTTTGTAAGAATTGGTATTATATTTTCCCGAAAAGGTCCTTTTTTAAAGAGAGGTACTTCGTTTATAAAAAGATAATATTTTTTTAAGAAAGGGTACTATTTTTAAGAAGAGGTACTTTCTGTAAGAAAAAGCCATAAAAGTATGATTTTTTTTACAAAGAAGAACTTTTTTAAGAACAGGTACTGGTTAAAGAAGTGGTACTCTTTTTAGGAAAATTTTATTTTTTAAGAAAATGTATTTACTTTCAGAAAGGCTGCTTATCTTAAGAAAAGAAAAGAAAATGTATTATTTTATTTTTAAGAAAATTTAATTTTATGAAAAGGAATTTTTGTAAGAAACGGTATTTGTTTTAAGAAAAGTTATTGTTTTTAAGAAACGTTTTTTTCAAGAAATGGGAATTTTTTTAAGGTTTTTTTTAAGAGTAGGTACTTATCAGTGATGTGCGGTTCCGCGTCTTTTAAGAACCGGTTCTGTCGAGTCCGGTTCCGAGAAGTACCGGGTATTTGGACCGGTCCCGGTTCACATCAAATTGATGTCCCAAAAATATCTTATTACAAGAATATACAATTTGATAAACATACATATTTTTAGCCCAGTCCAGCTCCGAGGAGAACCAGGTATTTGGACGGGTTCCAGTTCTCAGCAACCTGCTGTACCAAAGGGGCTTAAGTGAAATATTTTATTCCAAGAATATAAAATTTGATAAACGCACACATTTTTTGCCGAGTCCAGTTCCGAGGAGAACCAGGTATTTGGACGGGTTCCAGTTCTCAGAACCCAGACGGGTTCCAGTTCCAGTTGTTAAAAATACAGACCCAAGTGTTGACACTTGTTGTTCCTTTCGATATCAGACCTTTTATTCATTAACCGTTTTACGATTCTTTTCAACCCGTTTTCAATTCCTATAAAATCGATTTTCGGTCTTTTTGAAACCGCTTTCGGTTCGCTTGAAGTCGCTTTTCAGTCCCTAAAGTCGTTTTTCAGTCCCTTTTGGTTCATTTGGACCCATCATTGGGTTAGTGTATGAACCGGTCCGGTCGGTTCTTGTAAAGAAGCGGTTTTTCGGAACCGGTTCCTCGTATCTGTGCATCACTAGTACTTATCTCAAGAAAAAATTTAGTTTGTTTCACAAAAGCAACGGCAATTTCTTGTAAGAAAATTTACTTTTTTTTAAACAAATGTACTTCTATAAGATAAGGTATTTTTTCTAAGAAAAGGTACTTTGTTTAAGAATATGAATAGGTATTTTTTTGAGAAAATTAACTTTTTTTAAGGAAATCCACTTATTTAAGAAAATTTTTTTTTTTAAATTTTTTTTTCACTTTGGCTTTTCTAAATTTACTTTTTATTGGGTTCAAAACTACAAAATATGTACTAAATATTCGTTACAGGCTCCACCTCGAAAACTTCCCATTAAACAATAAATTTCCCACCATATGTGTGACATCTAGTTAGTCTAGACGCAAACCAAAGGAAAAGTAAACAATATAGTTGATAATAGTGGGAGGTATCATAATAGTGTTGAAACAAAAGTTGTTTACTTTTTCTAATTTATCCCCCATCCCGCAACGTGCGATAAGAAAATTCGTTCCAATAACTTTTCTTCACCTCATGAGCCACTAAAGTTAGGAATTATTATAATAAAGGAATAAAATTATCTGTGATAAAAATATCCATAAGAAATCAACATTCCGAAACACGTATCCTTTAAAAAATCACTAATATAACATACCCTCCACATTGGCAACACTGAGCTTGAATCAACATGTACAACATAACTTCAACTCGCGATCAATCTATGTGGCCATTTTTTTGGCTGTGTAAGGAAATTTCATATGAAATCACTGCCATGAAACTGAGACGCTTAAAAGGTCTGCATACACAGAAAATATGTTGCCACATACAGCAATACAACCTTATTTAAAAGGCAGCTATCTCGGAGTTTAAGAATAATTCCTTGCTGTAGAGTTTCAGATGTGGTAAAATTAATTAAAATGTTGAAAATACTCATCATCATTAAATGAAACGAAATGATGGTATTTAATGATGGGTTTCAGTGCTTCGCATTTTGTGAAAAGCAGATATGAAACAGAAATGAAGCACCACAATTGAAATCTCAAATGACAAAATTAAATAGTGACCTTTTAGAGTTGATATGATCATTATGCTTTTGTGTTGCATTGAATAGATGCCAAATTTATTTGCTGTTACCTTGAAAATATCTTGCACGTGACGTTACTTGACTGTTGTTATCGAAGTGTCATTGCACTATGCCATTTATAGGGAGTTTTGCTTTAAAATTCATAAAATTCTTAGAAATAACAAAGCACTTCGATCGCAATTAGTGCATTTCATGTAGTGGGCGCTGGTAGGAAGAACTTTTACATACACGTTGAAAAAACCGTCCCTGTAACATTATGTGTGTGACATGGGACTGTCCGTGGAGGTGGAAAGTTTCTGATAGCCATTCACTTGGGAGTAGCGAGAAATGATTCCTTCATTGGGCAGGGCAAACAGCTCACTACTTCCACGCAGTATGTCCTGGGCAATGGCTTTTCCGAAACCTCTATTAGCTCCCTAGAGTGAGAAGCCGAAACAAATGAGCAGCAAATCGACTTTAGTAGGTGACTTATGTCACTGAAGCTCATCAAACAATCGGGCATATTATTTTGTTCTTAGAAGGCGGATGAGCCAAACATTCGGGCCAACGCCGGATAAAAAAAAAAAACCAAAAGAAGAAAATCCAGGTTCGACATACTACATCCTGGTCAGCGTCTGATCCATAATGGGCAGATCCAATCAAATATCCTGGCAGTAGGTAAAATGCAAAAACACGGTGGACTGGGTTTACCTCCCGCCACCGTGAGATTCTCATTTCATAAAAAAAGTAATGTATTCAATGGAAGTAAATGTAAAAAGGGTAATTTTAAATAATTTTATTTTTTGTATTAATTATTTAAAAATGTGGATATATATTGATAAAATTAATTATAATAAATAAAGAAAGAAAGAATAATTCGTTTCTAAATATTATTATGTTTGGGAGAAAATACGCATATGTGTCCACATAAGTATATGGAGGCTTGGGGGAAACACTCGAATGCTTCCACTTAAGTATATGGATGTTTCGGATTGTGCCACGGAAAAGCATACGTATTTGTTAGTAAACATGATAATGTTTGCCTCTAAATGCACATGAGTTTGGGCCTTGCAAACATATAAATGTTTGAAGTGTGTTCCAAACATATACATGGTTCCTGCAGAACATGTTGGGGAGATTATATTACAGACCCCTTTTTTTCAGCGTATAGCAACTCAAAAAGATCCCTACTGGCTTAACTGTATGGCTATAATTATGTCAGGAATGCTTCGAAACCTTCTTTTCAATCTATCGTAATCTAATTTTTTGTTGTTGCCTTAACTTCTCGGTTAATGAAATATGTAAATAAATTTAAGTTAAAATAGGAATATGGAATAATGATACCTTTCCTAATTAATATATTTCAGAAGCAGTTACATTTACCAATAACATCCAGCTGGAAAAATATTCAGTGAAGTTTGCCATTTCATTGTGCATCGTTTCACGCCGGCCGAATGTGTGGAAGTTATTTAGAAATATTATCGTAGTTATGGGGCTACACCAATCGTTGTAGACCTTCGAACTTAACCAATCGTTTAATAACAATTAATCGCCGGAATAACAATGCTCAAATTGGACTGAGTCAACACTAATCGAGCCGACCGCTTGAAGCACTCTCAGCGAAGCCGAGGCGGCCATTTGAATGATGTGCTGTTCCATACCTAATTAAACAAATCTAGCTTCAAATAAATTCAGAATCAGTTTGATATTTCACACCCTTGTTTTATTTAATTTTTTGACCTATCGTTCCGATCTAGTCGTCCATTATATTGATAAAAATGGGGAGTCGTGGCGCCCACATTAAAATATAAATTACCATTCAAATTCTCAAATTAGTCCCACACTTCCCAAAATATTGAAACACAAAACCGTAAATAAGAATTTTTTAAGAAATTAGAGATACTTCTTAAAGAAATATTTTATTCCCCCAAATATTCCCCCAAACATATTCTGCAGGAACCATGTATATATTTGGACCACACTTCAAACATTCATATGTTTGCAAGTCCTAATCCCACTTGTATTTAAATGCATGTAGCATGTTTACTGGCAGACGTGTATGTATTGACGTGGACACATATGCGTTCTTCATCCCAAACATCCATATACTTACGTGGAAACATATCAGTATTTCCCTCTCAAAGATAATAATATTTAGACACGAACTATTCTTGGAACTCAATATATATATATTATTTATTATAATTAATTTTATTATTATAAATCCACAGTCGTAAATAATTAATACAACTAATTAAAAAATCTATAACGGTAATTTTTACGTTTACTTGCATTTAATGCATTATTTGTTTTTTCCAGCTGCTCTTTTACTTCTCCTTTCTTTTCTGTCTCTCAGGTTTTTGTTTTCAGAAGGTTTCAACTATGCGTTGGTACACAAACAATATACATTACAAATCTAGTTCATGCAAGCCAAGTGTTTATTAATTCGTTGTGTTCTTTTTCTTATATTTCACAAATGGCCCGCCGTTCCGATTTTCTCAGAAAAGGTTCGGGCTGAAAAAGAGCTTCACATTGTTGCCCTTTCCAGTTTATTTTCCCAAAATCGTTTCTCAGTTTGGTAGCACACATACATGCATATATACTACACAAAAACCAAAGCAACATCAGAAACCATTAAACCATCCGAGCCTTGGTTTATTCTTTTTTCACAGATCAAGTGCTTTTGATATCCTATGTCCAATGAACTACTGACGACTGAATACATGAAACTAAATCGCAATACATCAGCCAAAGTAAGATACACTGACCTCATCTACAATTTACACGCAAATTCAGGAATATTTATGAATCACTGACTGAGACAATAACACAAGAATACAGATGCACATTACAAGATAGACCCTCTCGTTGCCTCTTTTCTGCTCTTGCTCTCGAGAGTGTTAAAACAGAGCAACAAAAACAGCTGTATTTGTATCACAAACATAAATATTAGAGGGTCGCAAACACATATGTTATAACATATTAATCATTGTGTCTCAAACATGTGATATTGAATAGCAAACACAATGCGTTTGCAGACAAGTATATTATATTTGCGACATCCTCCAAACGCATGTTATATTTGCATCCAAACAACAAAAAACGACAGATTTTTCAGCATCTAACATTATAGTTTTAAATAGCTTAAAGCAAACCCTAGCAAATGTCCCATTCTTGGAACAAGGTCTTTCCATCCGCCAAAGCCTGGTAAGGCATATGGTGATGATGATGATGATGAGGATGATGATGATGGTCATGATCATGATGATGATGATGACGATGAGGACGACAATGACGATAGCGACAACGTTCTTCTACTGAGGTTAATGTTAAGTTGGCCGTATTGTTTATGTTATTATGAATGCCAAACAAAGTCAAAACATATTGACAAATACAAATAAATTTAAACGATCTGCTTGGGAATGCCATCACAACAGTGCATTGCACAATGTTCATCAGCCTGCAACTTCTTTTTATTTCTCATTCTCCTCCTCGAGAAACCTGGAAAAATGTCTGTTTTCCATCTTCTTCAAAACGAAAGCGATCTTAAATTGTTGTTGTGTGCCTCTTCAATACTGGCACTCACAGATCACACAATGATCGTCGTAGGGCTGGATCGCAAGTGATCATCAAGAGCCGCCTTTGTTTTTTGGTTACACACTCGCTTGAATGCTCTAAAACTTTACCCACCATTACGGTTAAGTACTTGTTCTGCCATATAACGAAACGAACACAATGATGTTGATCATCGTGACGATATATTGATCATGAAATGTTTTTTTTCTGTCTCTTGTAGCTCTGCGATCTCGCGCTCATCTGTGTTGTGTACTGTTGTCCCCGCTAAAGTGGGCATATTTTATAGATGAGTTCCTACACGTTTGAAGATGAGAATGGGGGCTTTCGTCAAACAAGTGTACAGTGGGGGAAAGTGGATATTTATTATAGGCACTAGGAAATTTTTAAATACAAATTGTATATTTTTACACTTGTCATGGATTAGGTAAAAACTATGTTTAACCATAATAGTTTACACTTATTTTATACCACTGCTTCCATAGAATGACATTTAGACCACCAATCAATGGATTTTTATGAAACTATATAAATTCAAAATATTGAAATTGTTTAAGATTTACACCGGTTCCGAACGATGAACCCTAATGATGATTCGACACCCGTGATGCATCTATACCTGTACTCATTAAACAATTTTGGACGAAGTGTCGATACTATGAGTAAATACTCGGAAAAGTGCCGAGTAAATGAGGCTTGTCGAATAATATTTATATAAGAAAAATTCATATTCATTCTTTTGAAAATTTATGACGATTTTATGGCATTTGTAAAAATCTGTCAATACACGCAGGGAAAAACGTCTGTCCCAATCATATTTTTTCTGGTATTACAATATGTTTGGCGAAATTGAGGAAACATTTTTATAATTGAGAATTGGAAACATATTAAACATAACATACGCGAAGTAAAATATAAACATATTATATTTGATGTCAATTATGATATATTTAATTAAGTTGTAACAATTACAGTCCATTTCTTTTAATTTTTTTTCGTGTATTTGAAATATATTTCGTTATAACTTGTAATATGAGTATGCAAAATTCTCGATAATAGATACTGATGGCTCACAAATCCACACATCTTATCGCTGTACTCATGTATAGGTAAATCTATTATAAATCTTGTTTATTGTTGTGGAAAATTGAAAATGCTTCCTGTAAAAAGTTTACAACGTAAAGAACTGAATTCGTAGTTTTTAATATTTTACTGACTGACACAGCTCGTCCGTGGAACATTGGACCGCTTTTAAATCACTCCATCTTCAACCAAAAATGTTTACTTTCTGTTGTAGACGCTCCCCGTGGCTGCCAAGAAATCATTTATTTCCTCTTGTTCGAGGCCCTCGACAATTTTGAACGAATGAACTGAAATATAAGTACAGTTATAAAGGGTTCGCCATCTAACGTTTTTTTTTTTCAACTAGTGATTATTTCGTGAATGGTAACACTTAGCTCATGTCTGATTTGACAGATAATTGGTTGTATCCTTCCGCTGAATGAATATGGTTGTATATACGCTTGAACAACGCTGGGAAATATTACGACATTACTTTGAAAATCATGATAATGTTGCAGATGCCGATTTTGGCAATTTTGCCGATTTTGCCAAAAAAGTCGTCTTTTCAGATGAAGCTCATTTTGATCTTGCCGGGTATGTAAACAAGCAAAATTGTCGCATTTGGGGCACAGAAAACCCTCACGCATACATTGAAAAGCCGGTGCACCCAAAACGAGTCACTGTTTGGTGCGGATTTTGATCCAGAGGCATAATTGGGCCATTTTTCTTCGAAAATGAGCAAGGAGTGGCCGTTACAGTCAATGGCAATCGTTATCGGGCCATGTTGGACGAATTTTTGTTCACAAAAATTGAAGAGGAGAATATTGGCAACAATTGGTTTCAACAGGACGGCACCACGTGCCACACAGCCGACGCTACACTCAATGTTTTGCGCCATGTTTTTGAAGACCGCATTATCAGCCGCAGAGCTGATGTCGTTTGGCCACCTCGGAGCTGTGATTTGATACCGTTGGACTATTATTTGTGGGGTGCCCTCCAAGGTAAGTGTTACGCCGACAAGACAGAGGCAACTGATGCTTTAAAGGACACACAATCGATAATGTGCTTACAAATTGGACCGATCATGTAGGCTACTGCATGGCCAGCCGAGGCATCCATTTGAATGAGATTATTTTCCATTATTAACCGGAAGGATTGTACTTTCAAATAAAAAAAGACATTTGAGAAAATATTCAGTAGTTTTTTTATAGCATTTTCAAAAGAAAAAAGTGATTTGGCGGACCCGTTACAACTTGGTACCGATATTCACTTCAACCAAAAGCAGGCTACTTGTACAATAATCTCAATGAACTAAATGGGAAGTGCGAGGTAATACAAATACGCAACACAGAAAATCGAAATTCGCTGAAATTTTGTACATTGTTATTGTAGTTATTCTTTTCGTTATCAGTCGTCTTCGAGTAAAGAATGAAAATGATGGTTAAAAAAAATAAATGACTTCCCGTTACATCCCATGAAGGGCCCACAGTTTTACACCGGTTTAGGGCCCACAGTTTTACACCGGTTCCGAACGGTATTTTGAGAAACTTTTTCATGGCTAAATACTTGATAGTGTCGCCGCCACTAAGCAAGGTGACCACCGTCGAAAGACATTTAAGGTGGTCAGAGTAGAGATCGAACCCACGTCCTCATGCACAAGAGCCGCTCACACTACCATTGCACCACCGACGGCCAACAAGAATTATGGCGGCCAAGAAAATGATGGTTCAGTGGCATAAAAACCTTATGCGTATATTTGAAGTGCAGGCGCAGAAAGACCCGTCCACATAGGCTGATTCCTTCACGAATACAACGAAAATGTTTTAAGTTAATTTTTCATTACAGACGCCACTTCGTGAGGTTATGAACATGAGTTATGATTTTGAATAATATTGTTAGCGTAGCCGTCGGTGGTGCAGTGGCAGTGTGCTCCTGTACATGAGCTCTTGTACATGAAAATGGCTCTTGTACTCGTGAAGGAAGGTTTGATCTCTGCTCAGACCACCTTACACAACTTTCGACGGCAGTCAACTCGCTTAATAACGGCGCCACTAAAAAAACATCTCAAAAAATCGTTCGGAGTAGGTGTAAAACTGTAGCTGCTGATCAGTGAGTGTGAAGCTAGAAAGCGCAAAGGTCACTGGTTGTTGTAAACTTTCTGCAATCCCTTCGTGGGATGTAATGGGAAAGCATTTTTTTAACTGGTCAATATCTGAAGAGACTAAAACATCTGTGACTAAATTAATTATTGGAACGAAGTCACATATCGCACGTTGCGGGATGGGGACTTAATGAAAAAAATTAAACAACTTTTGTTTTAACACTATTATGCTACGAACCGTATTATCAACTACAGAGTGTCTGGTAGCAGATTTATATTTTAAAACTTAAATAAAAAGATCACTGAAGGATAGAATGGAAATGCGGATTTTATTTTTTAAAGAGTATGTCACCCAGATGTCTTCCGTCGTGTTCAACACACTGTTTAAATCGGAGCCTTGTGTTCTGCGCCACACGCTGCAGTAAACTTGGTGCATTTGAGCTGATTTCTCGACGAATATTTTCCGTTAGCCACAAGAGATTGGGGATTGTCATTATAAATCCTTTCTTTGAAGTAGCCCCATAACAAAATTCATGGGAGTTAGATCGAGCGACCTCGGTGGCCATGGGATGTCATTGATGCTCTGGTTGTGTGTGCACTCGTCGTCCCACCCTGTTGAAACCAGGTGTATGATGAGTACGATGGATGAGCTCGCAGGTTTGGCAAAAAGAATTCCGTAATCATGCGACGATAATTTTCACCGTTGACATACGTCGCCTGGCCTCGAGAATTTTCGAAAAACAATGGTCCAATCATCTCATGCGTGGATAAGGCACACCAAACAGTTACCTTGGGGCAATGCAATGGTTTTTGATGCTTCAATCGAGGGTTGCGGGTTCTTGAAGGCCAGTAACGGCAGTTTTGCTTGTTGATGTGGCCGTTTAAGTGAAAATAAGCCTCGTAGCTCCAAAAACTGGAATTTGCAGTGCGAAAACGCTCCAACATCGTTTCACAAATATTTTTTCGTAAATGCAAGTCATTTTCTTTCAGTGCCTTAACAATTTGAATTCTAAAAGGATGGAACTTCAGACCCTCTTATAAAATTTCATGAATAATCGCTCTTGGAAGTCCCGGTGAGGCTGTTCTTTTCGTATTGAAAGTCGCGGATTTTCACGTAAACTGCTTTCAACCAGTTCAATTTTTCGGGAGTCCTTGAAGATCGACTGCGCCCTGGCCGTGGGACATTCACAGCCGAAGCAGTTGCGCGGAATCTCTGCACCCACGAAAGAGTTAAATTTACACTCGGTCCATCACGTATTCGCCGAATACCGAACTTTGAACAAAATTGTCTACGAGCAACTACGTAAGAATCATTACTCCATAGCGAACGCACGATGCAGACTCGACCACTGCAACATCGTGAGTGACAAATCCGCACAATAACTTGAAATAATCGTATTTAAAAATATAAATTTGCCACCAGACACCCTGTTTATTGTTTACTTGTGCTTTGGGTTGTGTCTAGACTAACAACATATGTTGAAAAATTTTTTGTTTAAAGGGAAGTTTTCTAGGTGGAGCCTGTAACCAATATTTAGTATATACTGTAGTTTTAAACGCAATAAAAAGTAAATTTAGAAATGCCAAAGTGAAAGAAGTTTAAAAATAGAAAATTTTCTTAAACAAGTTTATTTTCCTAATAAAACTAAATTTTCTCAATAAAAACTACCTATTCATGTTCTTTAACACAGTACCTTTTATAAAAAAATAACTTGTCTGAAAGGAGTACCTTTGCTTAAAAAAAGTAAATTTTCTTACAAAAAGTACCTTTTCCTAAAAAAATGAATTATTTTTAATAAGTACCTTTTCTTCAAAAAGCACATCTTCTTACAACAAATTGCGTTTTCTTATTGTTTACTTGTGCTTTGGTTTGTGTCTAGACTAACATATGTTGAAAAAATTTTTGTTTAAAGGGAAGTTTTCTAGGTGGAGCCTGTAACCAATATTTAGTATATATTGTAGTTTTCAACGCAATAAAAAGTAAGTTTAGAAACGCCAAAGTGAAAGAAGTTTAAAAATATATAATTTTCTTAAACAAGTTTGTTTTCTTAATAAAACTAAATTTTCTCAAAAAAAAACTACCTAAACTACCTATTCGTGTTCTTAAACACAGTACCTTTTATAAAAAAATAACTTGTCTCAAAGGAATACCTTTGCTTTAAAAAAGTAAATTTTCTTACACAAAGTACCTTTTCCTAAAAAAAATTAATTATTTTTAATAAGTACCTTTTCTTCAAAAAGCACATCTTCTTACAACAAATTGCGTTTCCTTAAAAAACCACCTTTGCTTTAAAGAACACATTTTTTGTGAAACAAAATAACTTTTCTTGAGATAAGAACCAACACTTAAAAATGTACCTATTCTTGAAAAAAGGACCAATTCTAAAAAATTCC
Organism: Phaonia tiefii; assembly: GCA_963931995.1. NCBI lineage: Eukaryota > Metazoa > Arthropoda > Insecta > Diptera > Muscidae > Phaonia > Phaonia tiefii. The sequence goes on along the minus strand of OZ008368.1, from coordinate 314,365,994 downwards.
AATTTCTTAAAGAAAAAATTTTTTCAAAAAAATGCTATCTCTTAAAAAAAATCCTTTCCTTACAAAAGTTATTTTTCTTAAAAGTACATTTTCTTATAAATAAAACAATGCCTCTGCTTTTCTTGAGATAAGTAGCCTTTCTGAAAATAAGTAAATTTTATTAAAAAAATAACATTTTTCTAAAAAGATTATACCACTTCTTTAAAAAGTAGCTGTTCTTAAAAAAGGTACTTCTTTGTAAAACAAACTAATACTCTTCTGGCTTTTACTAACATAACGTACTTCTTCTTAAAAATAGTACATTATCTTAAAAAAAACATAAGCTTTTAATAAAAGAAGTACCTCTCTGTAAAAAAGGACCTTTTCGGGAAAATATAATACATATTCTTACAAAAGGACTTAAAAATATACTTTCGTTTAAAAAAATACATTCTATAAAAAAAATTTCTGAAAAAAGTTTATCATTTTACAAAAAGTATATTTTCTTAAATATCCATTTAAATTATCGTATTTTTTAACGGGCACCTTAGGCGTGTTGGAACTAAGTAGTACAAAATATATAGCGAAAGGAACTTCGTTCCAAGCAGGTGTCCCCTGACACCTGAAGTAATTTTTTTTTTGTAACACTCTGTAATTTTCCTCTCTTCCAGTGCAATTGTACTTATTTGAGGAAAAGATATTTCCTTATTTTAAATTCATATTCTTTGTACTCGTAGTCTAATTAAGTACAATTTTCTAAGATTTAGTTATTTTCTTCGTCAATTTTATGTAAAAATTTAGTACAATTAAGTTAATTTGAAGAAATGTTGGAGTCAATTTGATGAAGCTTGGACATAAGTCGTATAGTTTAGAATAATGCACTTAATAAAAGCTTTAATGATACCTCGCATAGACTTCTGTCCAATCTCTAATCTATCGGAATCAGATAGAAAAAAATAATAAAATAAAATTAAGATTGTTGTGAAGTATTGTGATTCCAATAATAGATTATATTTAAGCTATCAGACAACAAGACATTGATTGTGCAATGTTCTCCCTAATCACTTCATTGGAAAACTTTATTTATTTATTTGACCAGATCATGGCTACATCTAAATTGATCACCCTATTCCCCCACTGTGCCATCATTAATTCAAATGTTAAAGTATTTAGTTGTTCCTCATAATGTATTGATGTTTAGAAATGTTTATACAAAACTCTAAACATTTATTGTACTCGTATTCCTTGTCCACATAGCTCTAACATCAAGTCCGTCATCATACTAATACTTATGTGTGTATGTCTCGTTATTGTCTCTAGTTTCAAGATGCATCTTTTGATACCATTTAGTTAAACATTAAGATGGAAAGAATGAAAACAGAAACAACAACAAAAAACACAATCAAAAACATTGTAAATATGTTAAATGTCATTACTTGCGATGACGAAGATCGATCCATTGCGATCGATTGTTGTTTGATGAGAAAAATAAAACCACATTTTAGTAATTCAATGATTGCAAATTTGTTGGCATAATAATGATGATAGAAGAACAGACTCGAACCGAACCGAACATAACATTTTTCCGATTGCCAGGAGGAAGAACATGGCATCTAAAGTAGTTTATGTCAAATTAAGATTCTACAAAATGGAAAGACAGGAATATAAAAAAACAATGTTGTATCAACTAATTTGAAATGAAGTTTTCTACGAAGGAAGTACTGAGGCAATCTGTTCCTCTGTGTAGGTATAAAAATAACAAAAATTCTCAGAATATTAAAGGCTGAGAAAATGCAATTTCAGTAGCAGAGTTTAGTTTTAATTAGATTTTTTTTTATTTTGTTTGGAAAACAATGGGAATACTGAAATCGTTACAAACTGGATACTCAATATTTGAGTTTTTATAAAAATTTTGCAGCAATTTCCAAATTGAAAAAAGACACCATGCGTGCCCTATATGAATTTGCAAATAAGAATTTCTCAGCTAAGACTCGCCTACTTAAAAAAAGGAAAAACGCTGAAAGAGAGCCAAAGAAAAACTACAAGGCAAAATGTGATTGTTTTAGTTTCTTTTCTTAGGCTTTTTAAACTGCCCCTCGCATTAATCTGCATGCTATTTAAATAGTTTTTATCATAGTTCCTCTTTCAAATGCATATTACATGTTCCAATTTGTTATGGATTAAGCGCCGTTGGATGAAATCGTTACCACACCTTCCCGGTAGTCGTCGAAAATATTCAAATTAAGCGTTTCAAAGAAGCATAGAGATCTGTTAAAAAAAATCAGCCTAATGGAATGAAATCGAAGCTGCGACAGCCATCTATGTAAACCTAAGAAAAAATTGAAATACACATTTCTGATAAAAATAAAAGCAAAGTATGGTCAGCTATAATTATTAATTAATTAAGCGAGAAAAGAAAAATTTAAATTAAACTGAGATAAAGCAACTGCATCTGTGACGAAGATGATAACAAAGCTAATGCTGATGATGCACCACGCAAACGGTCCGATTACACTATGCAACATTTTTGGAGTCATCGCGTGCAAACTCCTACTAATGTGAAATTACTCGAAGTACTTATGGAAACAAACAAACCTCTTTTGGGATTTTGCTAGTTTAGCTGCTGTTCGGATTTTATGACCTCATGTAAATTTTGGTTAAAACTTAATTTTTCCGAAGAACATGCAATTTTTCAAACGGCTATATCTCGGAAACCAATTAGAATTTTCTTTTCCTGTCTTCGGCACAGTTGTAGCGATAGACTAGGGTAAAAGAGTTACTTGACACTCTTTTACCCTACACCAAAAAAAACTGCATCTAGTGCCAGAATTGCAAAAAATGTTCACCATTTTTGGCCCATAGCTGACAAACTGTAGACTTACATCAGATTTTCACACGAAACTACAATTTTTACCTTACGATATATCTCGTCGACTAAAGATCTTTTATTTCTATCAAAATAAATAAACAAAATCACATGAGGTGTCAGGGGACAACCGGTTGGAACAAAGTTACTTTCGCTACATATTATGTACTAGTTAGTTCCAACACGCCCAAGGCGTCCGGTGAAAAATACGATAAATTAAATGGTTCTTTAAGGAAATATACTGTTTGTAAAATGATAAACTTTTGTTGAGAATTTTTTTTATAGAATGTATTTTTTTTACAGTATATTTTTACGTTCTTCATGTAAGAATATGAAATATATATTCTCGAAAAGGTTATTTTTTTAAAGAGAGGTACTTCTTTTATTAAAAGCTAATTTTTTTTAAGGAGAGGTTCTATTTTTAACAAGAAGTAGTTTCTGTAAGAAAAAGCCATAAGAATATGAAATTTTTTTACAAAGAAATTCTTTTTTATGAACAGGAACGATTTAAAGAAGTGGAAAGGAAAGGATATTTTTAAGAATATTTACTTATTTTATAAGTAGCCTTTATCTCAAGAAAAGGAAAGAAATAGTATTATTTTATTTTTAAGAAAATGTACTTTTAAGAAAGGAATTTTTGTAACAAAATGTATTTTTTTAAGAGATGTTTTTTTTTTTAAAGAAAAGTTTTATTTTAAGAAATGCTACTTTTTTTAGGGTTGGTCCTTTTTTTATGAGTATGTACATTTTTAAGAGTGGGTACTTATCTCCAGGAAAGTTATTTTGTATAACAAAAGCGGCACTCTTTATAGAAAAATTTAGTGTTTAAGAAAAGGCAATTTGCCGTAAGAAAATTTACTTTTTTAAAAAAAGGTACTTATTTTAAAAACAAATTACTTTTTTAAAAAAAAAGGTACTTTTTGTAAGAAAGTTTACTTTTTTAAGCAAAGGTACTTCTTTAAAATAAGGTATTTTATTTAAGAAAAGATACTTTGTTTAAGAATATGGATAGGTATTTTTTTTTTTTTTGAGAAAATTTACTTTTTCTAAGAAAAGCCAGTTATTTAAGAAATGTTCTTCGTTCAAACTTCTTTCACTTTGGCTTTTATATATTTACTATTTACTGTCTTCCAAACCACAATATATACTAAGTATTCGTTACAGGCTTCACCCAGAAAACTTCCCTTCTAGACACAAACCAAAGCAAAAGTATACAATATAAGCCTCGTTCTTTTCGTCCAGTTAACACGTTTCTCCATACAAATGAAAAGTGTATGCGTTACAGTCGATAATATTCCCCTATAAGTCGAGCAGTGGATAGTAGTGTTGTCGGGTTTCAAAAAAAGTAAAATGGATGAAAATGTGAACTTGTCAACATATTTTAGTTTCAAGATTTTCAGCGTTCCCTGGACAGACTAAAATTTTACTGTACTCAAGTTTTGTCTCGCAGTTTGAAATTCAAAGGTGGCAAGATGGGTAGCACATGCCTCTAACAACCTCGAGATTTCGGTTCGAATCCTAGTTAGGTCGCATATCTTTTTAATTTTATATTTAATTATTAACTATATTTTAATGATTTTATTTTTTTAATATTGCTGGGAAATGAGTTATGTTAAAAAATAGAGTAATTAGTACGAGAAATAATTAAAAAAATATTTTAATTGTGTGCCTTCTCTGAGGTTTGAACTCACGTTCTATCTATTTGTAGGCAAAAATTTATGCTCTAGGCCAGAAGCTCTGACACACAGCTAAAGTGGCAAATAAAGAACAAATACATTCGGGTACATGTTCAATATTTCTATTTTTCAACTGATACAGTTGACAAAAGTGCAAAAGTACTAGTATACCCTTCTAGTATTTATATACTGGACGAAAAAAATTAGCTTATAGTTGAGTATAGTGCTTTGTAGCATAATAATGTTAAAACAAATGTTGTTTTAATTTTTTTCGTTTATCCCCCATCCCTCAACTTGCGATCAGGAACTTCGTTCCAATAAAATAAATAAGGAGATATATTAATTTTCCAGTTGTATTTTAAATAGAAAATTCGAGAAATGTAGCAAACGGCAAAAAATAAACATAAATTCTTCAATATCCATTGAACTTTATGCTCTCGGTGAAGGCTGTGAAGTTGATGTTCTTGGTTTTTACGTTGGCGGTGAAGGTCCGTGATCTGAATCATCATCGCCATCTGAGCTTGACAATACATTCAATGGCTTATCCCATCTGTTGGACCAGTATCTCGATTTCACCCTTTGTTCGTAAATTTCACGAGAATTCAATCAAGTAAATAGCCTACTGTTTATTAAAAAACATTCATCTATTTCGTATGATTTTGCCGACGAACAAGAAGTATTGTAAATAGGGGTTTGCCAAATCCGTGTCATAACGTGCACGTGTATTAATATATACATCATTTTCAGTCTTATATTTGGTACATAACGTGGGGCGAAAGTTTTTAAAATTGACAGAATTCAAATAAAAACATTACTTACTTACAATTTTACAACCCAAACAAAAATCGCGATTCTTGTCGAAAATGTGAAAAAATTTAAGTTTTTCGATATTTTTTTCAATTTTGAGGCCTAGATTTTGGATTAGTTAATATCACAATTTTTTTCTCTTAGTCTATGGCTACAATTCTGCCGAAGACAGGAAAACCATGTTACAATTGGTTTCTGAGATATAGCCGTTAGAAAAATTGCATGTCCTTTGGAAAAATTAAGCTATAGCCAAAATATACATGAGGCGATATAAAAGCCGAATAGCAGCTAAACTAGGAAACAAATAGGGTTTTGTTAGTTTCGATACGTACTTCGAGAAATTTCACATGAGAATAAGTTTGCAGTTTATGTGTTGCACTGTGTTACAAGCAATGAGAATCGATTTTATCCCATTAATGGCTGATCCAAAATTTCATAGTAATGTTTTAATAAATATTCATGGCATTAATATCGAAGTGACCTCTTTAATAAATGTATGTATACTTTGAGTGGCCGTCGGTGGTGCAATGATAGTATGCACCGGTCTTGCAAATGAGAACCTAAGTTCGATCTCTGCTCTGAGCACCGTACATTTCTTTCGACGTACATTTTCTTTAACGAACACATAGTTTATTAAGAAAATTTGTTGTAAGAAAATTAACTTTATTAAGAATAATATAAAATAATATTTTTTTTAAGAAAATGTAATTTTTGTAAGAAAATTTCCTTTTTTTAAGCTATGGTACTTGAAGATAAGGTTTTTTTTTTTTGAAGAAAAGGTACTTTGATAGGAATATGTACTTTGTTTGAGGAAATTTAATTTTTTTAAGAAAAGGTACTTATTTAACAAACTGTTCTTTTCTTAAACTTCTTTCACTTTGGATTTTCCAAATTTACTATTTATTGGGTTCAAAACTACAATATATACTAAATATTAGTTACAGGTTCTACCTAGAAAACTTCACATTAAACAAGAAATTTCCCTAATCTAGACATAAACCAAAGCAAAACTAAACAATATAGTTGATAATACTGGGTTGTAGAATAATAGTGTTAAAAAAAAGTTGTTTAATTTTTCTCATTTAGCCCCCATCCCGCAACGTGCGATAAGGAACTGCATTCCAAAAACTAATGTCAGAGTTTTGAATAGTACATATTAAAAAAATTGTGTAACATCCCTCGTTATTTCTTGTGAGTGTTGTATATTTGGTTTCGATCATCTATTTGATTGCCATTGCAAATTTTAAAATTAATTATGAAAAATGTATAAACCAAATGTTAAAAGCAACCGGACAGTAACAGAGAATTTGAATTGATTCCGTCATGATGTTTAGTGCCGACATCATCCATTCATCTCTCCCTTGCCATCGTCACGAGCCTCCATCACAGGTTGTGGTGGCTGGTGATGTCTCTCGCCTGATTTAGTGGAGGGTCAGCATAAATGCATTTCAAACGAACACCTGTTAAAGATTAACAGAGCGTATCGCCGCTCTTTTGCTAATGTTGAATGACTGAAAAGTGTAACAAATTGAATCAAAGTTTAAAACGTTGTAGTTAACTTGGCTCGTTTGTTGTGTGGCTTTAACGCTCTTTAGCCAATACATTGCCTATGTATTTTGCCTATTATTCTGATAATAGAAACTAACACTTGCATGAGTTAAAAGGGAACGGAAGACCAAAAATAATAATAAATGGTCTTGCGATTATGGGCGACCATTTGATTAATTGGCTTATGTGGTTGGTTGATAGTGGTCTAAACACTAGTCAAGAGAGCTTGGAAAGTGAGTGACCGAACAATCGACCACCACCTGTCGTGTGATAAGTATATTGTGGGAACAAATGACAATCATGGCTAATTTGTAACAGGTGTCAGATTAGAAAAAGAATGAAATGTGTTGGAAAGAAGAAATACTAATTATATTACAGGTAAAAGTGATGGAAATTACCAGCAGATTTGCCAGCATTTAAGGGGAGCCTAAAGATAGATCATTAGTCGAAGACATAAAATGGATTTTGCATTCGATTTTAAGTTGCAAAAACTGTACCACTGCTTGAAATTCCAATGCTAATTCAATGTAACTACATGGTTGTTGCACTTGAGATATGAAAACTATTTTGTGAATGTTCAATTATTTTTTAACATTAAAACGATTGTGCACATTTCTTTTTGTCCTCCTTTTTGAATATGTGGAGTAAGAAGTGCCATTAATGTCACACCATATAGCCGCAGACCTTTTCTGCAAATTCAGTATGTATTTTTGGAATAGCCTCAGGACGGTCTCGCATACGGTTCGTATTTCGTGGGTAATGGTTTACCCATGGCTGCCGTAGGAAATGAGTAGCCATCGTTTACCCATTACCCACAGGATATTGGGAAAATGATGGGTAACTACCCACGACAATGGGGAATTACCCATTACGATTACCAATTACCTTCGGGGTAATGGGGAAAATAATTGTTAGTTACCCACTACGATAGCGAATTACCCATCAGTATTACCCATTACCCTCAGGGTAATGGGGATAATAGTGGGTAGACTCTGTTTGTGTAACCCACGACGATGGGTAATGGGTTACTCAGGGTAACCCATCCCCATTTTCGATCGAAAATTAGAAAAAGTTTCTATATCTCGGAAATGGAGGTCCAAATAGAAATATAACCAATTCTTGACGGTTTGGAAGGGTTTTTCATAAAGTGGTCCAAGTCGTATGGAAGATTTTTTTTTCCAAAAATACACAAAAATAAGAAAATCGGTAAAATCGGTAAAATCGGTAAAATCGAATAGTGGCTATAACTCGGAATCGCAAAAATAATAATTGTTTCACCTCCTAGGGGGCTTTAACCCATGAATGTCTTCAATATGTATTCACTGTAAAAAAAAATCGGTAGAATCGGTTGTTCAAATAAAAAATATTAATGTGAGTCCGATCACAGGGGAGATGTGTAAACATCTAGTAATGAAGTTGGAAGTACTTATGCTTTTAGTATATTTTTTTAATTAATCAATTAAAAGTATCAAAACTTTCAACATTGTAAATACATCGGAATTTGCTGGTTTTTGTTTGTTTTATTTAACTTATTTGGTTAGTAAATAGGGACACTGCAGTATATATGTACTGCATTAAAAATTACAGTAAGCAGTAAATTTACTGATTACTGAAAAAATTCAGTAAATTTTTGCTGATAATGAAATTTAATTTGCATTACCAGTCAACTCATAGGGCCGTATTCATAATAATCAGTAATCGGGCATTACTGATTACTGAAAACTCAATGCACCTCATCGTAATCATGTAGGCACTTTATAAAAATTGCTGAAAAAAATTTTAGTAATCAGTAAAAATTTACTAGTTAAAGAATTATTTTTACTGAAATTTTAGTAGTACTGCAAAGTGCCCATCTATGGTAAATGCCTTAAGTACAAATAGTTAATATTGGCTTATGCTAACTAAAATAAGATATATAAATTTTTGACTCGATTGCATTTAAAAATCTATGGAAAACTGCATCTATAGTAGTAGAATTGTTAGCTGTGGGGGTTTGTGGAGAATTGCTCATATGCAAGAGGAAAACGTCAAATAAAAGTTTTGATAAAGCTTGCGACTGTGAGTTTGCACAATTTGTATTAAAATCTCCACCCATAATAATTGGCATGAGATGGAGATTGTTACCCAATTGTCGTGCACCAGTTTGAGTGTAAGGCAACAGTACGTAATGAAGATATGTTATTATCTTAATTTATATTGGAATCTAATAGAAATTTTATTAGAATTAACATTACCTCCATTCAGCTTTGATACACTTTGTGTTGTTTTATGTTCTGAGTTATAATTTTTTTGGTGTTTTGTAAAATATTTTATTATTTTGTGTTTGTTGCGGTTGACAACTTATTAATCAGCTGTTTACTGAAATGTAATGCATGTAGTTACTTATTTTACAGCAATGGTTTTCGAAAATTAGTAGCTACTATTGCACACTAGATGGTGCTTATATGCAGCTGTTAGGTATGAATGACAATCTCAAAGACGAGGAAACTTTTAGTTTTCCTTATATTTGCCATTTTTAGTTTTCCTTATTTTGCTTTGTTTTAGTAAATGTTTTATTAAAAGTTCCAAAAATTTTTTTAAAAGTTATTAAAATTAAATGTTTTTGTATACATTTTATTTATTTGTTTTCATTTGCCTACGATAACATAATGTACGACAATTAGTGAAAATTAGTAGCTACTATTGCACACTAGATGGTGTTGAGTATATTGTATGCAGCGTATGATTACACTAATACACTCATACATAGCTCACACCGAGTTGATAACGCTTTACGATTGGTTAACGATTACATCGCACATCTTACTCTAAATTTGAGATGTTATTGTGAAAAAGATTTTTACCCCCAGCGTATAGATGTTTACACATCAAAAACCCCAAAACGGCCCCATATCCGATGCATTCAATCGTAAAAATAACCAATTTTGTAAGCTTCTAAGGGGTTTCCATAAAGTAGTCCAATTCGTATGGAAGAATTGTTTTTCCAAAAATGCACCAAAACAACAAACTCTCTAAAATAGAAAGTGGATATAACTCGGAAACGGTGTGTCCAATCGCAAAACTGATAAATATTTTACCTCCGCCCAGGCATTGCAAATGCCGGTTGGGACATCGGATGTCAATTGTAATGATACAGGGGAATACTGTTGATATTTGGAATTTGTTTGACTGCTGGCAGTTCTGTTTTCAAAGTACTTTATATGTAGAGGTTTGTGGCTTCGATAGGTGTTGCCTCGTAGTACTATCAAATTCATAAGCCTGTACTGTATAAAATATTTTAAAATCAAAACTGCCAGATATGAAGGAAATGCTAATTACAATTGCCAATGATATTTATATTTTTTGTTGAATTTGCATATGTAGAAGTAGTTCGAATTAAACTACAAATTATAATTATCATAAAATTTATTTGCTCTGTACGACAATCGGAATTAAGACCGCAAGCCGTTGATACTGTGTCAACTATGAGCGAGACAGTACCACAGCATGTTGATAGGGGCTCGCGGAAACGGTATAAATATCAAAACTCGATGGATAATAAGCACCTGAAGATGAAGAATGGGACTTGCTAAAACCCGTAGCAGATTTGAAAAAATGTTGCTCGTTAGCAGCAACTGATCTGGCTAAGCAATTAATGCAAAATGTGGAGTTACTTTCTCAATGTCAAACAAAGAACAAGATGTAACGATGGTGGAAGTGATAACAAATTTTAAAGTTTCTTTGGATCCACTTCAATCACAGCAAAGTGACATCTGCCTCTGTAAGGCCTTGTCTGTCGTAATGCAAGGCGGATGCAATCCTCACGAAGAAACCTTGACCTGCTATTGGCAAATCTGTGAGTTCAACAGCCTGAAATGTTGGCGATTATGGAACTGACCGGTTGTCGGAAGGGCAATAGTCCAGCAGTGTTGGGGGTTATTGTCCTTTCTGATAATCAGGCGACTATCCAGGCGCTGGTTTCAGTTTTCTTAAACACAATATCTGTCTAGGAGTGCCCCAGATCTGTTAGCGAGAGCTTGCGCTTCACATATTCTGTATGGATGCCATATGGCTGCCAGGACACGGGAATATTCCGGGGAATTGTAAAGCCGATGGGCCGTTGGTGGTGCAATGGTTAGTGTGCGCGGCTCTTGTACATGAGATCCTGGATTCGAACCCTGCTCTGACTACCTTCAAATTTCTTTCGGCGGTGGTCATAATACCGTTCAGAATCGGTGTAAAACTGTAGGTCCCAATCAGTGAGTGAAAACTGGAAAGCGCACAACTCAGTGATTGTGAGAAGTTCTCCCCTCTCCCTTCATAGGATGTAATGGGAAATCATTTTTTTTAAAGCCGATGAGCTGGCGTGACAATGAACCAGTGTTGGGATATTTTAATTCGCATTGGATTTTAATTTGCATTACTTTATCTAATGGAAATCTCAAAGAAATACCATTGTTCGCAATGACAAAAAAAAAATTATCAATTTCTATTTGCTCAGGCAATGCAAATTTAGGTTGTGGAATCGGCTGCATATTGGAAACACAATTTTTTATCCAACATATATGTCAAAGTTTTAATAATTAAATATTTTAAAATCTTTCAAAAATTTGAATTCGGCTCCGAGCTAAAAATACAAGGTTTAAAATCTTCGAAGTATTCAAAATTAAACAGCCTTACCGATTTAAATTTTTCGACCGAATCGAAAACGATGGCTCTCCATACTCTGATTTCTAATAAGTATTTCTAATAATTGAAAAATTTATTTTTTATAGACATAATTTAGATAATCGAACACTATAGTTGAAATTTCGATTACACTGTATGTAATTTTTTAAGTCATGGAAATATAACCATATACGGATACCACTACGTAATAAAAGACCCGTGTCTCCCAGTTCTGCCCAAAGTCGTGCACTTTTTTATGGGCCCCCAAAGGTTTGGGGTCTCGGTGTCATTTTTGCAAAAAGTGATAATTTTGTCAGGCTCATATCTTGCAAACCGTTCGGAATTTTGATTCACATTCTGAGGGAAGGTTGTAACTCTTGTTATAAAGAACAACAATTTCGCAAGAAATTCAAAATCGCAAGAAACTTTAAAAATTCGATGTGTTTACCTTTTTTGCCCTGTTCTGGTCCATAGGTAGCAAACCGTTCAAAATTCAAGTAAACAATCAACTACATAAATGTACCTAGGATCTCAGTAAACAACTTTCTAGAACATATAAACCTCCTAGGAGTGATTCTTAACACCGTTTACTTCAACATTGTAATACAATGCTAGCATACGCAACAAGGAACGCAACACACAATATAAGAAACATTCCTAGGAAGTTCATATGTTCTAGAAAGTTGTTTATTGAGATCTTAGGTACATTTTTGTAGTTGATATGTTTCCTTTAATTTTTAACGTTTTGCTACCTATTTTTTTTGCGATTTTGACCTTGAAGATGAAGTTTTTTTGATTTTATATGTTCACAATTTTTGTTCTTTATGACAGTAGGTACAACCTTCCCTCAGAGGGTAAATCCAAATGCCGAACGATTTAAAAGATATGAGCCTGACAATATTATCACTTTTCTGCAAGAATGACACCGAAGCCCCAAATCTTTGGGGGCCCATGAACAAAAAAGTGCATGACTTTGGGCAAAACTGGGAGACACGGGACCTTTTTTGTTTGTCTTTTATCAAGTAGTGGTGTCCGTATATGGTTATATTTTTTCGTGTTGCACTGTGTTATTCTTATAGCTGAAATAGCCGTAAAGTATGTAAATATTAAAAATAACCAAAAAATCGATTAGAAGCCGACTATTCATATTTGTGGAATAATGGAAAAGTCGACTAAAATTCGAAAAGTCGACTTTTCATATTTTTGAAATAATCGAAAAGTTGAAAAGTCGCCTTTTGTATCGACTGTAGAACCATACTCTGCCTATCACAAATAAATTTATTTAATATTTGAAAAATTACAAGTTATTAGTTTTAACTCTGTTAAGATTTTGACGTAACAAGAGAAAATTTAAGTTTTAGCCACACCCGATCTTGTATCGTTCATAAAAATACCTGTACTTCTGTACTGCTTCCACACCCTTGTAGAAAATCTAATGTTAGTGCTTGGAAATATGTGACTAGTGCATTCAAAAGATTTAAGTGGACATTTTGGACACATTTCAAAGTAAATCTATAATTATTCATAGTTGTAAAACTATTGCCATCCGCGTCCATCTATCTTTATCTGTGTTAAATTTTCACTCGCGTGTTTGCAGATGTTCGTTAGCAGATGTTAATAACTTCTCTTATCTTAATTTTCCCATCTTCCCCTTTAAATCGGAGATCTTTTGGTATATTACAACCATATCCCCTTTAAAATTTGTACAAGCTGTTGATAATATATATACAAATCAAATGATATACTTGTAATTCTTAAGAGCCCCTTTTCTGGTCCTTCGGGCCGAATGTGCAAGTAAATGTGACATTGTAAGAAAAAGCCGCGATTTCGATTTCTCTCAAGTTTTCTGAAGAATGACAGAGAGAACTAGTTTGCGTAACGAACAAAAATTACTACGCTAGCCTCTGGAACATTTTCTGTTTCTTAGAGAACGATGCGATTTAAAATGATCATGGCAACATTCTTTGAAATCATTAAGCCATATTTGGTTAAAAACTAAAACCTGGCTAACAACCTCTATACTTTATGCATTCCAAACAATATTTCAAATTGCTGCCTCTCCTGCTCTACTGGTCCTAAAGTTCACTCGTACATAACATCGTATATGACGTTTTAAGTTCTGCCTTTTGTTACTTTGACGTAGGAAAAAAAGTAAAACCTGTCAATCAGATTGATTCATGTTCCAATGAACGTACAAGGTATATATCCTTCGACTAGTACCAGTTGGGTGGATAGATAGATGGCTGGGAAAATGATTTTGTTTGAGCAGCAACAGTTTCGGGGTACTAGTTTGCAGCTAGTACTACAGCACAATCAATATCAAATAGACAATATCAATTTCAAAGTCAAATTGATGACTAAACATAGGGATTTATACAACATTTTAGTTGTCTTCTTTTCTGGCGGATTCAAGTCAATGTTACTGAGGATTTCACTGATTCCCACCATTACCAAATAAAAAAAACAACACCAATTCGAGCAGCAATAGCAAGAATAACTTTATGCATGAATTTAAAAGCTTTTGGTTTGAAAAGTTGCAATTAATTTTTTTTTGTTGCTAGCAAAGAAAAAGACTAATTCATTGGAAACTTACTAGCAACTAACGTAATTGCCCCATCTAACCCGCTATCGCCCATAAAAGGTCATCTTAAAGTCGTCTTGATCGTCTTCATCGTCAACAAAGTAACCAAGCGACCAAGAGCGTTTGTTAATGCCAGACGAATGTGACCCACACTGCCTGCCACATAAGGTTGCACACTACGCTCACAACATCTATAGAGCGAGCGAATAAGCAATAGATGAAATGCATCAATGCTTGTGACGATGTGGCCAAACATAGGCACGCGAAATTTATTTATTCATAATCTATTTAGAAATCTGCATATTTGGAATCGTTAAAAAAGATAAAAATTCCAGCTTTAACAAATTTAATGGAAATAAAATTAGAACTATAAATTGGTGTTGAAAAATTGAGAAAATTTGAATAAATTTTTAAGAAATTGAAAACTTATACAGGGTGACGCCGAATGAGCTGTATAATATATATATATATATTCTTTATAATTTTTTTAATTATTATTTTTTGACTTTTTTTTTCAGAAATTTGTGAAGAAGACTTGGGGAATTAATTATAAATCATTACACGATCGAACAACGTGCACAAATAATTTAATTGAAAAACGGAGGAAAATCCAGACTTTATTCACAATTTGGCAATAAGCGAAACTGCAGGATTTGGGGTACGGAAAATCCAAGAGCAGTGCATCACCGAGAATTACACCCACTTAAGTGTACTGTTTGGTGCGGTGTATCCTCCGAAAGGATAATTGGCCCATATTTTTTTGAAAACGAAAGTGGTGTCTCAATCTCTATCAACCGTGCTGCATATCGGACGATGTTGGAAAATTTTATTAGGCCAGCTGTGGAAAACCATCCAAACTTGTGGTTTCAACAAGATGAAGCCACAGCACATACTGCACGTGCCTCAATAGCTTTGTTAAGGGACATATTCGGCGAACGCATTATTTCGCGCACAAGCGATTGTAACTGGCCTCCACGTTCACCAGATTTATCAGCTCCTGACAGTTTTCTTTGCGGATATTTGAAAGAAAGAGTGTACGTTAACAAACCAAGAACTATTCTCCAACTAAAAACCAACATTCGAAATGAAATCATGGCCATTACACCCGAAATTCTGCGAAAAGTTATGGAAAATATGCTAAAAAGAGCACGTATGTGCGCAGCAGAAAACGGACATCACTTGCAGGATATCATTTTTCAAAGCTAATTGCAAACAATTCCCCAATAATATACTGTATTTAAAAAAAAATTAAATATAATAATCGCATAACTAAAAAAGTTATAAACCATTTAAACCATATAGCTCATTCGGCGCCACCCTGTATTAGCGGAATTCATGCAAACGCGCAAGAGCCTGGAAGACTCGCACACCTCGAAAACTTGCACAGAACTGGCAAACGTCAAAACAAAAAATTGCCTCATACAAATCGACTGGCATAAATATAGAAAAGTTTCCAGTAACTTTTTCGGAGAAAACATGGAAAACGAAAAGACGGGGACTTTGACGCTTCGATGTCGCGAGATTTGACAACAGTTGCACATCATCTAGGCTTCGTGCTTCTTAAAACTCTTCAAGGCAAACATACGTAGAGCAAATGTTTCCTGTAGTTTTATTTACATGAGTACATCCATTGAAACAAAAAAATTACACGAGGTGTCAGAAGACACCCGGTTGGAACGAAGTTCCTTTCGCTATATACATATTATGTACTACTTAATTACAACACACCTAAGGCGCCCGTTGAAAAATACGATAATTTAAATGAATCTTTAAGAAAAGGTACTTTTTGTAAAATGATAAACTTTTTTTTCAACAAAATTTTTTTTTTAAGAAAAAAGCATATTCTATGTAATTTTTGGAAGAATAGGTATTATATTTTCCCGAAAAGGTCCTTTTTAAAGAGAGGTACTTCATTTATTAAAACCAAATATATGTTTCAAGAAAAGGTACTATTTTTAAGAAGAAGTACTTTCTGTTAGAAAACGCCATAAGAGTGTGAATTTTTTTTACAAAGAAGTACTTGTTTTAAGAACAAGTACTTTTTAAAGAAATAGTACTCTTTTGAGGAAAAGGTTATGTTTTTAAGAAAATGTACTTATTTTCAGAAAGGATACTTATCCCAAGATAAGAAAAAGTATTATTTTATTTTTAAGAAAAGATACTATTAAGAAACGGAATTTTTGTAAGAAAATGTATCTTCTTAACAGAAGGTCTTTTTTTTTGAAGAAAATGTTTTTTTTTAAGAAATGGGAATTTTTTTAGAATTGGTTTTTTTTTTTGAAGAATAGGTAAATTTTTAAGAGAAGGTACTTATCTCAAGCAAAAGTTGTTTTGTTTCAGGGAAGGCAAATGTTGTAAGAAAATATTCTTTTTTAAAAAAAGGTACTTATTTAAAAAATCCAATCCAAAATCAAAATTTCATACAAATCGGTCCAGCCGTTTCGGAGGAGTTTAACGCCAAACAATCTGTGTGATCGCAGTCGGACAATCTGTGTGGTCCCAGTCTGAAAACCAGTGTGATCGCAGTCGGACCAACTGTGATTGGGTGTATTCACTTTGTGAATTTAGTCCCTACCCGCGCCTATAGATGTTAACACATCAAAAATACTTGTTTAAGAAAAGGTACTTTTTGTAAGGAAATTTACTTTTTTAAGCAAATGTACTTCTTTGAGATAAGGTATTTTTTTTTTTTAAAAATTTACTTTGTTTAAGAATATGAAAAGAAAAGGCACTTCTTTCAGAAAATGTTTTTTTTTATCTTCTTTCACTTTGGCTCTACTAAGTTTACATTTTATTGGGTTTAAAACTCAATATATTCTAAATATTGATTACAGGCTCCACCTAGAAACCTTCACTTTAAGCAAGAAATTTCTCAACATATATTAGTCTAGACACAAATCAGCGCAAAAGTACCGAATATAGTTGATAATACTGGGTTGTAGCATAATAGTGTGAAAAAAAAATTGTTTGATTTTTTTCTCATTTAAACCCCATCACGGAACGTGCGATAAGAAACTTCGTTCCAAAAACTGACAGCCTGTTCCTCGATCATGAACGAAAGCTTTCGCTCGTGTTGTAGTCGATAGATAGCTCATGTGAGTTCCACAGTTTTGTCAGATCCAGTCGAATGAAAATATATGCAACTTGTATCAAAACCTTTCAGTACAAATCATGGTACCTATATTTCGAATGTGCTCTCATTTGGGAACAATTATATTGTCAGTTGAACGAATATTTCGACTTAAAGATCGGGGATCTGGCCATGAGGAAATAAAATTCATATTGAGCAGATAATAATTGAATAAATTTTAAATTTAATTGAACTTTTTATACCCAGAAACACTTTGGCTTTTCTAAATTTATTGTTTAGTGTGTTTAAAACTATATACTAACTATTGGTTACAGGCTCCACCTAGAAACTTCACACTAAACAAGAAACAGATGTTAGTCTAGACACAAATCAAAGCAAAATTACCAAATATAGTTGATAATACTGGGTTGTAAACAAATGACAGCCTGATACTCGATATTGAACGAAAGCTTTCGCTCGTTTTGTAGTCGATAGAAAGCTCATGTGGGTTCCACAATTTTGTCAGTTTAGGTCGAATGAAAACATATATTAATTGTTTCAAAATCTTTCAGTACAAATTTCGGTTCCTCTTTTTCTTATGTGCTGTTATTTGGTAACAATTATAGAGTCAGTTGAACCAAAATTTCGACTTAGAGGAACCCAATTTGAGTCGAATGCGAGTGACTGAGGTTCGTTCGCTTAGCTTTTCATTCGAGATCGGGGAACTGGCCATGATATTGAGGAAATAAAATTTATATTGAGTAAATAACAATTGATTACATTTTAAATTTAATTGAAGTTTTTATACCCAGAAACAAATTCAACACATACATAAATGATGATTTGAAAAAAATTAATACCCTGTTCGTCGTTCTGGAAAGAAAGCTTTTGTTCGTGTTCTCTTCGAAAGAAAGTTGATTTGAATACCAAAATCAAGTCATTTCAAGTCACACAATACAATGTTTCAAAACTTTGCAGTACAAATGTTGGTTCCTCTATTTCGAATGTGCTGACATTTGGGAACAAATATGCACGCTGAAAAATATCTTCCCCAGCAACATATTGCAGGAAACATGTACATATTTGCAAGCACTGTTTTCATGAATTGAAGATCTGCTGCTTTTTTGTTCCTCTGTTGTCTGTCTTATCGGTTTTCAACAAAAAAGTCACATTTTGTCCTCAAAAACTTATATTATAACCAATTAATCATTTTTTCTCAAATATGTTATATTGAATAGCAAACACAATCTGCTTGGGCACAAGTAAAGTATATTTGCGACAAGCTATAAACATGTTATATTTGCATCCAAACATCAAAAAAATACAAATTTTTCAGCGTGTAGAGTTAGTCGAACGAAAATTTCGATTTAGAGGTACCAAATTTCAGTCGAATGCTAGTGACTGACTTTCGTTGGTGATCGGGGAACGGACCATAATTTCTACTGACTACTTAGGGATCATATCCACCATAAAACAGTGCAGGTTTTAACAGTCCTGGCTTAAAACTTGCAAAAAACTCTTACGACTCCTACTTTCCAATACCGGATATTTATTACAAGTACCTACACCCGAAACCTTTAAATCTTATTTAAGGTCTATGGCCATACCTGACCTACAGTGTTAATGCCACAGAAGCGGCTGCATTGCCCGCATATACATAAACATTGTACTCATTCGTTACTGTGCCACATAAATATTGCACGTAGAGTTAGTGCACAAGTTGTTGACTTTATGGGTAGCAGCAACATGAGAAACCAGCATAAGGGGAGCAGCGGTTAGGGCAAAGCTAAAAGAACGACAACGTCACTTTAGCAAATGCTGGCTTGGCTTGGTTTAGCAAGTAAAGTGAAGAAGACACATTACCAATGGTAATTGTTGAAAGATTTATTTAACCCTTGTTCTCTACCATATTTCGTTGCAATATCCAAAGCTGTACTCCTGTCCCATCTCCCACCGCCACCTGCTTCATAAGTTTCCTCGTGAATAACCCTGACAATCCATCAGCTTCGTTTATATGTAGGTAAGTAGATACTAGTATGTATGATGTCCAAGGAGTGCAGAGTTGGAGCAGAGGAAGAGTACGAAATAAAGAAACTATTAAAGAAGATTGTTTTCAGAGGGGGAAAAGGCAGCAGAATGCATTGGGCATTAATAAGAAGATGAGTCTCCTGCTTCTCATCGATGTTAACATGGTGGCTATTATTTGGTTTTATGCTGCATTATACTCCGAAATTGTATAGTTTCCGGCAACGAAAATGTTTAAGCCAAGAACAAAATAAAATTGGAAAGACAACAACAGTAAAACTATAAAAAATCAATATAAAACATGATCGTCTCGGAAGGCTTAATATACAGTGGGGCGAAATCAATTAACACCGGTTTGTCGCAAGCCAAGCGACTAAGAGGTCAGGACGGAAATTACAGTGGAGCGTAGATATAGACAATCAGATTTTAAATACTGTGCTTATTAAAGTTAAATTTTATGGTTTTCAATTACCTTTTGTATAAATTTAATGAACATATTCACTAAAATAATGTAAGTACACGTAAAAATAATAGGATATACTCAAAACTAAAAAAAAAATTGCGCGAGGTGTCAGGGGACACCCGGTTGAAACGAAGTTCCTTTCGCTATATATTGTGTACTAGTTAGTTCCAATACGCCTAAGACGCCAGTTGAAAAATACGATAATTTAAATGAATTTTTAGGAAACGATATTTTTTGTAAAATGATGAAATTTATTTAAGAAAAAATTTTTTTTGTAGAATGTATTTTTTTTTTTAAAAAAGTATATCTTTAGCTTCTTTTATAAAAGTATACATGTATTATATTTAGCAATATGTCAAAAAAAGTGGTTTTTCCAATTTAAAGATATATGTACCAAATTATATGTACTGATTTGGGGATACATTCGGCTATCTGAAATGCTCATTAGGGTGGCCCTCAATTACATGATATGTGAATTATAGGGTGTTCTTGTTGTCATTGATTTTTCAACTGATTACGAATTTTTTCCTGTAATTTTATTAATATCCGAAAAACTGGAATTTTTTAATGTTTTGCAATAAACTGGGTTAGTAGCCTTTCATTTAAGATGAATATTTCATTCGTACACTGAGAGAAAAACAATTATTATAATAATAAGTGGTAAAGGTAGATTTACGACTTTTTCATTTAAAATGGCACAAAAACGGCTAAAGATTTTTGGCCAAAATTTTCTATTTCTCGTTTAGAACCTTAAAATCTTAAATTCTACCAAGGCGCTTCGCAGTACAATGTTTCGTTTGGAAAAAAAATTGAAAAAACTTCAAGAAAAATGGAAAAAATCCAAATTTTTTAGCTTTTTTACCTTCCTCAACTCATAACGTCCAAACTAAGCTTTGTGACGTGAAGCGCCTTGGTGGAATTTTAGATTTTAAGGTTCTAAATGAGAAATAGAAAATTTTGGCCAAAAATCTTTAGCCGTTTTTGTGCCATTTTAAATGAAAAAGTCGTAAATCTACCTTTACCACTTATTATTATAATAATTTTTTTTCTCTCAGTGTACGAATGAAATATTCATCTTAAATGAAAGGCTACTAACCCAGTTTATTGTAAAAAATTAAAAAATTCCAGTTTTTTTTTTTTAATTTAATTTTTTAATTTTTAAGCCCACGAAAATGGTTAAACTGTGTTATATTTTGAAATACAACTAATTTTTAAAAAAAAACTCGTGGAATAAATATTGTTTCTGAGTCCCCAAAGATTCATATTCAACAATAAAAAAGTTATTTTTCGCAAAAAGTCGTTTTTGACATATTGCTATTTATATTCTCCCGTAAAGTTCAATTATTAAAGAGAGGTACTTCCTTTATTAAAAGCTAATGTTTTTTTAAGAAAAGGTACTATTTTTAAGAAGAAGTAGTTTCTGTAAGAAATGCCGTAAGAGTATATTTTTTTTCCAAAGAAGTACTTTTTTTAAGGACAGGTACTTTCTAAAGAAGCGGTACTCTTTTAGGAAAAGGTTATTTTTTTAAGAAATTTTACTTATTTTCAGAAAGGATACTTATCCCAAGATAAGAAAAAGTATTATTTTATTTTTAAGATAAGGTTCTTTTAAGAAATTTAATTTTTAGTAAGAATAGGAATTTTTTTAGAATTGGTCCTTTTTTCAGGAAAAGTTATCTTATTTTACAAAAAAGTTACTCTTTAAATAAAATTTAGTTTTTTAAGAAATGGCAATTTATTGTTTCTATTTATTGTTTTTTATTTTTAAGAAGAAGTACTTTCTGTAAGAAAAACCCATAAGAGTATAATTTTTTTTCCAATGAACTACTTTTTTTAAGGACAGGTACTTTCTAAAGAAGTGGTACTCTTTTAGGAAAAGGTAATTTATTTAAGAAAATTTACTTATTTTCAGAAAGGCTATTTATCTCTAGAAATGAAAATAAAATGTATTATTTTATTTTTAAGAAAAGGAACTTTTAAGAAAAGGAATAAGGTTTTTTTAAGAAATGGGAATTTTTTTTAGAATTGGCCCTTTTTTCAAGAAAGGTTATCTTATTTCACAAAAAAAGTAATCTTTAAAGAAAATGTAGTTTTTTTAAGAAATTGCAATTTATTGTAAGAAATTAACTTTTTTAAGAAAAGGCACTTATTTAAAAAAAAACTTTTTTTAAGAAAATGTACTTTTTGTATGAAAATTTACTTTTTTTAAACAAATTTACTTCTTTCAGATAAGTAATTTTTTTTAAGAAAAGGTACTTTGTTTAAGAATACGTATAGGTATTTTTTTTTGACAAAATTTACTTTTTTTTTTAAAAAGGCACCTATTTAAGAAAATTTTCTTTTTTAAACTTCTTTCACTTTGGCTTTTCTTAATTTACTTTTTATTGGGTTCAAAACTAAAAAAAAAAAAAAAAAAATGGTTTCCCATTACATCCCATGAAGGGACTGGGGAGAACTTCTCACAATCACTGAGCTGTGCGCTTTCCAGTTTTCACTCACTGATTGGGACCTACAATTTTACACCGATTCCGAACGGTAAGCTTTTTCATGGCTAGATACTCGATAGTGTCGCCGTCACTATGCGAGGTGACCGCCGCCGAAAGAAAATTTGAAGGTGGTCAGAGCCGGGTTCGAACCCAGGATTTCATGTACAAGAGCCGCGCACACTAACCATTGCACCACCGACGGCCACGAAACTACAATATATGCTAAATATTGGTTACAGGCTCCACCTAGAAATCTTCCCATGAAACAAGAAATTTCACAACATATGTTAGTCTAGACACAAACCAAAGCAAAAGTACTCAATATAGTTGATAATACTGGGTTAAAAATTGCTTAATTTTTTTGTTTCAGCCCCCATCCCGCAACGTGCGATAAAGAACTTCGTTCCAATAAAAAATAGCTGTCATTATCGCATCTTAGAAACAGAAACATAAGAACAGAACGTTTGCAGTCCATTTGCGCAAAAATATTTATAAAAATATTAAAATATTTCATTTACAAGTTAATTCCGTTGTAAGCCTTCCTGCATTTGCCGATTATTCGAACAAGGAACCACCATTCGATAGGAAATAATGGCCTTATACCGGGAAGGAATTCCTTGGACATTGGACTTCCTGGTGGCAAGGTACGAGTATATGTGAAATTCTACACGGGTCTGTCAATAACAAATGAACAGGTAAAGTCTTTGGTACCCTCTAGGGAACTAGGGTTGTCTCTTTCTCGTAGACTATTTGATAATTGTAGCCTGTATTATGCTGAAATGTTGACGATCAGGAAATTAGCCAGCTGGCTGAGCGATAGCAACCCACAGTCGTTAGGAGCAATGTTTTCTCTGACAGTCAGGCAGTAGTCAAGTCCCTGGTATCAGTATTCGAAAATTCAATGGATGAGCTGGCGAAACTATGGGAATTGGAACTAGTATATTCAAAAAACCGGATTTTGAAAATATTCAGATTTCGGTTTCTTCGAATAGGTTTTTATGTTTATGTCAAAATGGTAAACTATGCCTTTTATAAACATCGCTTATTTTTAAGTCAGTCTTTTGAATTTTGAGATCAACCACCGAGTGCATAGCCATGAAAAAGCTTGACAACATACCAATCGGAACTGTTGTAACACTGCAGGTACCAAGAGTTGTAAGCCTATGCCTTCATGGGGTGTAATGGGAATCTAAAGGGTGGGTCATGTAAAATTTGGAATTTAAATTTGCTTTAAAAAAATACTAATATATAGTACCTTATTCGACCAACGCAATTTGATGTGCGTGAAAATAAATTCGAATTTTACTAGCAAAGACACAAACCACTTTGGTTAGCAGAGCTATGTTGTTACATTAACAGGTATCTGTGAAAGTACTAGAAAGGGAAGTTATTGAAATAAACAGGTTTTTGGCGAATAAAATTAATAAAAAATCCAAAACTGACAAATCGTATAAAAAACATTACGAGCTTTCAGTATGCGTGGCACAAATCTGGAACAGCTTACCAGCGAGCATTATATTTTAGTTCAATGTATATAATTTTAGAAAGGACTTTGAGCCCAAATCAAGAATTCTTCGCCAATTTAATGAAAATCTAGCAATAAGTAGGAGCATGTTCTTTTGGGTTATATTACTCCGAGGTTTCAGACTAATTTCAGAATACAATTATTTTAAGCGTTTCCCTTTAAGCACTTTACTCTACATTTGAACACTTCACTGTGTCCAAACCAAGGACACTCGGCGGACAAGACTTACACCAGATTAAAGCTACTTGTCAGTGCTTTCCAAATTTACAACCCTTATATTTCAGAGGAATTTGAGAACATCGATATTTGCAATTTAGTATTTTAACATGTCTTAACATTTTGACCCACTGTGCCCAAACTAATGCTTTGCCGCGGTTCAAACTTATACCAGATTACAGTCTTTCATTGGTATTTTCAAAATGTACCATCCCCATATTACAGAGGAATTTCAGAACGGCGATATATGGAATTTAGTATTTTCTCATGTCTTAACATTTTGACCCACTGTGCCCAAACTAAAAATTCTCCTCGGATAAAGTTTATACCAGATTAAAGCCTTTCATTGGTACTTTTGAAATTTACCATCCTCATATTTCCGTGGGATTTCATTATCCCATGTCTTAACATTTTGACACTAATGAGAAACTACTACTACAACTAATGAGAAACTATAATCTGGTATAAATTTGATCCGCGGAGAATTCTTAGTTTGGGCACAATGGGTCAAAATGTTTAGACATGGGAAAATACTAAATACCATATATCGCTCTTCTGAAATTCTTCTGAAGCATGCAGATAGTAAATTTGAAAAGTACTAATAAAAGGATATAATCTGGTATAAGTTTGATTTGCGGAGAATTTTTAGATTGGGCACAGTGGGTCAAAATGCTAAGACATGGGTAAACATTAAATTCCACATATCGCTTTCTGAAATTCCTCTGTAATATGAACGATGGTAAATTTGGAAAGTACTAATGAAAGACTTTAATCTGGTATAAGTTTGATCCGCGGAGAATTCTTAGTTTGGGCACAGTGGGTCAAAATGTTAAAACATGGTACAACACTAAATTCCATATATCGAAGTTCTGAAATTCTTCTGAAATATGTGGATGGTAAATTTTGAAAGGACTAACAAGGAGCTTTAGTCTGGTGTAAGTCTTGTCCGCCAAATGTCCTTGGTTTGGACACAGTGATGTGTTCAAATGTAGAGTAAAGTGCTTAAAGGGAAACGCTTAAAATTATTGTATTCTGGAATTCATCAGAAACCTCGGATTAATATAACCCAAAATACCATGGCCCTACTTATTGCTAGATATTCATTAAATTGGGAAAGAATCCTTGATTTAGGCTCAAAGTCCTTTCTAAAATTATATACATTGAACTCAAATATAATGCTCGCTGGTAAGCTGGTCCAGATTTGTGCCACTCATTCTGAAAGCTCGTAATGATTTTTATACGAGTGGTAAGTTTTATATTTTTTTATTAATTTTATTCGCCAAAAACCTTGTTTATTTCAATGTACTTCCGATTCTAGTACTTTAACAGATACCTGTTAACGTAACAACATAGCTCTGCTAACCAAAGTGGTTGCTAGGTAAATTCGAATTTATCTTTACGCACATCGCAATTTGTTAGTACATTGTCCATTGTTTGGCTCTCTATTTCCTGTTTGAAGGCATTAATGGACCCGGGATTGTTTGCGTAATATTTATCTCTCACGGCGCTCCAGAGATAATAGTTTAACGGGTTCAAATCGCAGCCTTTCGAACACAGTGCGCAAAAGTTCGATTGATACGTTGGCTGTGTTCCACGCAGCGCCGTTCTGTTGAAACCATACTTCG
Organism: Phaonia tiefii; assembly: GCA_963931995.1. Lineage (NCBI taxonomy): Eukaryota > Metazoa > Arthropoda > Insecta > Diptera > Muscidae > Phaonia > Phaonia tiefii. The sequence continues at coordinate 314,340,480 of OZ008368.1, read as the reverse complement.
TCCATGTCATCCTCTTCAACTTTTTGGAACAACAAATCGCTGAGCGGTAACGCTCGTCATTGTCGGTAACAACGGCTGCTTGCTCATTTTCGAAGAAACAATACCAACACCCTTTAAGCCTTATATCGTCCAAACCGTTCGTGAGCAAGAAATTGTCAATAAGATCTTGGAAAATCGAACTGACAGGATGAGCTACTTCGAAGCTAGCCGCGGCAGGCAAATGAATGAAATTGTGTTTTATAAATAATGGGAATATTTTTTAGTAATATAGCAAAATAAATTTAGTTTAGTACATTCATTTAATTTTTAAACCCATACTTGTATTTGGGCTATCCGTTGCACAGTTGCTGTCAAACGTTAGTAAAATTTAAATATTAGTCTCACAGTAGTATTATCTTGAATTTTTTGTTATAAAATTTAAATCAATATCTTTTTGTCTTCTCATTTGAAAATAACGTTATATTTGCCTCGAATTTTCCCACCTAACTTTACACATTTTGTCCCACAGTGCATGATATTCAAACAATCACATTTTTAACCTACTATAGATTCTCATCAACTGCAAACAACCCCATCTTCGTCATTATCATCATACAAACACGTATTACCTTTAGTTAAAGGTAAAACTACATTCGCTCTTCTTCATCAACAGCATCATCAGCATCTTTGAAATTCATTGACTGAAATTACCAAACAAAACAAAAAATATATACACCGCAACAAAAACACATCTAAAGTGGGCAAAACGCTTGAAAACAAAAAGTCTTAATCTCGTATGTGCATTATTTTACCTCATTTCGTGATTCTAAATTTTGGCCGTATAAAATTCTCACGATTTGTTGGCAGCCTTTTGCTGGTTTTTATTTCGAAATATGTATAACTTGTATGGCAGGGCGGTAGGGAAGGAAGCATTTAAGCCAAAAATCATGGACAAAATAATCTTCATTCTGTTACGTTTTTGTTATTGTAGTAGAGTAGGTGGTGTGCGATTTGTCGCTTTTTCCTGTTTTTGTAACTGAAAATTATTCAAAGCGGATTTTAGCGTTTTAGTTGCTTTTAATACTTTCGCGAATAGTTTTCTCCATCAGAATTCAGTGAGGACTGCCGGGATGGTTAGTGGGATGGTTGGTTACTTGGTACGTTGGTTGGTTGGTTGTTTGACGATGATGCATGGCTGGCATATCAGCTCAGTGGATTCTTCCACTAGTCTTTCGGGCTCTAAGAATAGTTTATGAATGGTGGTATTATGTTGGAATTTAGGTTTTTAGGCAAAACGCGTTTAAGTAATTTAAATGGATTTTATGAAGGAAATTCAGTTTTGCCCACAATTATGGTGAAAATTAAGTTAAGGAAGATTTGAGCTAAGTTTATGAGCCAAAGTGGGTTATAAATATGTTTCGTTGTAAAAATAAACTTTAAACCAACGTCGGTTATAAAAGATAAAACAGTATCATATAAATTAGAAGGGTAATTTTAATGGAGAAATCATAAACTGCTAAAATTTTACAAATTGGAATAGCAACATTTTTTATGTCGGAATATAACTAGCAAAGACATAAACCTATACTGTTAGTAGAGCTCTGTTATGGCGTTAACATAGTTCTGTTAACAGACTGAAAAATAGTATATACGATGGAATATTTAAACTTCAATAAAGTATATTCTTTAATGAAGGTTTACTTTTAACAAAATATATTCCTTGCAGTGAAGTATAACTGTCCCAAAATCAGTTCATCGCAAACATTTTCCGGTTCTCATAGATGTTTTTAGAGTTTGTAACTCGTTTGGGGTAAACGAAAGGACAGTTATTGGAATCATGTTTCGTTGCTAGTAAATTTTTTTTAAAATCAGAACTATAGTATATACGATGGAATATTATTCTTGGCTGATCGGATCAATATATACGAATAAAACTTATAACTTACAAAGAACAAGATCACAGGCTCGTGGAAACGATAAATCAGTCTGTTGTAAAAGGCTACCACTGCACTTCAGCATATCTCGATATTTTTGACAAAGTTTGTCATGATGGCTTACTATTGAAATTGAAAAAAATAATTCCCATAAACTATCATCTCTCTCTCAACTCATGTATTTAAAATCGATACTAATGTGTCAAAGAAAATGATAAATTTAGCTCAATTTACCAAACTAAAGCAGGTGTACCACAAGGCAGCGTTTTGGGCTTAACACTTTATTTTATTTTGACCTTAGAACTCACTCTAACAGACCTCCGCTGACGATACAGCTGCTTCATCAGTTAATGGCGACCGCATAGAAGCAAGTATGTCGCTTCAAAAATTAACCGAAAATGTCTCACCTTCGTTAAAAGACAAACGCCTCGTATGGGGGAAATATAAAAAATAAATAAATGCTTTCCCATTACATCCCATGAAGGGACAGGGGAGAGCTTCTCACAATCACTGAGCTGTGCGCATTCCAGTTTTCACTCAGCTTTTTTATGGCTAAATACTCGATACTGTCGCCGTCACTATGCGTGGTGACCGCCGCCGAAAGAAATTTTAGGGTGGTCTGAGCAGGGATCGAACTCAGGATCTCATGTACAAGAGGCACGCACACTACCATTGCACCACCGACGGACGGAGAAAATATATCCAGACGAAAACACAGGCTCTCGGCATACAATTGAATAAATTCAATTCTCTCATTAATTTCACGCTGAAAAATCTGTCGCTATTTTGTTGTTTGGATGCGAATATAACGTGCGTTTGGAGCTTGTCGTAAATATAATATACTTGTGTGCAAACACATTCTGTGCGCTATTCAATATTACATGTTTGAGACACAATTATTAATATGTTATAATATATGTGTTTGAGACCCCAATATATGTATATATATGGGTTTGTGATACAAATACAACTGTGTTTATTGCACTGTGTATGCTCTCTCGAAAGCAAGAGAATAAAAGAGGCAGAGCAGTGTTGCCAGACCGACTGTGTGTTGCCAGAGACCGACTAAAAAAATTATGCCAAATGTCCTCAAAAATTGTGCCGTTTGCAAAACCATTATGCTAAAATTGGCTTGTTTGTAATTCTAATTACAAAACACATACAGTCACTCCAAGAAGTAGGTTGTTATACCGTAATCTTTCAACTTAAAAATAAATACTATTATGGTTTTTATTTGTTATAGCATGTATATTTATTTCATACAAAAAAAGATAACTTCAAATATTTTTCGAATTTCTACAACAAAAGCCAAACAATAAAAGTCATATCTTTTGAAATAAAATTTGAAAAATTCAAAAGTTAAATCGTCGAGCGTTTGATCTTTATTCAAATAATTTTAATCTCCAATATTTCGCTGCCCTTCGGGTAGCGTCGTCAGGAAGATAAACACAATTATTAATGCTCGATCATTTTAGTTTTGAATATAAAACGAAAAGTCGGATAAATCATCACTTTTTCAAAATTGAATAAATTAATTTATTATTTTGTTTGAGATTCATTGATTTTAACAAATTCTTTCAATGCCTTTTGAATATAATTTCCAAAGTTTAGGATAATTTCGGTTGGAATCTGTTCCTCTTGTCCTAAAGACGAGTGATCAAATCGTCTCTGCTTTGAAATTCTATTTGTCGGACTATTCTCTGCTAATGAACCCGAAGATTTTCTCTCGGGTTTATATCTGGAGCTGCGGGAAGAGCTTCCATCGGATTTAGTCGATTTTACGAAAGTCTCACATCTTGCTATGTACTGTACTACTGCCCAAACTGACTCATTTACTTCGTTAATAATCGTCCATATTTTGATTCTAGGTATGAAAATTACCAGATGAGATCGTCTGGCTTTTCGTTGAGGCATAGAAATTTCGCATGAGCAAAGTAAACGCAAAACAATTCAGAATCTATGCCGGTACTGTGAACATATAGACATCGAGTGGAATTGTATTCCGCATATGGGATATTATTCTACAAGCTACCGACAAATATGAAGAATTATGCCGTTTGAAAAAAAATTGTGCTAAAACATTTAAATAAAATTTAAAGAAAATGGAAAAATTCCGGGGAAATTGTGGTAAACGGCACTTGGCACAATTTTTCACAAACCAAGTGCCAAAACCCAAAAAATTATGCCAAAACGGCATAAATTATGCCAACATGGTAACACTGACCACGAGATCTATCTTGTAAGTGTGTATGTCTATTTTTTCATTATTCTCTCAGTCAGGGATTCATAAATATTCCTGACATATTGTGTCTTAGCTTAATGTTTTCAGTCGTCAATGGTTCATCGGACAGTGGATATAAAAAGCGCTTGATCAGTGAAAAAAGAATAAACAAAGGCTCGGACGGTTAAATGGTTTGTGATGTTGGTGTGGAGCCTTTACTGAGATAATCGGAACGGCGGACCATTTGTGAAATATAATAAAAAAAAACACAAGTAATTAACACACGCTTGGCTTGCATGAACTAAGTATATTATTTGGGATAACCAACGCATAGTTGAAACAAAACCATGAGCGACAACAAAGAATGGAGAGCAGCAGATTCCCATTTCATAAAAAACTAATAATTAATTCAATGCAAGTACATGTAAAAGGGCCGTTTTAAATCTTTCAATTTTGTGTAATAAAAAATACATATATACTGAATTGAAGGAATAATTCGTTTTCAAATATTATTATGTTTGGGAGGAAATATGCAATTGTTTCCACGTAAGTATATCGATGGTGTAATATAGAAAAGACTCATCTCAGTTCTTTGTTACTTTACAGGAGACGGAAAAAACTGAATAAAATCGGAGCAATTTGGCACATTATTTGTTTTTAAACGTAGTTTTTTAGTCAAACAAGTTCTTTATTTGTTAATATTAAAAAAAAATATTTTTTTACGAAAGCTGTATGTGAGTGAGAGCCCCCTACAGAATATGCAAAAAACGCGATTTCTTAAAAAATTAAGATACGACCTTTTTAGTGTCGGGGTTTTCAATAAGAGCGCTACAAAAGTTTTTTTTTATATAAAACAAAACCAGTTTTAGATACCAATGAAATTCTTTATTCCTGTGAAAGTACGTTCGATGCCATTATGTATGGAGCTCGATTTCTTTTGCATGGCCACCACGGGCACGCTTGCAGAAGTCCAGACGCTGAACCTAATTTTCGACGGTTTTCGAGAATAAATCCGCCGATACTGCAGCAATTTCACGTTCGATATTCGTACGAAGTTCTTCAATCGTCGCTGGCTTGTGGGCATAGACCATAGACTTGACGTAGCCCCACAGGAAATAATCTAACGGCGTCAAATCGCACGACCGAGGCGGCCAATCGACTGGGCCATTTCGTGAGATAACACGTTCACCAAACTTGGTTTCCAATAAATTGATTGTGGCATTCGGTGTGTGGCTTGTGGCGCCGTCCTGTTGGAACCACATGTCCTCCAAGTCCATATTATCCAATTGGGGCGAAAAATATTCGGTTATCATTGAACGGTAGCGCTTCGCATTCACAGTAATGTGCCTGTCTTGATCATCACGGAAGAAGTACGGCCCAATGATGCCTCCGGCCCATAAACCGCACCAAACCGTAATTTTTTCGGTTTGCTTATTGACGAAGTCATTCAGTGAGAAATGAGCCTCATCGCTGAAGATGATTTTCCGATGAAAATCCAAACGTAGCGCTCTTAAAGTTGAGGCCACTGACTCCAAATTTCGGTAGTAAATTTTAATAATTTCGACTCGTTGTTGGCTCGTATATCTTTCCATGAGGAAATGGCAAACCTTACTGAAGAGAAATGTCAAAAGAGCGGGAAAAAATATGGCGTCGTTTGCTGTCCCTATCGATTTACTTTTGTAGCGTCTCTGTTGAAAAACCCATTATTAGCCTTCGATATGGAGGTTTGGGGGAAACACGCCAATGCTTCCATGTAAGATTATGGATGTTTGGGATGAAGAAAGCATATGTATCCACGTTAAAACATACATGTTTGCCAATAAACATGCTACTGCTTGCATTTCAATACAAGTGTGTTTGGGACTTGCAAACACATGAATGTTTGAAGTGTGATCGTAGTATATACATGGTTCCTGCAGGATAGGTTTGGGAGAATATGTTACAGGTACCGTGTTTTCCAGCGTGTATAGATCTCCACTCTCGCTCGAAAACAAACTATTGATTTACAAATCCATCACCAAGGCTATATGGACATTTTGAAGTCAGCTACGGGCTACAGCCTCAAACTCTAATTTAGAAAGTGTACAGCGATTTCAACGGTTTGTTACTAACGACCAGTTACAAACTGATGTCAAACTTCTGACTGTTAAACAAGAAACCGGATTTCGATTGTGCAATGGTGGTGCGCCTCTTATACATGAGATCCTGGCTTCGATCCCTGCCATTGACCACCTTAAAATTTCTTTCGGCGGCGGTCAACTCACGTAGTGACGGTACGTCCCAATCAGTGAGTGTAAAAATAGAAAGATTGTTTAATGTTTCTCGTTAAAAATCATAACCACACGGCAATATTCATGTATTTGTCACCTTTTCTTCACTATTTATAACTATTAGGGATTTCAAACGGCCCTCACGGCTCTGATGACAGGCCATTACTTTTTCCATGAAATGTTCCATGACTTTTTCACATAGATGTGGCTGAATCTCACCGATGACGCATTGGATATCGGATTTGAGCTCAGGAATTTTTTTGTTTATTCGCATAATCTCGAGATGTCATAAAACCCCAAAGAAAGAAATCTCACGGCGTTAAATCGCATGATCTTGGTGGCCAGTTAACATCAGAAATTCTCGATATAATTTGATCTCGAAATCGTTGGAGGAATAAATCCATTGTTTCATCTGCGGTGTAGCAGTTGGCGCCGTCTTGCTGAAACCACATGTCGTCCAGATCCATGCCATCCAGTTGAGGCCACAAGAACTTCGTTACCATGTTCCTGTAACGAATGACGTTCACAGTCACTGCAATTTCGGTCTCATCTTCAAAAAAGTATGGCCCAATCATACCGCCTGTCCAAAAGGCGCTCCAGTCAGTTGCTCGTTGTGGGTGCACATATTTCTTATGGATTGCAAGAAGCCATTCAGATGGAAATGCAGTTCATCGGAGAAGATGACTTTTTTGACAAATTGGCATTGACTTCACTTTGCTCCATCAACCATTGAACGAATTGCCGGTGCTTTCCATGGTCTGCTGGTTTGAGCTCCTGAGTAAGCTGTACTTTGTCAAAAGTTGTTACGTAGTGCTTCGTGAAATTTGTAGTTATTGAGAACGATGCCGAATTGATGTTTTCAAGAGACCGACCGGTACGTTGATGCTCAGGAGTCTTGCTGTTCATAAACGACTCAGGTTCATCACATTTTTTGACCACTGTTCGAATGGTGGACACATTACGTACATTTACTCAAGGTTGCGAGCGGTCTCAGGGGTTTCGGCTCACTGTTCCTACACAATACACAGGGGCTTCGGCTCACTGTTCCTACATAGGGGCTTCCGCATATCCGATATCGATCCTCGCAGCTAATCCGAACAATCGCGTGTTCAAGACACTGAGTTCCAAATCATCTTAGAATCGACCAGTCCGCAACTTACACCAGACGATTTGTCAAGCCAAGTCTAGTATTCCCAGAAGGGTGTTGTCAAGCCAAGACAAGTGCCCCCAGACGGGTGTTGTCACGCCAATACAAGTGTTCTCAAGCTAAAAGGAATTTTCTCACCGAGTGAAGCAGTTGGTGTTATTCCTGTAAATCAAATTACTTGTAAATTAAAAGGCAAAAAAGAATCTGAATTCGAACCCCCCCGAAAAGGGTAAACTATTCTGTTCTTATTTCGAAAGGTTTGATGGATCCTAACGAACGGCTCTGGACATGGCTGAGCTTACCTCAGCCCTCGACAAAAACATGTTGTACCTTGCCTTATAAAATACCCCTAACGCACCTTTCAAAGGGCAGTGGAACACCTAACCTCCATTCTAAACCAAATATTTTTTTTATTTCCAAATCGAAGTAAGAATCTCGCAATCACAGACAGCAATTCTAGATGCAATCAAGAGTAAATACTCGTCAATATAGATAGTATTATAAGCGTTACGAGAATTTCAAAATGTTAGTGCTGTAGTTAAATTCGAACTCTGATAACATATTTCTTTGAAATTAAATTGAATGCATCATCATGTCTATAAGCTAACCACTTCATGACAAGAATGAGAAGTACTTCACACCATTACTCATACACATTCTTCCGATCATAACATTGAGAATCAAATATAAACCCATTTGCAGGCCCCAAGGGTCAAACTATAAATTATAAGATCAACACTTTAAATATTAGTTTGAAATTGAAGAGTATCAATGTCATATAGAGCCACACTTTTGTAATTATTTCTCTATATGACGTCTAACCAATAATCCAAGTATTTACTACTTCCACCTCCTGGGAGTTGTTCCGAATCATAAAATAATGCATATCTTCATAATAACTGCAATAAAGACAAATAGGCTGCAGTTAACAGCCTTTTCAATGCAGCATTGAGTCCAGTGGCCACTGTGCGATTATATGCGATAATGTGCATCCACATTTAGGACTGTGGCAAGCGCCACATTTACGATTCGCATGTTAATGACTCATCACCCTGCTGTGGCAGGCGACTGCTGCATACAACATGCCACATACTACGTACAACATGTGGCCATAACGACTCCACAACATTGTAACATCTCGTTATGTATTGTTCTACCCATATGCTGGGCTAAGCGTGTGGAAGATATTTATGAACCACAAAATTTGTAGCTTCAAATGACGGTTTTAATAAGCAACGACTTTAATAGACGATTAACGATAACGTAAGTAATTGAAATGAATAAAAAAATATTGACTACATGACAAAGAGGGAGACACAATTAACGATATGACCAAAGATAAGAACACATATTTTTAATGAATACTTAAGCGTTACACAGAGAAGACTCTGCAGTAAAATCATCACAAGTTGACCCCCAAAAGTCGCACATACATATCTGAAATGCCTGTAATATCTCATGCATCTATTAAATGATGAGGTGAATATAATCTCATTAGGCCACTAAACACAAGAAGCTTTTGCTTTCAGTATAACATCAAGTGGCATTAAATAAAGCCCAACATCAAAGAATGATAATAAGATTTCTATGTGGATCTAAAGAAGGGGAAACACTGAAATGGTAATAAACGAAATCATAATGGCAATAATTATGAGTTTTGCATAAGCATCGCATAAGGCCCGGCAAAGCACCAACATAAAGTCAAAGGCAAAAGCCAAAGGAAATGAAATGAAATTCCTTATTATGGATGCTTAACATGGTGAGAAGCAATGGACGCTATACCAACAAACCTAATGAATTTGGACCATAGCAAACAATGGTGATTATACCCTGCCTTCACAATTTCAATTCCACGTACGTGTATGTTTGATATGGAATACATATATCCGTTGAAAGTAGCTGTGATAAAACGTGAACCTATTACCAAAAACAATACGAAGATGGCCATAAAAACTGTTTATTAAAGATACCATTGGGGGGTATAACGAAACATTAAACAATGGTCTTTTTCTGCCGCCTCCAACAGAAACCAGGTCAGATTGATAATATAAACGCCAACCAAAAAAATATGGAGGATATGAAGAAGGAAATGTTGTTTTGGTTATACGGAACGCTGATGTCATGATTATTGGTGAGAAATAAATGAGAACATCACCAAATTGTAGCTATTATTGTCCAGGGTATGTTGATACACTGTTTTCAGGAAACCCCAAACTTTTAAAACAGTGGGTCTCGTACGATACGTATTGAAGGGAATACCTAACTTTCTATTGTGAGTGCATTTTTGGTCACAAATGTCGATTGAAGTCTCAACTTCTAAAATAGTTTGGTAAACTAGTCACGCCAGTGAGTGTGCTTAACTGAATTGTCTATTATTCCAACAACCCCCAACCATTTTTTAATTAGAAAAATGTTCCAGACCTTGTAAGCCTGTAGTATCATTTTGTCACACATTAACTACAAACTAACGAAATCTGTTATAAAATTCAAATTCAAAAACAAAACTATTTTTTTTCTCAATATGGAATTCAGATATCGCCTGTTGGGGGAAACCCCGTAAACTATGCGAGCATTCGTTCAGAAAAGTCCCGAATGAAGAACTGTGCCTTAGATTTATTTTCATACAACATATGCAAATGTTTCATAGATCCTTTGAAATTTTTCTTTGGCTGAAATGAAAAATTCGTACAATCTATGTAGAATTTTATCGCTTAAAAACAACATTTTTAGAAAGATCTCACACCTAGTGCATGTGCAAGAATATAGACTCAGAATCTAACTAACAAATGCACACACCACTGTAGCTCACAGAGCTCTGTTATTGTGTTAACATAACTCTGTTAATGCATGTCCTTTGTAAGTTGTCGATTCTTCAGTAAGAATGCACTTTTTCATTTTAAAATAAAAACACATATTTTTTGAAATAGTTGTAATTTTTTTATTGGATTGTAAAGAAGCCATGATCCGATTAGGTGTGGAATAAAATATCCGTCAAATAGCCCCAACGGCTATTATGTCAGGCCATTACTATTTTCATGAAAGTTTCAATGACTTTCTCCCACAGATGTGGCTGTGTCTCATCGATGATGCATTGGATCTCGCATTAGAGCTCAGGAATTATTTCTTGGTTATTCGCATAAATCGGAGATTTCCCAAAACCCCAAAGAAAGAAATCGCACGGCGTTAAATCGCATGATTATTTTAAAAAAAATCGCTAAAAATAAAATTTTTTATACAAAAAATCGCTAAAACGCCCTCATGTTTATATGTCGGAAACGGTGCGTCCAATCGAAAAAATAACCAATTTTGCCAGTTTTTAAGGGGTTTTCATAAAGTGGTCCAACTCGTATGGAATAATTTTTTTTCCCAAAAATCGCCAAAATAAGTAAATCGTTGAAATAAAAAGGTGGCTATAAATCAAAAATAAGTGATGCCATATTGGAGACACCCATAGGTTGAAGCCTCCTTTGGAGGTAAATTTTTTATTATCTTTCCGATTGGACGCACCGTTTTCGAGTTATAGCCACTTTTTATTTTAGCGATTTTTTTATTTTGGCGATTTTTTGAGAAAAAAATTCTTCCATACGAATTGGACCACTTTATGAAAACCCCTTAGAAACACACAAAAATTGGTTATTTTTCCAATTTGACGCTCCGTTTGCGAGATATAGAAATTTTTCCTAATGTTTGTCATATTATCGATCAAAAATGAGGATGAGTTACTCTGGGTAACCCATTGCCGATCGCCGTGGCTAGCTACCCATTATTTTCCCCATTTCCGTGAGGGTAATGGGAAATCGTGATGAGTAGTTCCCCATTGTCGTGGGTAGCTACCCATTATTTTCCCCATACCCAGCGGGTAATGGCTAAACGATCGCTACTCATTCCCCACGGCAATAATAATGGGTAATAATCATTACGCACGAAATAAGAACCCTGATGGGTATATTACTAATTTTTTTATATGCTATAGACCACTGCACGGTGAATTAAATCCAGTTAAGTTTTTGATTTTTGATTTTTCATCCCAAAAAAATCTTCTATGAAAATTCGTTTATGGGTACATATTTCTTTTTTGGTGTGTATTTAAGACTTTTTCAATTTACAATAAAATTAAAAAATCGTCTAAAATTTTATCCAAACACCGACATTCAAAAAACACTTGATTTTTCATCCCAAAAAAATCTTCTATGAAAATTCGACTTTTTTACATATTAAGCTCTTCTAAGCTGATTTATGTGTAGGAGCTATTTCTTGGTTGGTGTGTATTTAAGACCGTTTCACTCTACAATAAAAATAAAAAATCGAGCAAAATTTTGCCAAATATCGAAATTGAAAATATTTTTAAAAAATTTCACATTTTCAGAGAATGCTGCCAGTAGGGTGCATTTCCTAATGATCATTATTTTACTTTAAATGTATTTGCCAAGGCCCCGTCTTTCAGGACATTTTAAAAATTTGTATAGGTTTCTTGGAGAAAGCTAAAGAAACTACTTAATGAATCATGGTGCCGTTTCGGGAAAATATTGTGTTTTTTACTGGTTGAAAAAATTCCAAATTTGATAAGTTGGTATTGCCAAACGCCTTGAGATAAGTTAACAATTTTTACAGAGTGTTCTTCACTAAAGTGTTTCCAATTTAGTGGTTGTTTTCAGAAACACTCTTTTCGACGAAATAACCGCGTTATAAGGACAAACTTGAACAAATTCAATGAAAAAATGTACACTTTTGAACTTTGATAGTGAATATGTTAATAACGATAAAACTTATTCCGCAACGCTTGGCGTATTTTTGATGTATTAACATCTATAGGGGCGGGTAGGGGCTTAACTCACAAAGTGAACACATCCAAACACAGTTAATCCGACTGAGTTTGTCCGACTGGATCACAGATTGTTTGTTGTGAAATTCCTCCGAAACGGCTGGACCGATTTGTAGTATGAAATTTTGTATCGGGTTGATCTGAGAATCGGCCAACATCTATTTTTCATACCCCTAAATGATAAGGTGACCCACCCCTATATAGAACACAGAGTTGTCCGACTGCGAAACACAGATTGTCAGACTGCGAAAACAAACTCACACTGATGTAGCGGCAGCGAATAGTTGCCGTGTGTGAGTGCGGAGCACTCTCAGAGCAAAGAGAATAATGACGCAAAGAGAATAATATAAAAATTAGACAGCAAGAGATCAACGAAAATTGTGTGAACTTGTGTAGCGTCTGTACGAACATAACAATGTATGTATGTATATGTCTATTGCTTTGCATTCTCTTTGTTTTTTGTGGGTATAAATACAGAAAATAATGACACATGTGCTTGCACTGGCCTTCAAAAAATTTCAAGTATAAATATTATTTAAATGTAACGTCATCATATGATTGAACATTGTTTTTTATTTTCCAATGTAACATTTACTAATGTGTTCATAGAAATCGAACAGGTACCGTGTAACAAAAAGGTGTTAACACATCGCCGGTAAAAAAGTAAAAAATCTTTCAAATCGGCCTATATGTATAGAAGTGCCAGGGTTTGAATATTGCACCAGAACCAAATTGGTCAAATTGGGCACCCTGTAGCACCAACTGCGCTGAACAGCGTGCCTCTAAATGCAATATTCCGAAAGCCAGACTCCTCTCTACAAATGTTTAGTATATTCCAAAATTATCAGTGCAATACTTTAAAAGTTGTGATATTATTACCGTGTGGTGGAATGGTAGTGTGAGCGGTTCTTATACAAGAAATCGTGGGTTAGATCCCAGCTCTGACCACCTTACATTTCTTTCGTCGAGTATTTAGCCATTCGGAACGGCTATAAAACTGTAGGTCCCAACCAGTGAGTATACAACTTAAAAGCACACAGCTCACTGCTTGTGAGCCCTTCGTGGGATGTAATAGGAAATTATTTTTTGTACTATATTATTACCGTGTATTTTCCAATCGGCCATTAAAAATTTTGACAATTTGTTTCAAATATTGATAGATTGATAGATTACGTTTTGAAATTCTGATCGTAGTGGAATTCTTACAACAAATTACATGGGGTGTCAGAGGACACCCGGTTGGAACGAAATTCCTTTCGCTATATATTATGTACTAATTAGTTCCACCACACCTAAGGCTCCTGTTGCAAAATTCTGTAATTGAAATGAATCTTTAAATAAATATACTTTTTGTAAAATAATAAACTTTTTTAAGAAATTTTTTTAGTGAATGTATTTTTTTAAAACAAAATTATATTTTTAGGTCTATTTTGTAAGAATATGTACTATATTTTCCCGAAAATGAGAGGTACTTCTTTTACTAAAAACCAATGTTTTTTTAAGAAAAGGTACCATTTTTAATAAGAAGTACTTTCTGTAAGAAAAAGCCTAACAGTATGAATATATTTACAAAGACAAACTTTTTTTAAGGACAGGTACTTTTTAATAAAGTGGTACATTTTATAGGAAAAGGTTATCTTTTTAAAAAAATTTACTTATTATTCTCTATCATTATCTCATGCAAAGAAAAGAAAATGTATTATTTTATTTTTAAGAAAAGGTACTTTAAAGAAAAGGTATTTTTTTAAGAGAAGGTATTTTTTTTGAAGAAAAGGTTTTTTTTAAGAAATGGGAATTTTTTTTAGAATTGGTTCGTTTTTCAAGAACAGGTGTAATTTTAAGAGTAGGTACTTATCTCAAGAAAGGTTATTTTGTTTTATATAAAATGTACTCTTTCAAGGCAAGACAGTTTTTTAAGAAATGGCACATTTTGTAAGAATATTTACTTTTTTTAGCAAAGGTACTTCTTTAAGATAATGTATTTTTTTTAAGAAAACCCAATGTGCGCAAAAACGGATGCGGATCCGTTCCGGACCTGTTTCGGATCCGTAATAGAGTTAAAAAAAGGAATCAGTGCAGTCACGAAAAAATTTAAAAAAAGGAATCACTGTAATCGCGAATTTACGTATCCGTTGCGGACCCGTTTCGGATCCGTAAAAAATTTAAAAAAGGAATCAGTGTTATTGCGAATTTACGGTTCCGTTGCGGACCCATTTCGGATCCGTAAAAAATTTAACAAAGGAATCAGTGTAATCGCGAATTTACGGATCCGTAACAATTTTAAAACGGAATCAGTGTAATCGCGAATTTGCGGATCCGTAAAAAAGTTAGAACAGGAATCAGTGTAACCGCGAATTGAATAATCCATTTCAATCCCGATTTGTCTCCGTAAAAAAGTAAGAAAACGAATCAGCGTAAGTAATAGCTAATTGAGTTTTTTTTTTAAGTGAAGGTCCTTATGTGGAACCCAGAAAAATCAGTTTTTAATATTTTTTTTCATAAATTACAACTCAATTGAAATCTATTTTTTTTAGAATAGGAGAAAAGCATTGAAAGTCAAATTTCATTTCATGTCATTTATTATACAAAATTGTAACTTTAAAGCATATTGGCCAATTAAACAAGTACTATATGTCACTTATGTAAAATACTACTCAACAAAATGTTATGTCCTAATATGAGTACGTAACGGATCCGAAAAACGGACATAAAATCGTGTTTTGAATCCGTTTTTTGAGAGGAATTTCTCCCGCTGGCGGATCCGAAACTGATCCGTAACGGATTCCTCTACGGATACGTTTTATTAAAATACACGGGTCCGCAACGGAAGGAATTTCCGTAACGAGTCCGTAAAGGATCCGAAAAACGGACATAAAATCCGTTTTTGGATCCGTTTTTTTGGAAGGAATTTCTCCCGCTTGCGGATCCGTAACTGATTCCGTTTGGCACACTGGGAAGGTACTCTGTTTAAGAATAAGAGTAGGTATTTTATTTGATAAAATTTACTTTTTTTAAGAAAACGCACTAATTTAAGAAAATGTTATTTTTTAAACTTCTTTTACTTTGGTTTTTCTAAATTTACTTTTTATATCCGGTTCAAAACTACAATATGTAATAAATCGGCTCCACCTACAAAATTTCCTGTTTCCGGTTAAACATCAAACAAGTGTGCTGCCAAATGTAATACCATGCTCAGGGTTGTATTTCATGGATTAGCAGGTTTTGGACTTTGGCTTTTCTAAATTTACTTTTTATTGGGTTGAAAACTACAATATGTAATAAATAGGCTCCTCATAGAAAACTTCCCGTTAAAGCAAACTAAAAGTACCCAATATAATTGGTAATAACACAGTGAGACACTCAAAATTTGATACGCTTGAGACCAAAAAAAATCTTCAAGCTACTGATGAGAGAAGAAAAACTATAGCTGGGTTTGGTCTGATTGACTAAGGTTTTTTTTTTTAATTGGCGTTTGAAGTTTTAGGCTTAGAAATGAATTTTTGATAAGAGAACACTTTTGGTAATGCCTACATCTCGAAAACTGTTCAAGATTTTTCTTGAGTGTCTTCGGTAAAGTTGTAGCTCGTGAACTGCCCTACAATAAACGTTTATTCAAAAAATTCCACCTTCATGATCAAAAACTTTAAAATGTAAAAAATATAATTTTCGCCGTTTTTTACGGGTTTTGTTTTTATTTATTTTTGAAGTTTTGAAGTTTTTCAACATGAAGGTGGCATTTTATTAAATAATCTTTATCAAAAGTTCATTTCTAAGCCTAAAACTTCACACGCCAATTAAAAAAAAACCTTAGTCAATCAGACCAAACCCAACTAGGGTTTTTCTTCACTCACCAGTAACTATCAGTTGTTTGAGTCTCAAGCGTATCAAAATGTTTAGGTTGCAAAATGATGCATGTTGTAATGGGTTGTAATAAAGTAGTTAAAAAAAAAGTTGTTTAAAATTTTTTCATTTCATCCCGCAACGTGCGATAAGGAACTTCGTTCCAAAAATTCAAAAATTCGCCAGAAATCTTAATTCGCTTACAATTTTCAAGAATTTTAAAATTCTTTCTACTTTATTGTTTTTAAATTATGTATATCTATTTTTTTACAGATTAAACAAAATTTCATATAAGGCGTATCAACAATTAAATGAAAAATGTGCTTGATCAGGACTTCTGAGAAAATATAGTCTTTCATAGTTTAAACACTTTATTTTGTTTGTAAATATAGTTGTGAAACTTTATCCTTGCTACCAGGAAAAACACGGTTGCCGTGGTACGATCAATATTTACTTCAGGGTTCTCAAGCAATACAGCTGTGTCAGCATTCTTGCCATACTCGTCGAGTCTGCATACTTGAGCATTGATGTCGCTGCAATTTGAATTCCTCACTGTTTGGACTGTAGCTCTGACATTTCGTACGCTGAGCTTCACAAAACTGTATCATTATTTATTTCAAAAACTTTAATTTAGTATGGATGTCATGATCGGGCTTCGTTCGTACGAAATAAGATGGTCTCTCTTGCTCTCTTTTCAATGTACGCATTTGTTAACTTATCGATATTGTACAGATCAATCCGTACATGTCCACTGCCTTTTGGAAACAGTGTCCTTTCTATAGTCCTGAATAAAAATATGAAATCCGTTTGTTGTGGAAATTACAACACCAAGATGTTTACTGAAAATACATTTTGAAGATGTAACACGTTCATCTTAAAAGTACAAACAGTAATACTGCTAATGATAATAATAACGAAAATATTTACGACATGATTACATTTTTACACAGGCCAACTTAGTATATTGTTGTGTGCTTCATCCATCCGAAGAGGTCTGCATTTGTTAAGGTGGAAAGTTATGACAGTACCTAAAGTTGATACCATAGAAAATGAAGGCAATGATGGCAAGCAACAGTCACATCGTTGGAATTCTCGAAATCTTCATCATCATCATCATCATCATGCTCCTCATAATTATGAAGATGTACGAAAACGTGACGATGATACCAAGAAATGACTTTAAAAATATGATGTGTCTGATTTTTGTCCAAAAGGCGAACTAAGAATACGTATAGGCATTAATTTTAAGAGGATGGTTGTAATAAGAATTGGGAAAAAGTTCTTGCGATAATATTCATATGTAGTTTTAAAATTATGACAAAAGACTTTTAATTTGTTGCACTTTTAATTTGACAAAAGACTTTTAATTTGTAACGTTTGAGTGAATCATGTTAAAACAGACTGTATATTTTGTGTGAGACATTCATGTCGTCCGACCTAATGAATATGAACTCATAACACAAGGTGTGCGTTGAATTCATTTGCGCATACTCAATACAAGTGTGTACTCAGTGAATGATGAATGTATGTAAATTTCTTTATATAATTGGGCCGGTCTCAATTATAAGTCGAGTTCTATATAATTTCTGAAATGTGTCATATCGGTCCAGGTTTTGATATAACTCTCATGCACCCCGAATAGCTTGGCTTGACGCTACTCTCTCAACATCATAAACCTCCACTAGACTGAGTTTATATACAAATTAGTTAGTTGGGTCTACTTGTAAAATCTACATTAAGGTGTATTAGGTTAGGTAGAAGAGGCTATCTTTCGCCTTTTTTCGCAAAGAAAAAATTTTCGAAAAGTTTGGTCAGTCAGGGCACCCAACAGGGTGTTATAGAGTATAGAACTTTTGAGACCCCGCAATCATTTGTATGGGCGGTACAAGAAGACGTGGGTTGATTGGGTTCACAATAGCAATTTTTCTTAACTATAACCAAATACACTTTGACTTTATAATATATCTATTTGTGACCCAAATATGTTTTTTTTTGTTGAAAACTGCTGAAAAGGATAACATGGCCCGACGCTAAAGAAAAACGGAGCACATCTTCAATTCACGAAAACAATGCTTCCAAACATATACATGGTTCCTGCAATATGTGCATGGAGCCGATATTTCTCAGCGTGTATTAGTATACACTTCTATTGGTCCATTGTGGAGAAAGTCCTAGACAGATTTCGGACGTTGGTGTCATTTGCCTACCCAGCAAATTTAATGTTAGCAGGCAGGGTTCGTATTTCGTGGACAATGAGTTACCCTGGGTTACCCAGGGTATCCCATTATTATTGCCGTGGGGAATGGGTAACGATCGTTTACCCAATACCTACAGGGTATTAGGAAAATAATGGGTACCTGCCCACTAAATGGGGAATTACCCATTACTTTCAGGGCAATGGAGAAAATAATGGGTAGCTACCCACGACAATGGGGAATTACTCATCACGATTACTCATTACTCTCAGGGAAATGGTGAAAATATTTTTGATCGAAAATTTCAACAAAATTGGGAACAATTTCCATACCTCGGAAAGGGAGCGTCCAATCGAAAAGTTTTGGGTGTTTCCAAGGGGTTTTCATAAAGTGGTCCAATTCTTATGGAAGAGTTTTGTTTCGAAAAATCGCCAAAATAACAAAATCACTAAAATAAAATAGTGGCTATAACCCGAAAACTGTGCGTCCAATCGAAAAAATAACAAATATTTTACCTCCATAGGAGGTTTACCCGATGGGTGTCTTCAATATTTCGATTTATAGCCACCTTTTATTTTTATCGATTTAAAAAAAAAGTGATGCCATATTGGAGACAGCCACTTGTCAAAGCCTCCTATGGAGGTATAATTTTTATAATTTTTTCGATTGAACGCACCGTTATCGAGTTATAGCCACTTTTTTATTTTAACGATTTTACTATTTTGGCGATTTTTAGAAAAAAAAATTTCTTCCATACGAGTTGGGCCACTTTATGAAAACCCCTTAGAAACCGGCAAAAATTGGTTATTTTTTCGATTGGATGCTCCGTTTCCGAGATATCAACATAAGAGAGTTTTAGCGCTTTTTTGTTTGAAAAATTGTATTTTTAGCGATTTTTTTTTTAAAACTGATTCCATATTGGAGATAACTATTGGTTAAAGCCTCCTATGGAGGTGAAATTTTTTCGATTCAACGCACAGTTGGGTACCTGGGTAACCCATCACCCGTCGTCGAGAGTAATGAGTAATCGTGATGAGTAATTCCCCATTGTCGTGCGTAGCTACTCATTATTTTCCCCACTGCCCCGAGGGTAATGGGTAATCGTTCGAAAGAAATCAAGCTGCACCCATGGAGATGCTAAAGTCAGGTGCCACAAAAACTGTTTCATAACGAAATAGGAGTATGGAAGAAAACGAAACACTGAACGGTAGAAATTTACCAGTTTCATTAAATTCTAACCTCCAAAAACTAGTTAGGAAGCTGTGGGAGATTTAGAATATGTAATTAAAGCAATTATGAGGGTAGCCAAGGGGTGCAATGATCACTACATCATATGTGCTGGGGTCTCAAGTTAGAAAAAGTTCAATTGTTTTAAAATTTGGACCATGAACAGACGGAACATATGTAGATCGGTTCATTCTCGAACTACGCAATCTATTTCCTTTGAACATTCAAAATATTTCTGAGGCAACTGTATAAATTCAAGCTGCACGTATGGTGATGATGCTAACGTAAGGTTCCACGAAAACTGTTGACGGACGAAGCGACATTGAGTGTTAAGTTCGAAAGAAACATTAGAAGTGGCCGGCCAAGACTTGGTAAAAGGGATCAGCTGGAACCAACTTTTTTGCTGCATTCAAAGACTGATTGTTGAAGGATAGTAAAATTGAAAAAATTCCTATCAGCCTTGGAGTAACGTGTGGGACATGGTAATGTCCGTGGAGGTGGATTGTCATTCATTTGAGAGTGGCCAGAAATGGTTCCTTCATTGGGCAGTCCAAGTAGCTCAATACTTCCACGCAGCATGCTCTGGTCAATGGCTTTATCGGAAACCTCCGTTAGCTAGCCAGAGTCAGAAAGCGAAGCGAAAGAGCAGCCTAGTTGGTTATGCTATCACTGATACGTCTCAGGCTCAATAGGTGTACCTGTCACTGAAGCTCTTCCAACTGGTGCACATATTCCTGTGTCCTTTGAAGGCGGATGAGCCAACACCCATGACCAATCGCGAATCAAAACTGAAGAAACCAACCTTCGACCTGCTTCATTGTGGTCAGCGTCTGATTTATAATGGACGGTTGAAACATGATCATCCTGACAGTAGGTAAAATGCAAACCACGGTGAGCTGGATTTTCCTCCCGCCACGGTAATATAGGCGATGAAAATACACAAGAATTAATGAGAGTCTGAAAATTCAAATATTCCAATTCCGAATTTGGAACCCAACATATACTTTAGATTATTGCCATGTACTTACATATATACCACGACATATATCTTCTGTTTAATTTTTGGGCATACCTACAATTTCACACTGATTCCGGATAGCTCCATTTGAAGATGATGATAAGTGGGAAGACCTTCGTCAAAACAAATTAAAGATGGCCAGTTTGAAGCGTAAATTCGCATTATGGATATGTATATAGGCATTTTTAATGAGACCAAACTGCTTCAGTTAACTTTTCCCCATCTTCTATTATCCCTCCCTCGATTCACACTCATACATGTTGTAACAGTACCCACAACAGAGGAATTAAATTTTGGTAAATTTCAAGATTTGTGTTATCTTTGAAGTTTTACTGCGTTCGCCTTAAAGTTCTGGGAAACTTTTGTTTTTGTGCTGTAACTACTAAAGAGTGCATCATCATCATCATGATTATCACCATCACTAGCTGACTTGACTGGCTGACTGGTTGGCTGGTATCGCCATGGGACGAGTAAGAATTTTTTGACATCAGGCCAAAACATTGCAATTATTGTTGGTGGTGCTGAGATTCTTGCGTAGAGATCGTCGTCGCACCAACCACTCGAACAGTATTTCAAAGTGTCAATGTTAAGTTAAGGAGATGAACGTTAAATTGTTTTGTGTGTTCAAAATCTTGACACTAATGACACTTCAGGATTCGTTACGTTTATCTCTCTCTCTCTTAGTCGCTTTTACAAAGAAATTGCGAAAATTCAACAAATCCTGAGAATTTTTGAGCAGCATTTTGGGAATTTCATGGCAGTTGTAATGTATGGAAATCTTTTCGGCTGGAAACAATGATTCTGCTGCCCACAAGACGAGCAGAAAGCAAAGAGTCAAATAAACTTTCATTGTCTAAAAGTTAGACAGACATATGGACAGACAGACATTGGAAGAGACTCACTCGGCGTGAGTGTAATCAAGCATGTTCAACTGTCAAATAAATTGTGCCACCAGCGCTTCAACGTTTTCAGATGCAACATCTTGTGGAACTTGGGCAACCTCGCCACCGTCATCAATGACAACAATAAACGGCAACAAATTATTCCCACAGTTACCAGTTTAGTTCTTCATACAATCATACCGGTATTGTGTTTTTTGTCGCTTCGGTTTCTTTCAGTTCCAACTTCATGTTCGTCTCCATCCTTAACTTTTGCATTAACATCATTAGAGATAGTTTGGCTTATATATTTTTCAGATTGTTTTTTTTTGGTTTTGCTTCGTTTTGAACTTGTTCAGTTGTTTTTATCCTCTGAAGTTATTGTCCGTCGTGTTATTTTCTGTCTGTCGAGGCAGCCAAAGTGTCTGAACACGATTGCATCGTGGAAACTAAGCGACAAACTGCTCTAAACTCATCCATAAATGTTGGGGTTTAGTTTAATATTGCACAATTATGGGGACATCCATGACTTGGTGGAAAATTAAAAGGAAGGCACGGGAAAAGACGGACATGACATAATTTATATGTAGTGCTCAGTATGAAGAGGACTGTTTAATGAAAACCAAGATGCTCACATGGCAATGCTGCAGTCAGGTGTAATGAAAACTGCTACAGAACGTTAGTAGAGGATACACTTGGAACGAAGGAGAAACGATTCTTAGTACGACATCTTATAGGGTTTATTAGGTGTCTTGATAAATGTGGGTTCAAAATGTTTTCGTCTCCTACTAATTGGAAACTCTGTCTTAACTTAGTACAGTCATATACCTAGGTATCCATTCTGAATATCACATACATTTCTCCCCCAAAACTTGTATATTTCTTCGAAAGGCCGTCTCATGCACCCAGAGATCTAATAAAAAGACCAAAACTGAAATTCGGTTAAAGCAACCTCATTTCTTAATCTATTCGGTTGTGACAACCGAATCTTGAATTATATTCATTCGGTCATACAAATTTTGCAAAATTTCGGTTGGTACAACCGATTTTGGAAATAATTCGGATACAGAAACCGAGATTGTTACCAAATTCGGTTGGAGTAACCTAATATGGTATCAATTCGGGTACCACAACCGAATTTGGTATAAATTCGAATGTCACAACCGAATTTAGAATCAATTCGGTTATATCTATCGAATTTGGTATCAGTTCGGTTGTAACTACAGAATTTGGTATCAATTCGGTCGCAATAACCGACTTAAGGCTGGGTGTCGCATACAGCTGAAACTGAAACTGAATTCCATACATTTGTGACTGAAACAGAACAGCAGCTGAATTCAGCAGCTGAATCCGATTTGTCAGTCGGTGGTGACTGGAACCGAATTCAGTACATTAGCAATGGAACTGAAAAAAATTACTTTTGACTAAATTTCAGTCGGTGTCCGACTGAAATGTGATTTTTGACATGTCAAATTCGACAGCTGTCGATACTTTCACACGCGTTATTTCTTTTTTAATTGCGAAAAATTTATTTTATCACAACGACATGGGGCAAAAATTAAAATTTACCCTCGAAGAAGAAGAAAAAATCGTAGACTTCGTAGAAAACAACGAAGTTTTGTTCAATATGCGACACAAAGCATTTCGTGATGCAGAATTGAAGAACCGGCTGTGGCTTGAGTTGGCGAATGAACTGTATGTTGATAGTGAGATGTCTCCCATATGAACCTACATCCTCTACCACAAATTTATAATTGGCATCGACGATCGCCAAGAGAACGATGGAGTGAAAGTCTTTATAATTAAAGAACGATGAGTCGGCTCTCGGTGGACATTTGATTCTAATGTGCTTCCCATCTATAGCACCAACAAAATTCGGGAAATTCCATTTTGCAAAAAAATTCTTGATATTTTGTTGCAATGATGCAGTCGTTGGAGTCGGAATTGCTTTCTCCAAGAAATTTTTAATAATTACATCAAAACATTTGTCCACAATCCGTCCAATGGTTGAACGGTGCACACGATATTGAAAAGCTAGAGATCGAAATGTTTCACCTGTGGCCAAGTAGCGCAACATGATGCATAGTTTTTGATGTGCATTCATTGGTTTCCGATTCCAAGTCGTGCCAGTCCCATCCATATCTTGTTTCAGTACTTTCACAATTTCGGCAAAAAACAACGGACTCACACCAAAATATGCTTTGAACATGGTATCGTCGTCCATCAGATACCTGTCCACCAAAATGTTCATTTCGCCTCCTGAATCACGTCGTTTGTAGATTCTATGTGGACTTTTCCTTTTAGTTTTCAATTTCAAAAGAAGCACGGCAATGCAAACATCGTCTTCGGACATCGCATTGGCATAATTAAACGCATTTAATGAATATTTACTTTGCATTTTTCGTGAAATTTAAATTGCGCGTGTGAATTAATTGAAAAAAACGTAAACAACGCCGAATATGACATTTGCCTTTGATTCAGTTTCAGCTGTATGTTGCAACCCAAGCAACATTCAGCTGCTGTTTCAGAACTGAAAAAGCTTGAACCGAAAGTGAAAAAAATTCAGTTTCAGTTTGAGTTTCAGCTGTATGCGACACCCAGCCTTTAACCCTTAAGTCGGTTGCAACGACCGAATCTGGCGTCAATTCGGTAGCTGTAACAGAATTTCTAATGAATTCTGTAGGTACAACTGAATTTCATTTTCAACTTGACGTTTAAAATAATAAAAACAAATATATTAAAAAAAGTTAAAAAATGTTTAATTGTCCTTGTCGCCGCGATATCAAAATTTTTTTGTGTGGTTATTAACACAGATAAGTAAACATATTGTAGTTATGGTTTTTGTATTAAATCGTCTTATTTTGAAGAAACTTTCCAAGCAGATATCAACAGTTTTGAAACTTTTCAAGGTTGGTCGTTGGGGATATGCTGCAATCGTCTGTGTTTGAAACGGTTTAGGACGTACATTAATAGATAGAAAACGCCAAAATTGGAGCGATTACATATGATGGCCGGGACTTAGAAAAAGGTCGGTAGTAACGTGTAAAATAAATGTGTAACCCTATTTTTTTTAATAAGAACACAGGAAAATAAATCAATACTTATTAATAAATAAGCTTTCTAAATTCATTTGTGTCACTATCTACATTCGGTTGTGAGAACCACTATCGAGGTTGTGTCAACCTCTAATGAAGTTGTTTCTACCTCTAATGCGGTCGTGTCGACCTCTAATGAGGTTGTGTCAACCTCAAATGAGGTTGTGTCAACCTCGAATTAGTTTGTGTCAACCTCGAATGAGGTTGTGTAAACCTCTAATGAGGTTGTGTCAACCTCTAAGGAGGTTGTGTCAACCCCGCATGAGGTTGTGACAACCCCTAGCGAGGTTCTGACAACCGCTAAAGAGGTTCTGGCAACCTCTAAAGAGGATCTGGCAACCTCTACTGCGGTTCCGGCAACCTCTAATGGGGTTGTGACAACACATAAACTCAGTTACGGCTAATTCGGCTGTCTCAAGCGAATTTTTCTCAGAGTGTGATAATTGTAGTAATTAGAATTAGTTTTTCGGATAATCCGTGTAGCAAGTAGTAATGTTGCAAAGCAACTACACAAAATCCAGCTGATATTATGTCGGGGCTGCTGTCAGATACAAGTTGCTGCTAAATATAATGAGGAAGGTATGTAAGTGTTCCTTGCAACAAAACGAAGAATAGTTCCTACAACATTACCTTAATCTATTGGGTAATCATATAGAGATATTTCGAAATCTCTTAATGGAGATGGGGGACCTGCTGGTGGGATTAAATAATATCTTAGTCCGTTACATTATTGAAATGGCAGCGACAGAATGTTATATGTGAATCGATCGATCGATTCACGATCTATAAAGTGCATTTTTTAAAACATGAACAAAAAAGTATTGGCAGAATAAAGTACAAGCAGAAGGGTTCCTATGTGTACATCTGCATGGACAACCCCTATTGTTCTTTAAAAATCGGGTTAGCAAAATTTTGATTGCGATTTGAATTTCCTGGGGAACTAGGCAAGGATACACTGTGAGTGATCTGTTAGGGACCTAGCGATTTTCTTTGATTACAACCTTGTTCATAACTAATTAATTTATAGCGTAGATCTAACTGAGTAAATTAACGTTCCCGAAAAGAGTACAGGCTAGAAGCCTGTGGCTAGGAGCTTAGTGAGCATGTTGAGGTTTGAAGTTATTTCACAGGGATATAACATGCGTGTTTTTAAATTACTGATTTCCGAGTAAAAGTTACCAGCCGAAAGGAAGAATTTACCATCCTAAACCGAAAAAGGTGAATTAATTATAATTTAAATGTACGAGATCGCAATAGACATATAGAAAGCTAGACACCGGAAATTCGAATATACAGGATATACTCACGTCCTATGCAGATCAGCTCAGTCATCTACAGCGCAGAAGCCACCCCCACCCAATGAATCTGAAGCGCAATGGCAATATATTTCACACTATACGATAGCTGCTGCAGATACGGTGATTGGTTATGAAATGGCGCCTAAACGCAAACCAAGGTACAATGCCTAGTGACGCATGGCAACTGAAGAAAATACTGTTGCACGCATTGCAATGCTTAAGTCAGATGCAACACGAGTCGCGACGGAGCGGTGTAAGGGGAAAATGAAAGAGTAAACCCGCTTAGTTGAGGACGAAACTGACAGCGGAGGAAGCATGCAATGCGATGCAATTAGTGTACGCGGCTCATCTACATAAGAACGTGTGTTCGATCTGTGTGATCCCTCTATCCACCTCACATTTCTTTCGACGACGTTCTCCACGTTTAGTGACGACGAAAATATCGAGTAACTCGCCATGAAACCTCTTCTATAATAACCAATCGGATTCAGTGGAGAATTGTAGGTCCCAGTAAGTGATTGAAAAGCTACAAATCGTATAGCTCACTGATTGCGAAAAGCTCTTCCCAGTCGATAATGGGAAATTACTGTAACCCAAAGAATACTACCATAAAGTAAAATGTCGAAACAACGGCAAGGGATCAGGCCCCGATTCGTAGATGCAAGGATGGTAATCTAGTCGCAGATGATCAATTATGTTGGAGATATGGAAGGATAATTTATCTGCTTTATTTGTGCCAGGATCATCTGATGCAGAGGAGTTAAGAAAATATAAGACGTTGGTGTAGATTGCCCCTTCCTTATCAAGGACGAGGTGAGTACAAAAATTTCCCAACACAATGCCGCTGGCGGTGATGAACTACCGGCTGAACTGTTCAAGACTGGCGGCTATGAGCTGGTACGGTGAATGCACCAGCTCTTTTGCCAAATTAAATTAGACGAATGCAGGCCCGGCGATTGGTGTCCAGCTTTTAAAAAATTTTGGCAGGAGTTTATACACCAAGTTTCTTGGAATAAGCCTTTTATGCCTTGCAGACAACGTCCTCTCGACCGTAATGTGCGAAAGACTAAAGCCATTTGTTGCAGACCTGATTGGACTTTATCAATAAGCTTTAGACTTGGAAAACTCACGAGCCACCAGGTCTTCCGATTACAACAAATCCAGGAGAAAAGTAACGAAACCCAATTCGATGCCTACCATCTCTTTGGTGATTGTGATGCTGCCTTGGATAACCCGATACGGGGAAATCGTAACGAAGCTTGGTGTACCTGCTAAGCTGGCACTGACCGACACGACATATTCAGTGAATATTGGTAAGTATCTTACTAAAGCATTTAGTCCAAGGCGAGCCATCAGGCTAAGAGACACTCAATCGTGCGATCTCCTAAATATTTTAATTGAGATCAAAATGAGGAAGGCTGCAGTTAACATGTAGGTACTTCATATGACCATCAGCAGCAAATGCCAAATGCTGTTGTAGAAATCATTGGTCGAAACCTGCGAGAAGATACTATAGAATTTTTGGGAATCGAGAAGGAATCAGCAAAATTGGGTTGGAAAGTAAATTAGTACTAGAAAAAATACAACCTGTCTTTCTTTAAGCCGCAGAATCCTGGGTATAATTGCAAGCTGACGAAACAGCCCTGGGAGTGTTTGGGAAAAAAATGCTGCGAAAATTATATAGACTTATATCCAGGGTTCGTATTTCGTGGGTAACCCATTATTATTTCCATGGGGAGTGGGCAGCGATTGTTTACCCACAGGGTGTGGGGAAAAAATGGGAAGCTACCCAAGACAATGGGTACCCATCACGATTACCCATTACCCTCAGGGTAATGTGGAAAATAATGGGTAGTTATCCACGACGATGGGGAATTACCCATCATTATTACCCATTCCCCAATGGGTAATGGGGAAAATAATTGGTAGCTACCCACGGCGATGGGGAATTACCCATCACGAATACTCATTACCCTCAGAGAAATGGGAAAAATAATGGCTAGTTACCCATGGCGATTGATAATGGGTTAACAACCATGGTAAAAAGTGGTTATAACTCAAAAACGGCGCGTCAAATCGAAAAAATAATAAAATTATTACCTCTGTCGCAAGATTTAACCACTGGATAAAAAATCGTAAAAAGCCCTCATGTTTATATCTCGGGAACGGAGCGTCCAATCGAAATAATAGCATATTTTTCCGGGTTTATAAGGAATTTTCATAAACTGCTCCAATTCGTGTAGAAGATTTTTTTTTTTTAAAAATCGCCAAAATAAGAAGATCGCTAAAATAAAAGAGTGAATATAACTCGGAAACGGTGCATAGATTGGTGCGTTGAAACATGACGGTAGGTGTATGATATCCGAATGTAATGCAATTAGTAGCTGAAATTTGATAGAGAATAGGGTGGATGGCAGAATGAGCGATAAGCAACTGGAAACAATGGAAGCAGCAAACTAAGTTTGAATAGTGTTAGATTGATACTAATGGCAGCTAAATTCAGTTCGAAAGTGGTGGCATCGAACGAAACTTGCATAGATTAACATGCAATAGCAACTCGAAATCTATGAAATTTCCAACTGATTTTGCGACCGTAAGAGAATATAAAACAGCTCCTGGAAACTCTTGTCTATTGCTATATGGTTCAAAATGGAGAATGAGATGTTTGCGAAACTATTAAATTATATTTTTGAATTTAATTTATGAACTTTTCTGTTATATAATTAAATTTAAATATTGGTTTTTCTCTCTATATCTCAGATAACTTGATAACTAAAGGAGTTATAATATATTTTTGTTAAATTTATAATTTTATACTCTATTTTCATTAAAATAATCTAAATTTTAAAAATTTTGTTCTAAATTTATATTGATATACGATTAGAACAAACCATGTCCCTATGAAATTATGATCTCGGTTATTTATCTTCTTGCACTGAAAGACCCACATGTTCTGAATCAAATTCAAACCGTTTTTAAGCTCTACATAGTCTCTTGCATATATAACGTATAAAAATTCCGTTTAATATTGTGTTCCCCGTCAGTTTTTTGTGATTTTTTTTTCTTTCTTCGTTTGTGCCTTTGTCTTTCTTTCTCATACGTATGTATGAGAGAATTCTAACAAACTACTTATGCACTCTACTTGGGACTATGAAACAATCCGAAAGAAAACAAGTGAAAATAACAAATGGGACATACGTGCAACAACAACAAGAACAACAACACGACAAAGGAGCAGCAGACACATCGATGTACTAAAGCTAAACGACTTCTAAGCATTGGCGAAGCTTACAGAAATCAAGCAAGCAATTGGGACAGACATTCCGTAGCTTCAATATACAGCAGCAGATGCAATAGAATTACAAATGGAGCAAGTAACCAGCGATGACGAGTGACAAAAGGCAACAACGAGAAGAAGACTTCAAGTGCAAACCCTATGAATACTCGAGCACAGTGTGCGTCGCCATGTGAGGTATGATAAATTTGGTAAGAGGAAAAAATAGAATACATATCGCAGTCTAACTATAAAAGCGTCTTAAATCAAAAAGTTTAGATTTACGTTTATTGTTCTAACAAAATAATCCGCTGTAATAATCTGACTCATATTCTGGTCTCCTTCGGCAAAAAAATACTGTATGATGATTAGGGTGATGTCTTTTTGACTTTTTTTCTCAAAAATTATTTCCTGTTGCACGAATGAATGAACTGTTGTCTATTAATGACTAAAATAACGTTTATTCCATTTAAATTTTGAAAAAGGTCACGCACAAACCACTTTTAAATGATATTTTTGTGAAAAAATTTAAATTTTTTCTTTTTTTAAATCATATAAATCCAAAACGGAAAAAAGTATCAAGTCTTATAACTTTCACAAAAAGCCGCATAACCTATGAACAAAATGAGACATTGATCATAGAAATCGATGAACATCTTTCGTTTTTATTTAGAATTAAGTGAAGGTATTTTAAACCGAATGTCTCTCTTTGGAAAAAACGTGACGACTTTTTTATGATTCTCAGAATTAAAGAAAATAAGTGAGAAACAAAAGGTTATGTCATTTATATGATTGTGGTAGGAAACTAATAAACTCTCATAAATTTATGCTGAATTGCTCTTCGGGTTCTTTTATCGTAGCTACTCCGTTAACATTCAATTTAAGGGGGTAAAAGGAAAGTGAATTTTTTATTGACGTGTGTTTTTCCGTTGGCTACCTGTTAGGGATGCTTTTTTTACAGAAACCACATTTATGAGCGGTCATTATTTTTAAAGTTTTGAAAAATTTACAACGCACGCGTGCTGAATCAGGTATATAGCCACCGTACAAAAAGATGCGCCCATTCATCAGTTCCTGTCAGTAAAATATTGAAAAATACGTAGTATAAATAGGTGTTCATTGATCGTTTTGTGTCAATCAACAAGAACACGAAGAGTAGAAGTAGTTTAGTTTTTTAAAAGTGAATAGTGAATTATAATTAAGGCCTTTAATAACGGCAAGGCATTTTCCATTTAAGTTGTTGAGTAGAATACAACATGTCATTCAAGAAGAGCTCTTCTAATACGGAGAAGAACAAGGTAACCTGGACAAAGAACCTAGTCCAGTTTCAAGCGCCATCAAGAAGAGGCAACGTGGCAATTGTTGAAGCACCATTGATTGAACGGAGTCGCATGCCCCCGAAAAACCACGTCATTGGACGCTTAAAATTTCTTGAGTTCACTGCCAAAGGACGAATAGAGACGATCGATCTAATTACTATAGAGCTTAATGCCCTATGGAGCAAAACATTGAACTTCCTGCATATATGTGAACAAGCCATTTGTGCAAAACTAACAAAACTTCTGGAAGACTACGAGCGCTGCAGAAAAAAACGAAACTATGATTCATTGAAGGAACTGTTTGATATGACCAAGGTAAAAGGCGAATGGATGTGAAAAGAGGATGAGAACCTCTACAAAATGCAAATTGAGAGCAAAGGCCGCGTACGTTATTCCAGCGGCAAACATGGTGGTTCTATTACCATCCACTCATCCAAGCGAAAGAGGGCAATGGAAGCGACTGTGTCCGCACTTACCAACTCAGCGATACCTGATTGTTCTGAAAGTAGCACGGACTCATTCGACAACACTACAGATAGTCCTTGGGAGGATGACAATGTAGCATTAACGAGCAAAAGGAAGCATTACCCAACAGACATTGCAAGACGCCTTGTTACAAGCTCAAAGCTGTCGTCCCACGGTGCAGCAACAGTGTTCCATCACCTCTCCGCTGAGGGCATTGAAATACCAACCCCATATCAGTCAGGAATCCACAAGGCTATCTACAAGGACGCTGGTAAGCACGCTTTATGCGGAGAAATGGAGCATGAACTTTGACGACAAACACATTGAGAGCTTTGAATATCAGCCGTGGTCCTCAAGAATGAATCTAAAGAAATTAAGTTGACCGCGCTCAAATTGAAAGATGGAAAACCTCAAACAATCGCAGAAGAACTCTGGAATATGTTAGATGAGTTCAACCTGTGGGAATCAATTGTGATGATTGTTGCCGATACAACAAGCATGAATACCGGCAAAAAACAGATGTTGGAGTTCGACTGCGGCAAATGTTCGAAGAGAAAGATCACCCCAAACCCAAGTTCATCAGTTGCCAGCACCATGTGCTAGATCTCGTTCTTCGCGTTGTCATGGGTCAACTCAATCACCAAACATCGAGTACTTCTTTACGCAGGATTTTATGAGCCTTCAGCAATGGTAAAACTGAGATTAAGGAAACAGGCGGCTGGAGAGACGACATGAAGTTTCTCTTCCACCTCACCCGTGTCTTCCGTCACTTCACTGAGAGGAGTGAGATCCCTTTTTAAAGTTTAAGCAGATCTCAAACATCTGCAATAAACGCTGGAACTCTCGTGCCATTCTAGCTCCTCTTGCGTTTATTCTGATGCCTTAAACCCGGAAATAAATCTGCTCATTCATTTCTTACTCATGGGCTGATCATTGGTTCAGTAGTCAGTTGTTCCGCGCTGAAGATTTTGAAGAACTATCTGTAGGTCTGAATGACTACCCAACAGCTCTCAAACGCTTGAAGACGCACTGTAAAACAGATGAATCTCCAATCAACATTGCCCGAAGCAACCAGTGATGTGAGCGTGCGATCAAAGTTATGCAAGACTTATACAAGTCCTGCCGCAACAAGGACAACCTGCCACTGAGATTCATCCTCTCCAATGACAACGTGAATATTTAAATTCCTTGTGTGTTTGATGATCCTATGTAATGTTACATATATGTGGCTCTAAAGAATGTGTTCAATTATATATCTGTTTAAAGTGACTAAAAAAAATTTCTCAAAATGCTGATAAATAGATACTTTAAAATCATTTTGTGCGTGAGGTTTTTTTATCGAATCACCTTATATGTAAGATTTTATCTAATCCTAAATAAAAGCTCATCTAAATATGATACAGAGAAACGAGGTTATATAAAAGTCATCACCCTAATGATGATATAAATTATTGGAAGTTTTTATAGTTTTTAACCCAGCCACCCAGTAACCGCATTTTCTTAAAAATTGACAAATTTTGGGTTATGACTCTTTTGTGGTTAGGGTGCCAGAAATCTGAAAGTGAAGTGATGCCATAATTGCGTACTCTTGAAGTATACTTGAAAACTTTAACCACTCTCTTATCATGTATCTCCCACATACGATTTTACGAATATATTTTAAAATATTCTGAATTTTAAGTATATTAACAATCACTAGAAACGACTATAAGAAGATCTTGTTTCGAAAGTTGTAAATTGTTTCATTTGTTGACTCTACTGTATCAAAACAAACCAAGTGTAATGCATTCCACAAAAATTTAAAACTATTTAACAGTCTTTACCAAAACGGGTAATTATTTGTGGAATTATCGTCTAAACAGCAGAGTAACTATCGTCCCTTAAAGATATGCTCTGGAACTATAGTCTATATAATGTCGGCTTCAGTAAATTGACCTCCACCAGATAATACGATAGGTGATCAGAACGAGAGCCACCCCATTTAAATTCACATCATACAGGGTGAAAAACCCGGTCCCTATATCATTATGCAGGAACCATCTATATGTTTGGAACACGTACTGAAGATCTGCTGCTTTTCTGTTTCTATGCTGTCTGTAACGTTTATATTTTCATCAGTTTTCATCAAACAACCCCATATTTGGTTGACAAAAACAATGTAAATATAAATCATGACATCTCCAATATGTTATGCTCAAGAGCAACCGCAATGTGTTTGCACACAAGTATACTATATTTGCGACAATCTATATACACATTATATTTGCATCAAAACAACAAAAATAGACAGTTTTTTGAGCGTGTACTCTAAATAAAATAATAAAACAAAATTAATATTTTCCACTAGAGTCCATGAAGGTATGAGAGATATTCTCATATAATGTCAGCGGCGAGTCGTCCAATTATGACTGACTTTACAACACGGGCTCTGAGCGATTTCTGAGAAGCTTTGTCATAGCAGGTAAGTGTCGCCGTCACAAAGACTGGTGACTGCCGTCGAAATACATAAAATGTGGTTAGAGCGGGAATTGAACTCACGTTATCATGAGTTAATACCACGAAAAACAAATCGACACCGATCACCACTTTGTGGATTATGAATTGCTGAATGCTGATGAATTATACATCAATGGGCGAAATCTGCCAGAAGTTACTGCGGTATGTTGGAGAATGAATCAGCAAAAGTGGATTTGGATGTAAACCAGGACAAGACAAAGTGAATGGGTTTCTCAAGCAGAACATCCACCCCATTGGATGAAAGGGTGTACGTTGGTAACCGTTATAATTTAGATGTAGTGGAAGAATTTATTGCAAAACTTCTCATCACCACAGTATGGAATCGAACCCATTCCATTGTTAGTGGTTATGCGAGACTAGTCTATGTAGTCTATGTACGCTAGTCTGACGAACTTCGAATAGTAAGCAGTACTTTCACCTTCCGAATCACAACACAGTTTTTCAAGCCGAGGGTGAGAGTAAAGCCGGAATCACAATGCAAGCAACATTTTCAAAAGGCGTTCACAATGCAAGCAACAGTTTACTTCGAATCGAGAAGTTTGTTCTAACAGGTGATACCAGTATTGCGGCCAATATATCAAGGCAACAATACAATATATTTTGTTTTCATGTCAAAGTTAACACAAATGTTTGTCAAGAATAAAATTATAAAACCAAATACATTTGAATTTGATTTTTCATATAATGAACAGAAGGAAAAGCAAATAATTTAAGTTGTTCTTATAACACAACCTCTATTAGCTGCATCAAGATTCAAATGTCACAAATGTCACATCCAGGGTTGTATTTCGAATATTAAAAAATGTTAATGTATTTAAACATATTTGGTATTAAAAGATTCTACAGATAAAATAACGTTTTATAATGCGTCTTTTAACACAAATGGGTTCAATTTTCATTGATGTTTTTAAGTTTGAAAATGAAATTCGAAGTACAGCGCCATCTACCGCTTAATAGTACATTATTTATTCGAACAAATATGTTGCTGGAGTAGGAATAGATCAACTTCAGCGACAAATTGGAGTTACATTT
Source organism: Phaonia tiefii (assembly GCA_963931995.1). NCBI lineage: Eukaryota > Metazoa > Arthropoda > Insecta > Diptera > Muscidae > Phaonia > Phaonia tiefii. The sequence goes on along the minus strand of OZ008368.1, from coordinate 314,305,949 downwards.
TTGTAAACAAAAACGAAAAGCCATTATGTGAAATTCTGTGTGTGAGAACGAGATAGCATGAAAAACCAAATTGTCGCTTGCATTGTGAATGCGGCTTAAATGACTAAACATTGCTAATATCCCAATCTCACAATGGGGCATGCTAGGCGTCTGTCATGGAACAGTGCTGTAAGGTACTCAAAATGTTCCTGCATTTGTGATTTATTGTACTCGAAATCGGAATCATTGGTGGATCCGAAATACCAAACCCTCTTGGCCGAAAATTAATGACCATGTAGGCGACGGGACCTTCTCTAGAGAACTAGGGTTGTCTCTTTCTCGTAGAATACCTGCTCACTGTAATGTGTATCGCGCCCAAATTTCGCTTATTAGGGTATTGATCAAGTGGCTGTGGGTAAATAGTCCAGCAGTCAACTGGCTCAAAATCTTCTCTGACAGTCAGGCGCCCATCAAGTTTCTGCTATCAGTATTCATGAATACAGCAACTATCCAGGGCTACTGCAGATCTCTGTACGAGATGACCCAGCAGTACGATATTCATCTCATTTGAGTGTCAGGCCTTAAGGACAGTCTGAGGAACTACAAACCGGCCAAAGTAGGGCCTACCTTACAGGCTACATAAGTCTTGAAAGGTATTGGCATGCCCCTAGCGAGACAAATCTGGCCGAAAGTGGGTGGAAGGAGATCCATGAACCTTCGGTATCTAACCAGGCCCAAGGTATCAATGCTTTGAAACAACTGCCACTGAAATGATTTGACGGACCAAAGAAGATTAAGTATCAAAAATATACCAATTACAATAATTACTAATTCTCACATGTTCGTCTAGACTAAAGGTCGGGGCACATGACTTCTGGCAATTCACCGGTCGAAGGGTGAAATTATATCTTCGCCGAATTGTTCCCAGCATAATTTCACATGTCGTCGGCATCCCAGTCTTCAACTTCGTTATACACAGCTACGGTCCGGCAGGCCTCTTCATTGAAGAAATATGGACCGCTGATTCAAATACCATAGACTACACTAACCCTTGTTTTTCTTGATGCCATGGCAGCTTCTGGACCTCTTCGTGTTGTTCTTCATCGGAAATATTGGATTTTGCCTTATTGACGTTACCATTATGCCAATCGTGGGTCTAATCTCTGAACAAAATGTTGGTCGAAAACAGTGGCAAACAAGTGTTTTCAAGTGCCTAAAAGACTGAAGCCATAACGATTCTGAGTGTTCCATAATGAAATGACAAGAATATAAAATGCCCTACGGCAAAAGGATAGAGATACTTCCCCATTGCCCATTTTTAACGCAATTTGGCCAAGGTTATACAAGGTGAGGCGTGTACATGATTCTGCTTGTGAAATTTGTTTATTTAATCCATTAGAATTTATTCCATCAAGTTTAGAATATGATATCTGCCAAGTGGTCGCCGTCAGAGCTGATGTCCATACGGGGTCGGTTTATGCCATTTTCCATCACTCTTGCCAGAACTTCGGGCGACAGGTTCTCGCATTCTTGGCGCCAGCCACAGCTGCCACAGCTGCTACAGCTTGTCAGCAGCTACAGCTGCTGAACTATTTGCACTTTATATGGGAACATCTTCAAATCTTTCACCAAAATTCTGCGTAGGGACCGCCGGCCAATGCCCAATTGCTTGGCACGTCACTTGGTCGATGTTCAGGGCTCATCTTCGAAAACAGCAGCGATATTCTCAGCAGAATGGCTGCTTCTGGGCCGGCCAACCTTGGGAAGATCTCGTGTTGTCCCAGTCTGTTTAACGCCGCAGTGTTTGTCCTGTTGGTGTCGGACGGCCAGGAAATCTGCGACGAAATTCACACAGCGTCAACACAACCGATGAATTGTTGCGGAACAAGTTTTTCCGCGTTCTTGCGGAGTAAACCGATTCATGGTTTATCGATTTGTATTCTGCGTTTGCTTACTTCACAGATGTCAAAACCGAATAGACATTTGGTGCCATCTGCAAAAGTTGTATGGTTTTCCAAGACAGTTATTGCTTTTGCTCCACCTTGTACTTTAAAATACTGCAGGTAACTCTTAGCCTGCATACCGCCCCTCGTTATCATGCGAAGTTGGAAAAGTGTCGTGTGAATTTAGTTTAGGATTTATGTTGCAATTATGTTGTGTGGATTTTTTTTTTTGAGTTTTGTCTGAAGTTGCTGCTTGCTGATTTGCTTTTGTCATTCTCGCTGTTAAATGTTCGAGTGAGGGTATGATTTTGTACCTCCTAACGAGTGAATGGATGAGGAGTCCCATATATGTGTACAATTCTACAACTGGACCTTTGCTCCTCCAACAACAGTCATACACAGAAGTATATGAATATGTGAGAAATTGAGTGCAATTGCGTACAATTGCAGGAGGAAATAATTGTGGACTACTCTGCTATTGCTTTGGCTTTTGTTTTTGTTGTTGCAGTTATTGTGTTAGTGTCTGTGCCATACAATGTCGTACTAAACACTTTGACTATAGCAAACGTTTTGGTCGTTTAGAAAGTAAATTTAGCAGCGGGATAGAAAGGTTCACACTCACACAATAACTCAAAACTAACCCATGCATTTTTGTATGCAGTAGGTACTATTCATCCTCTTGAACATCATCGTCATTACCAAGACCAAACTCATCTTTCCCCTTCAGCTACTCGTAATCAAACACATCAATCGTAATGATTGTGTTACGTTATCATGCTCTCCTCTCTTCAACCAACAAACAACAACGATAGTTTCTACAAAAAAGGAGGAAAGTAGTCGTCAGTCACTAATGCCGGTGTTGCTGATGATGTGCAGTTGCTGTTGTTGGTGTTGCCAGGAAATATGGAGTGACAAGTGCAACTGCAATTATTGTCAACCTAACTAAGCATATGAATAGATTTTAGGCTTTTGCTATTTTGCTTCCATCATCCGCTTAATTTTTCTTTGGTAGGTCCATTAGAGTTGACTAAAAATGTAAAGATCAAATGTAAACTTTGAGAAGATTGAAGAATTATCAATCGTAGTTTGTGCGAATTTTGACACTTTTGCAGTTGCACTGGCTAGTGTGCGTGACTCTTATTCTGACAACATTACATTTCTTTCGATTACGGTCTCTGACACTCAAGTAATTAGCCACGAGAAATTGTCTCAAAAAAACTGTTCGGAACCTGTGTAAAACTCAGTGAGCTAATAACTAGAAAACTCACTGATTGTGAGAAACTGTATCTCGTCTCCCGGATGTACACTTTCGGCAACGACCACCGAAATCAGGATGCCGATTTAAAGTGCGTCTTGTAAATCGCGATGTATTCCAATATAACTTCATAATATCGACTGACAGGATTGATTTTTTATTTTAACCACAATCGACGACTTTTCAAACATCAACGTTTCCCAAATTCGAAAAAAAACTTATCCGCCCTACACGTAAAGAAAAACCTTTAGAGCTCGTTTGTCGCAATAATATTTATTTTGGCATAAAAATATTTCGTTAAATACTTGAAGAAAGTTCTTCATACAAAAATATTTTGTATCCAAAAATCCTGTCCATTGTTGTAAACGAACATACATTTATCCCAAAAATGGACATAACTTAAAGTTGCGACAAAAAAGAACCCCGTTTGATGCAAACGAAATATTGTACATACTTATAAACACGTTTACACTCCAAGAAGTCTCTCATGAATTCTTATATATGGACTTAACATTGCTCTCAGCCAATTTATGACATTTGGTATGGTGTGATATGACGGTTGGATGTTGAAAATAATTGCTTCAATAATACCAGATAAAGGCAATGTTTCAAATCAACCAACAAAATAACAACCACCGTATTTCGTTTTGTGTTTTAAAATTATTGTGTTAAATACAACACAAATGTATGCTAACAATAACAGTTAATAAAAAAGTGTAAAACACATTTAAATTTCACAGTTTCTCTCCAGAAAGTTATAAAAAATAAAAATCAGAAGTTCTTGTAATCCCACCTGGTGGAAGTCACTTTTCATCAAACATCTCTCTATCGCACCGACCGCACCTCGAAGAGCGTGAAAGGAATCGTGAGATGAGTCCAATTTTCTCTCTTTAAAAAATTTCTATTTGATACTGGCTTTCGAATTGATTCTGTCTCTTCTGCAGAAAAGTGACCAAAAGTGAACATAAAATCCTAAAGTCTAGCTTTTGATCGTCTTCGCTCAACGCATGTGATGATTCAGCGGATAGTAGACATCGCACATGGCGTCGCAACTTCGCTACAGTACATGTCTTGAACGAAAACAAATGTTTTTAATGGACAGTCATGACGTCTTGTGCAGAAGTCTAGCGCATAGGCTTGCTGACTTAGATTGGTGGTGCCACGATTCCAGTCCATTTTAGGAAATGCGACAATTCTGAAATTAATTTGAAATTAAAATTTAATTAAATACTTTATATTAATTAGGGTACGCTGCCATCCAAGATCCTTTTCAGTAAAACATAATTTGTTTGCTTCTAGTAATTGTATGAGAAATTCATACTACAAGCTTACAAGGTCAGGTTGGCATGACTAGTTTCGAACTCGGTGACAATTTCATCATCAGATACCTAACTACTGTACCTAAAATGATACCATCGGTAGATCATCAATCGTATATATATGTGGTCACAAACAATAACAGCCTAACTCGAGTTAGGACAAAATTGGAAAAAAAAAAATTGAGAAGTCACCCTGCTCAAATAAGCAACTCTTTTTTGTTAAGAAGTAAGTAAAAGAATTCGTTTCCTTGTTATCTGTAACAAAGTTATCACAAAAACTCCGACTCCTGATTTCCAGTAAAGATGTTAAACTTTAAACTGCTCTTCCTGAAAAATTTTAGAATCGACTTAGGCTGTTACTTTTTTGAGACCACAGATATACAAACTGAATATTTCAATTTACATATGCGAATTATTATCGATCGAAGTTCCGTAAGTACCAACACACACTGAAAGGCCCATAATTGCAACACAAGAACAGGTGGTTTTTTCCACCATCCCAATAAGCACTAAGTCGGACTCGGATCCGATTCGGATCCGATTTGCTTCCGATGCGTCGGATTTCGCTTACGCTGATCCGATTCGGATCCGGCTTGAGTCCGGAATATCGGATTTCGTTTTCTCTGATCCGGTTTGAGTCCGGAACATCGGATTTCGTTTTCTCTGATCCGATTCGGATCCGGTTTGAGTCCGGAACATCGGTTTTCGCTCTCTCTGATCCGATTAACTTAAATATAATATAATGCGTCTGAGAAATGCATATAAAAATAAATGCTTAAAATGTAATTTGGTTATTTTATTCTGAAATGAGAGCGTAATCAATATCGTAATGATTTAAAATCCGACCACATTTCGCTATCGGGTCCGAATTAATTTCGCTATCGGGTTCGAATTCATTTCGATATCGGCTCCGAATTCATTTCGCTAGTTTCAAGAACGAAAGAGGAATTTCTCCCGCTCGCTGATCCGATCACGAAACGAGAACGGATCCGTTCTCGAAATCATCTCCGAGAAGTCGGATCCGAATTTCGAATTTAACTAGCAAAGACACAAACCACATTAATTTATACAACTCTGTTAACGGGTTAACAGACATCTGTTAATGCGGTTAAAAAGAGATATATTGTTACGAATAAGTAAAAGCTTTTGCTTACTGTTAATGACTCTACTAACAGTATGTAAACATCAGGCGGTTAGTGCTGCGCCTGAAAGTATGCATTGTAACAACGTACCAGCTCGCTAAACCAGTAGCATGAATTCACCTCAGTAAAGATAATTCTCCTGTGTAGGAGAATGTTCTAAAAAGATAAACAACAACAACAACATCTATTTTCTAGAAGGTTCTTGAATTCGCTAGATATATGTACCTTCATTTGTGTATGGTGAGTTGGTATAAATAGCGGAGGTCTTTGGAATGGAGAGTTCAGTTTGTGATTAAACCCCGTAAAGTAAGCAACGCGAATTGATAGTAAAATACAAGACTTGTTAAAGTGTCATAAATAAAGTAAACTGTTGTACTGTATAAGTAAAATAAAAGGAAGTTAAACCGTTGTAATTATCGTAATTTAAAACGAACCTTGTTTTATTATTGGGAATAAAACAACGCAAAAAGGACGAATAAGGAAATTCGTAACATTGGTGTCAGAAGTGGGATTACGAATTAAGGACAACGATGAAGTTTGAAGAACTCAAAGTTGAACAACTAAAAAAGGAGTTGAGTAAATTGGATCAACCGACAGCTGGTAATAAAGTAGAGCTGCAGAGGCGATTAATAGAAGAATTTAAACGCCGAAACATCAACATTGACACATATCAGTTCGAGTGCAAAGACGAAATGGAGGTTTGTGAGAAGCAACTGGTAATGTAGATGTTTCTACAATGTTTGCTGCCATGATGGCCAAATTGAGCGAAAATTCTCGAATAATTAACGACAAACTGAATGAGAAATTTGGTGAAAATTCTAGAATTATGAACGAGAAATTGGACGAGAATTCTAGAATTATGGACGAAAAACTTGAAAAGAAATTTGGCGAGAATTCTAGAATTATTCAAGAAACATCAAATGCCACAAATGAGAAACTGCAAGAAATCTCCGAAGTTGTGAGCAATATGGAGATTCAAGTGAACGATAAATTCGAAAAGGTTGAAGAAAAAAATCGAGGAAATGGGGCAGAAAATTGAAGAAGTCGAACATAAGTTCGAGGAAGTCGAACGGGAACTAAAAAACGATGTAAGCGAATTGCAAAGGAAAATTAATGAACTTCAGTTGCAAGAGGGTCCGGTGCGAGTAATTTCTGAAGGCTCTAGTAGATTGAAAGCTCCCAGTTTCGATGGCTCTACACCTTTCGATGTTTTTAAATTCCAATTCGAAATGGTCGCAATTAAGAACTTGTGGAACAGCAACGACAAAGCCGTTGAGCTAATTTTAGCACTGAAAGGCAACGCAGCAGAAGTCCTTCAGAGCATTCCCGTCAGTGCCAGAAACAACTACGAGGATATACTGGCTGCGTTACAACGCAAGTATGGTGGCGATCACAAGAAGGATTTATATCGCATGGAATTGAGAGGCCGAGTGCAAAAGCATAATGAAACGCTTCAGGACTTCGCAACCGAGGTGGAACGTTTGGTGTTGATGGCATATCCTGGAGAACCCCAAACTTTCCTAGAGCAATTTAAGATAGAGGCATTTGTTAGGGGCATTAACGATCCTGACGTTAGATATTCGGTGTATGCCTCACAAAAAGCTACATTTGTGGAAACAGTTTCATTCGCTTTGGCGAATGAGACGGCGAGGGTTGTTGCCAGTCAACAGACATATCATGTGCGAAGGGTAGAAACGGAACGCAAATCAAAAGATTTGAAAGGCGCCGTTAGCGAACTGAAGGAAGTGATTCGGATTCTCACGAAAGCGCTATGGCAAACAACAAAATTGAAAGGTGACAGTCATGGCGAACGTGGCCATATAGGGCGTGACTGTAGAGACCTGAGAAAACGGTCAAGATCTCCAGCGATAGCGGCCGATACCGGACGAGTAAATGACCGTCCACACGTAATCGAGCCTAAACAGGATTTTAAGGCTGAGATCAAAGAGCAAATTATTGACGTCCGATCCCTGAGAATTGAATCCGACGACGAGTGGTTCACGGCACAGAGAAGTGATCCTGTATTGGCAAAAATTATTTTGGCAAAGGAAGAGGATAGACAATTAACGCGGAATGAAATCGCTTCAGAAAGCCCCGTTTTAAAATCATATTGGGCCCAGTGGAATAGCCTGAGATTGCTAGATGGCTGTCTATACCGTGTATGGGAAAGTGAAGATGGTAAAACGGAGAAAAATCTAATTGTGGTACCTGCCTTGAAGGTGAAAGAGATAATTGCAGAATCTCATAATGGTCCGAGTGGTAGGCACCTCGGAAAAGGCAAAACTATGGAGAAACTAAGGGAACGTTTCTATTGGGTTGGTCGTCAAAAAGCTGTATCCGAGTGGATTGCAGGCTGCACCCAGTGCATGACAACTAAAGGACCAACGCGGAGGAGTTGCGAACAGAGACATCAGGAGAGCGCAAGTGCTCCCTTCGAGCGAATATCCATGAGTGTGGCTGGTCCATATCCAACAAGTAGCTCTGGGAACCAATATGCCCTAGTCGTTATGGACTACTTCAGTAAATGGCCCGAGGTGTACGCTATTCCAAATAAAGAAGCGAAAACAATAAGCAAAGCTATGGTGAACAACTGGATAAGTCGTTTTGGTGTCCCTTTAGAACTGCATTCGGAGCAGGGTAGAAATTTTGAATCTGCGATCTTGATAGAAATATGCGAGAGGAGTGGAATTCGTGGTATAAGAACGACATCAGTGCGTCCTCGGACTGACGGTACGGTAGAGAAATTTAATCATGCTCTTGAAGAATATTTGAGCAAGATCGTCAGTAAGGATAGAAAATTCTGGGACGAACGCATACCAAAATTCCTTCTAGCATACCGGTCGGCCACCCAGGATACCACTGCCCGAACACCAGCTAGTGCCGTCTTTGGGACAGAGTTAAAGCTCCCTAGAAATTTGGAGTTTGGCAACTGCCTAACATCCGACAGTGGGGAGAATGATGGTATCCCAGGGGAGCTTAGCGAACTTCACGAGTTTGTTCGCAGCAGAATGAAGTTGGTCAGTAATAAGATGAAAGCCAGGTACGACCAAGCGGCAAATTCCGAAGGATTCCATGAAGGCCAGCTAGTTTTACTGTTCAACCCACAGCGCAAGAAAGGTTTATCTCCAAAACTTCAGACTCACTGGAAAGGCCCTTACAAGGTTGTCAAACGAATAAATGACGTGGTTTATCGAATCCAGAAAAGCCAAAGTCCAAGAGCAAAAATGAAAGTCGTGCATTTGGAAAGACTAGATCTGTATGGAAAACGGAGGGTTGAGCCTGCTCGGGACGAACAGGCTTAAGTGGGGGGCAGTGTTACGAATAAGTAAAAGCTTTTGCTTACTGTTAATGACTCTACTAACAGTATGTAAAAATCAGGCGGTTAGTGCTGCGCCTGAAAGTATGCATTGTAACAACGTACCAGCTCGCTAAACCAGTAGCATGAATTCACCTCAGTAAAGATAATTCTCCTGTGTAGGAGAATGTTCTTCAAAGATAAACAACAACAACAACATCTATTTTCTAGAAGGTTCTTGAATTCGCTAGATATATGTACCTTCATTTGTGTATGGTGAGTTGGTATAAATAGCGGAGGTCTTTGGAATGGAGAGTTCAGTTTGTGATTAAACCCCGTAAAGTAAGCAACGCGAATTGATAGTAAAATACAAGACTTGTTAAAGTGTCATAAATAAAGTAAACTGTTGTACTGTATAAGTAAAATAAAAGGAAGTTAAACCGTTGTAATTATCGTAATTTAAAACGAACCTTGTTTTATTATTGGGAATAAAACAACGCAAAAAGGACGAATAAGGAAATTCGTAACAATATATATAATAGAGGTGATTTTTAAACGATCTGAGCATTAGATATACATGAAAATTAAATATTACACTAATAACATTATAGTATTAATAATTTTTCCCTCACAGACAAAAACAGCTTTGTAAGAAGGCAAATGCCCTCTCATAAAAATGTCTGTACTATTTATCTTGGAAACATTTAGAAAGATCATTACAAAACAAGAAATTGTCACGTATTCTCACATATCTCGCTGGAAAGGTTTTTAAAAACACTTTCAGAATTTGTAATCGAAATGTTCAAAAAGTCCGTCGAAGGATTCATGAATTTCAATTTATTTCCCGAGACCCAAAAAATGCTTTCGCCCATTGTGCGAAAACAAGGAACTCTTGGCGTTTTAAAAACCTTTCCATCGACGTATGTGGAAACACGGGGAATTCCTTGCTTTTACAGAATGGGCAAAAACGGTTTTTGGGTGTCTGGAACCAAGTTGAAATACTTGGATCGTTCGAAGTACTTTTTGCACATTTTGATTGCGGATTCTGAAAGTGTTTTTAAAGACCTTTGCAACGAGTTATTTTAGAACACGGAAGAATTCCTTGGTTTCCAACAATGAGCGAAAATTTTTTTTGGATATCTGGAAATAGAGTGGATTACTTGGATTATTTTCCAACGATGCATGCGAGAACACGGGAGAATTATTTGTTTTCCCACTATGGGCGAAAATATTTGCTGGGTCTCTGGAAATAAATTAAAAGACTTGCTTCCTTCGAAGGACTTTTTACACATTCTGATTGCGGATTCTAAAGGTATTTTTACTGACCTGCTCAACTAGGTATGTGGTAACACGGGAGAATTCCTTGTTTTCGCACAATGGGCGAACATATTTTTTGGGTGCCTGGAACCAAATTGAAATACTTGGATCCTTCGAAGGACTTTTTGCGCATACTAATTGCGGATTCTGAAACTGTTTCATAGACCTTTCCAACTATGTATGTGAGAACACGGGGGAATTCCTTGTTTTTGAACAATGGGCGAAAATATTTGTTATGTATCTGGAAATAAATTGAAATGTCGGGTTTTTCAATAAGAGCGCTACAAAAGTTTTTTTAAATAAAACAAAACCGGTTTTAGATACCAATGAATTTCTTTATTCCTGTAAAAATACATTCGATGCCATTATGTATGGAACTCGATTTCTTTTGCATGGCCACCACGGGCACGCATGCAGAAGTCCAGACGCTGAACCCAATTTTCGACGGTTTTCAAGCATAAATCGGCCGATACTGCTGCAATTTCACTTTAGATATTCGTACGAAGTTCATCAATCGTCGCTGGGTTGTTGGCATTGACCATAGACTTGACGTAGCCCCACAGTAAATAATCTAACGGCTTCAAATCGCACGATCGAGTCGGCCAATCGACTGGGTCGTTTCGTGAGATAACAATTGATTGTGGCATTCGCTGTGTGGCTTGTGGCGCCGTCCTGTTGGAACCGCATGTCCTCCAAGTCCATATTATCCAATTGGGGCCAAAAATATTCGGTTATCATTGAACGGTAGCGATTCGCATTCACAGTAATGTGGCGGTCTTGATCATCACGGAAGAAGTACGGCCCAATGACGCCGCCGGCCCATAAACCGCACCAAACCGTAATTTTTTCGGGATGCAATGCTGACTCATGGATTACGTGTGGATTGCTGTCTGACCAATAACTCATATTTTGCTTATTGACGAAGCCATTCAGCCAGAAATGAGCCTCATCGCTGAAGATGATTGAGGCCACTGAAGTTGAGGCCACTGACTCCAAATTTCGGTAGTAAATTTTAATAATTTCGACTCGTTGTTGGGGCGTATATCTCCATGATGAAATGGCAAACCTTACTGAAGAGAAATGTCAAAAGAGCGGGAAAAAATATGGCGTCGTTTGCTGTCCCTATCGATTTATTATTGTAGCGTCTCTGTTGAAAAACCCTTTACTTGCATCCTCCGAAGGACTTTTTACACTTTCTGATTGCAGGTTCTGCAGGAGCTTTTAAAGACCATTTCAACGAGGTATGTGAGAGCACGGGAGATTTCCTTGTTTCGTAATAATTTATTTATTTATTTAAATTTAATTGTCTATGGAAATTATCCTTACAGACTATTTACAAAAATTTTGGTAGCCTAGAACTACACAGCAAATCCCAAACAAATAATTAAGAATTTAAAAAAACTATTATGTTACTTTTAATTACATTAATGCTCATACATAAATCAATAAGGCTATATAATTCATTAAATTCCTTACACATTCTCGTGAAAGGATCGGCATTCGCATAGTTTGCCCTACAAAATGGAACAGATAATGTTGAAAAGTATCGGGTTGGTCGTTGAGGGATGTTGAATGATATGTTATTGATCAAGAATCCAGAGCAGACATCACCATTGATAACATTCAGAAGAAACGATATGTTTAGCAAGGATCTGCGGCTTTTTAAAGTTGGCAGCTTAATAAGAGCAAGTCTACTAGTATAAGACGGGAGACTTAATGGGTTGAAGTGCAGACAACGAAGACAGAATAAAAGGAACTGCTTTTGTATTGACTCAATACTAGCGATGTGAGTTTGGTAAATAGGGTCCCAAATTATCGATGCATATTCCAAGATAGGTCTTACAAGTGATGTGTATAAATTTTTCGTTACATATGGATCATTAAACTCTTTAGCCCAACGTTTTATAAAACCAAGTACACCTTTGGCTTTGTTAACCGTGATTGTGATGTGAGAAATGAAGTCCAGCTTGGAGTCAAACACCAAGATCAATGAATGTATCAACTATTTCCAACTGATGGCCACCCAGCACATAATTGGCAGACATTGGTTTATTTCTAAAGAAATGCATATATTTGCATTTTCCAAAATTCAGCTCCATCAGATTTAATTTGCACCATGTATGGAACGAATCCAAATCGCTTTGAAGATACTTTTGTTCCCATAATTCGTCGTAACTCAGAAAAACTTTCATATCATCAGCATAAATTAAGATATTCGAGAATTTTATAGCTTGAGGTAAATCATTAATAAATAGTGAAAATAGAAGAGGTCCAAGATGGCTACCTTGCGTAACACCCGATAGTACATGAATAGTTTTTGATGACACATTATTAAAACGTACATTTTGTTTACGGTTTGCCAAATAAGAGAGTATCCATTTTAAGCTTAGGTTAGTAAAACCCATCCAATGTAAAACCCATCTTTAAAAGAAGCTTATGGTTAACCTTGTCAAACGCCTTACTGAAATCTGTAAAAACCGCATCAGTTTGTTTTCCTTGAAGAAAGCCACGATTTACTAAAGTTGTAAGTTGCAGAAGATTTGTTGAAGTCGAGCATCTTTTTTGGAAGCCATGTTGGAAAGGAGATATTAAAGTATTTACGTGATAGTATAGCTGATCCGTTACAAGTTTTTCAAAAAGTTTAGGTATAGCACTTAATTTTGCAATACCCCGATAATTGGTAATGTCCGATTTATTTCCAGATTTAAAAAGGGGAACAATGTAAGAATCCTTCCAGATTATCGGAAACTGTCCATATTTAATTGAAGTATTAAAGAGGAGAGTTAATGGAATAGCTAGAACATCAGCACATTGAACTAAGATACTGCTGGGAATTTTATCAGGTCCACTGTTATACGAAAATTTAAGCTTTTTTAAACCATTAGATACCATTGAAATATCAAAAAATGCAATAGGTATTGCTTGATTGGATATCAGTAAAAATGGGTAAGCGTTAGAATCATCAAAAGTTGCATCCGAATAAGTAGAAGAAAAAAAATCTGCAAACAAGTTACCAATAACATCATCATCCCCAGATTCATTATGGTGAAATTTCAGAGCCGCCGGAAAGCCAGTAGTTTTTTTTTACTGTTAACAAATTTGTAAAACGATTTTGGATTGCGTTTAAAATTATTTTTCATTTTGACCAGAGAATAACATGAGTTATTCAACGAGTTATATTTTGCGCGACTAATCATGTATCTCCCATGTTCGATAATAGAACTAGTTTGTTTGTATTTTCTGTAATGTTTATTCTTTTTATTTTTAACTCTAGCCAGTTGCTTAGTATTCCATGGAGGTCCAGACAGTTCATTAATAATTAGTTTAGGGATACAAATGTCCATGAAAGAATACATTTTGTTGTAGAAAATCTCAGTATTACGATCAATGTCAGCCATTGTACTAGTTGGGAGCGACAATAGATTATTCCAGTTTGTATTGTTTAAAAGTTCATTTAACAAAATGTAATTAGATTGTTTGAAACAGAATGTTTTATCCTTTTCCGATGAAGGGGCAGCTACAAGCTCAGGCGGAACATATATATTTATTTCAATTGTAGGGTGATATCGATCTTCAGGAGTTGTTATTGGGTTCGAACGTTTGATGTAGCATTCTGCAGTTTCATTGACGAATATTAAATCCAACAGTTTAAAATAATCGTTAAGTACGCCATTCAATTGGAAATTGGAGTTATTGTTTGATTTTGACGGAACAAAATATTTATCATCCGGTAACAACTTCCAGGATATTGAAGGCAAATTGAAATCCCCTGTTATAATAATCAAGTCTTCCGGATTAGCAGTAGAAACAACAGATTTAATAGCTTCGCCATGTTTATCATATAAAGAGGAATGTATGAACATGTGATAAATAAGTTTTTGTGTTTTAGTTTGATTAAAACTGCGATAAATTCAATGCCGGGGAAGGAATCATCTATTAATCCCTCAGATGGTAAAGAGCAAGATACAGCAATAAGAACACCACCGCCATTTTTCGTGGTGACACGGTCGTTTCTAAAAATAATATATTTGTTCGACAGTATTTCCGAATTCAAAATAGTATTATTAAGCCAGGTTTCTGTGAATGCGAGGACATGATAGTTAAAGCCAAAGCTATCCATATATAAAGTTGACAGTTCTTAAGCCACGGACATTTTGGTAAATTATTGAAATGTTATCACCAGTAAAAGCTTTTAGTTTTTTGAAGCATTCATATCGTGTTGTGGGAGATGACCAATATTTGATCTGGGTTTTTCCCTGTATGTATATTCCCGAACCAAGGTATGTTCCGGCCAAAATTGTGGATCAAGAATACATTCGAAAAGATCAGCAGAGACAGTAATTTTAAAAGATGTGATAGATCTTTGTTGCGAAAAATTAAACTTATACGTTGAAATGTCCGCATTCGGACCAACCTTAGAGTTTATATAGGAATGAACAGCTTCAGAAGTGGTTTCAATTGCCAAACGGGAAACAAAAATGTTCTTTTTGTGTGGAACAGCTCTAAGCGTATTCTGGGCAGTTTGATCAGAATTCGGAACTGGAGCGGGTGGATTTGAAATTCCATCAGCATTGACCGGCATTGAAATTCCATCAGCATTGACCAACGCCATTTCAGTTTGATCAGAAAATGTATCGGGTGGGTTGGAAGTTCCTTCAACACACTCGGACGACATTTCATCATTATTCTGTATGCACTCAGAAATAGTAGTTAGTGCAGAAGTACCAGATTCTTCACGCTTATCCTTATTCCTTGACGATTTGCGGCGTTTTGGAGATGACTGGGGCGGAGATTTTAAATTATCTAAGGATTTAAAATCATCAAACAACTTTCCATATCCAGAAATACGCTCAGTTAATTTAGAAGCTTCCTCTTGAATTTCCAAAAATTTTTTCCAGGTGTCTTGGAAAAAGCGGTAAAACGTTACTCCAATTTTTCTGCAATCGTTGCAGCGCCAGTGAAGCCCTTTATCATTTGCCATGGCATCTGCAACTGTTTGGGTTACACCGCTTGCTTATATATTCGCTTGTTTTGTATGAAGCACTTAGCGAAGACTTATTGAGAACTTAGCGACGAGATTCATTTTCGCTAAGTTTAAAACAAAAAAATTTTGACATCTTTTACCGTTTTTAATCATTTTTCATATTTTTTAATAAAATAACTTCTCGTTAAAAAGCCGTTTTCTTTGCAACTTAGTAAGCGATAATCGCTTGCTTCTAACCACAACACGACTAATATTTCTAAATGCTTCCAAGATGCATACAATTTTATGTGAGGACAACAGCCCTCTTACAAAGTTGTTTTTTGTTTGTAATTTAATCCTTTTAACCGCATCGTCTGTTAACCCGTTATCAGAATTGTATAAATGAATGTGGTTTGTGTCTTTGCTAGTTAAATTCGGAATTTATCTTCAAGGACGTGTCAAAGTGGTTCTTAGCACACCGTTGATCCCGCATCCGGCATGTACGTTGAATGTGTTGCAGTGTTTCAATGAAGTTCTTCATCTTTATCTGGTTGTAGTTTGTCTCAAACATTTTTCGTTTCCCCTAAAATTTTTTCGAGTTGAGAGGAAAAATATAACATTTGTTATAAAAGTTTTGTGAATCCTCTAGAAAAATTTAATATACATATGTATTTATAAAAAAGGAAATTACATCTATGATTTAAGAAATGTTTGTTTGTCTGAGATTTCGTTTGGGCGTATGAGTAGTATCTAAGTGTGTATTCTAGGCGTATTGCAGTTTCCTGTCATCGCACATTATGAGTAATTGTCTTTTATTGTCACTCTTTGTTGTTGTGTGTTAACCTCATACTTATCATTTATTATACTGCTGTGTTCTTGATTTGAAATTATTGAATGTGTGCGTTGGTTTCTAACAGGGATACCCTCTTTGGAATCCCGATATCCCGTGATTGCGTATTTTATTACCCTGCTTAATTCACGCATTGCGAATTTTCAATACTTTGGCATGTTCTTGCCCGATAGCATTTTATCTGGGTCGTCAAAATGAATCGGGTTTATGGACATCGTTTTAGCGCGAACTAACACTGATTATATTTCAGTTTGATATAGGGAAAAATAGTAAACGATCTCCCGAAATGTCAATGAACCGTCAAAAAGTGTTACATTGTTACAAAGAATTGTAACACATTG